>JAYKAV010003172.1:0-48830 GCA_035582835.1 Phoebastria nigripes
GGGGCCAGCAAAACCGCTACCATGGACTTCCGGAGGGGGACTTTGGCCTGTTCAGGGCACTGGTCGAGAAAGTCCCTTGGGAGACAGTCCTGAAGGGCAAAGGGGTCCAGGAAGGCTGGACGTTCTTCAAGAAGGAAGTCTTAAAGGCGCAGGAGCAGGCTGTCCCCATGTGCCGTAAAAAGAACGGGCGGAGAAGACRACCGGCCTGGCTGAACGGGGAGCTCTTGCTGGGACTCAGGAAAAAAAGGAGMGTTTACCACTTGTGGAAGAAGGGRCAGGCRACTCAAGAAGAGTACAGGGATCTTGTTAGGTCATGCAGAGAGGAAATCAGAAAGGCAAAAGCCCAGTTAGAACACAATCTGGCTGCTGTCGTTAGAGACAACAAAAAAAGTTTTTACAAATACATTAACAACAAAAAGATAACCAAGGAGAACCTCCATCCTTTATTGGACGCGGGGGCCAACGTTGCCACTGAGGATGAGGAAAAGGCTGAGGTACTTAATGCCTTCTTTGCCTCAGTCTTTAATAGTCAGACCAGTTATCCTCAGGGTATTCAGCCCCCTGAGTTGGAAGACAGGGATGGCGAGCAGGGTCTTTTCCAACCTTAATGATTCTATGATTCTATGATTCTAATTTTCTTCATAGTAGCTAGTGTGGGGCTATGTTTTGGATTTGTGCTGAAAACAGTGTTGATAATACAGGGATGTTTTAGTTATTGCTGAGCAGTGCTTACACAGAGTCAAGGCTTTTTCTGCTTCTCACACCACCCCACCAGCGAGTAGGCTGGGGGTGCACAAGAAGCTGGGAGGGGGCACAGCTGGGACAGCTGACCCCAGCTGACCAAAGGGATATTCCATACCATATGTCRTCATGCTCAGCATATAAAGCTGGGGCAAGAAGAAGGAAGAGGGGGACGTTCAGAGTGATGGCGTTTTTCTTCCCAAGTAACCGTTAGGCGTGATGGAGCCTTGCTTTTCTGGAGATGGCTGAACACCTGCCTGCCGATGGGAAGGACTGAATGAATTCCTTGCTTTGCTTTGCTTTGCTTGTGTGCGTGGCTTTTTTTTTACTTATTAAACTGTCTTTATCTCAACCCACGAGTTTTCTCACTTTTACCCTTCTGATTCTCTCCCCCATCCCACCAAGGGGGAGTGAGTGAGCGGCTGTGTGGTGCTTAGTTGCCGGCTGAGGTTAAACCACGACAATATCTGATTATGCTTAACTAATAGATATTTTGACATCTACGTGCCACAGGCTTTGATAATAAATAATTCCTGATGAGTAGCTCTACCTTGACATTTAGAAATGGAAACATATAGAATAAGATTTTGGGTTATAAAAAGTGGAACTCTCCCTTTTCAAGTTTTCTTTAATTTTCTCTCTAGTACTTTGACAATTTAAATAGGAGCACAGGATTTTGCTTTTATGCTTCTGCACTCTACCGCCCATCTAAAATGGACATGGATTAACTCAGCTGGGACAGAAAGAGAAATATGTCTAATTTCCAGCTAATTGCATTTGTTCAGAAAAATATAAGAAAAAGAAATAAGGAAGCAATAATTTTGCAAATAGATGATATTTTGGCTATTTGGATAATAGCAAATATTATGAAGGAGCCATCAGCTGTGATCACATTCCACAGCAGAAAAAATGTAGGATTTTGACCTTCTGCCACATATCAGTTCATATTAGAAAATTCATTTCAGACCTTCCGTAAACTTGGCTAAAATGAGTAAATTTAGTAAACTAAGTTAAAGCAACACATGATTTCAGTAGCTAAGAAAACTATATAGAACTTTAAAAATTGTGTGCACCTCAGTTCATAAGGAAAAAAGGAATATAATTGAAATTTAATAATTATTAATCATTAAATTGAGAGTAAACATTATTTCTAAAGTTAGGCTAAAACAATTCTCCTTTGTATTTTTTTTCCCCTGAATGTAATAGCATATCTCATATTCAACTATATAAAATCTGCTTCTCATACCTTCAGAAAGACATTTAGTTTTGTTTTAAAGATTTCAAGGAATGGAAACTGAAGACACAAAGTTATTTGGATTTGTGTTTTGTTTTGTTGGTTTTAGAGGTAAAAATTGGTGAACTGTTAAATAAATCCACATAGAAATAATTTGATTGTGTGATTAATTGCATTTTATATATTTATGTATACTTCATGTATAAAATAACAACAAAAGCACAAGCTGAAAGTTAGCTTTAGCTTCTGCTAAATTTTCTTTTGCTTCTTTTTATTGAATAGAAAGAGGTACTAACCTCTTGAAAAGTCCTTCTTAAAATTTGTCAGATTATTTTTCTGTGCTAAACTACACAGATTTTGCAAATCTTTGGTTCTCTCCTTATAAGGCATTTTTTCTTGATTATACATCTTTCAGAAAACTTCCAATTTTTTTATAATTCAAGTTTATGATAGTTTTTTAATTTTGGAAGAATTGCCTTTTCAGGGTTCTCCCATTTTGTAGTTCTTTATTCGTAACCTTTTTTTCTTTATGAATTTTATCTTTCAACATGAAATACTATCCTTCCTTTTCTAGAAAAAATAAAACAGCCCATCACACTATAACAGTTAAGTTTGTGGTTTTAGCTTTTCCAGCACCAAGAAAATGGAACATACCCTTTTCTCATGCTACAGTCAATTAATATGGATAGATACATAACCAATTATAAAAAGGTGAAGTACTCTCTCTTGTCTGCTTGGATATACTTAACCCATTATGACAGATATTTATATGTCGTCTTCCTCCAGGAATCGCTAAGAAATTCAATAACTTCCCAAAAGTATTTATGGGAATATCTAAAATCAATTGATTTTACTAAAATTGTTGGCGGTTATTTCTTGACCTATCATTTAAGGATGAAGAGAAAAATTAATTTCTCTAATCTTTATCTCAATCTACCACATCTTCAAAAAGTGACCATTCTGCCCATGGTCTTATTCTTCTCTTTTGGAGACTAAACAAAACCAATTATTTCAAAATTTCCTGCTAGATCATAATAGAACCTTCTGTTTTTGTTTCTTTCTTTTTTCTTTTTTTTTTTCTTAAATGCCAAAAACTTGATGTGATGTTCCTGCTGAGACTTTACTGCTCTTGAATGGAGCAGAACTGTTACCTTCTATGTCTAATACATGAAAGCCTAGCTTAGAGGTGTCTTTGTCTACAGCAATGTTGTATTGAAACTCACAATTGATATTTGATCCGTTAAGTTTTTCTGCAATATCTAGCTAGTTGCTTTTGATTTTGCGTTTCTACATTTGCTAATTTTTTTTTTTTAAGTTGCTACTTAGAATTTCTCTAGTTTGTTTTTTTTTGTTTGTTTGCTTTTGTTTTTGGTTTTTTTTTTTTTTTTTAATAATGTAATCATTTCTCCAGTTTCTGTTAATGACTTAGGCCGTGCTTTGATAAGTTTCTGAATTCCTAAGGGGATTTTGCCAGCTTCTGCAGGCCTCTGTTTTAACTAACCACTTTCAAATACTATTAACATATATAGGCCTGAGCTTCTCTCTCATTTTTTAAATCAATTTTGATTGCCATAATTAAACTGTTGTGAAGACTGAAGAGGCGATAGTATGGAAAGCTTCCATATTCTTTATGATATTGTTTTCTTTGGTACTGCTTTCCAGCTCTATGATGGTGCACTCTCTTTCTTTCTGTATTTGTTGGTGTCTTTTTATTTCTAATGTATTTCTGCATTTACAAACGGCAACTAAAATACTTATTTCTATATCAGATTTTCTTTTCCATATTCATTGTATTGTCAAAACAATTTTAGGTGCTTCATCATATTCACATTTGCAGATTGATATCCACAATAAAAGTATCTGTAATTTGGAAGTTCGCAAGAAATTTGTCTACCATTTTTATTTGTCAATGAAATTATTTTATGTGATTATTTTTATACCAGCTGTGATAATACTACCTTTCAAATATTGTGAAATATTTTGGCTAGATTTTATACATAGTTAATTAATAATTCTACCTCAGAGAATCAAGAACACTTCAAAAGTGTACTAGCTTTCTTAAATTCTTGTGTATGACACAAACATAATTAGTTTCTCTGTTTTCCTAGCTTTAAAAAAATGTCCTGGTGACATCAGTTTGATATTACAGTATGTTATCAATATTATACAGTGTTACAACATCAACATAACATCAACAGTGTTACATATTTAGTAAAGATATAACTCAAAAGTCACTGTTGATTTTAGATACACAACTATTAATATCAATGTTTTGTAGTATAAGACATTGCACTAAATTGAATAAAAACTTGTAAAATTTGCAGTAAATTTGATTTTTATTTGAAAAATTTTGCATGTTAAGTTAAATGATTTTATGAAAAATGTGTGTTCATTTAAAAGAAACTGTTGGGGTTTTTTTGTTATTTTTTTCTGTTTTAAGCACACTAGTAGTTTTTCAAAACCACAAATACTTTGCTTAACTGCATAACTTGTAGGAACAAAAAAGAATAGGGGTATAAAAAATCTGGACTTTATAAGTAATGGTCCACTATATGCTGAGTACTAAATATATAGCTATTAACTTAATTTTAAGTATTGCTATTGTGTGCTATTACTTCAAGTTTTATTAAAAATTAAGGGTGAAATTCTGTCCCTTTTGGTGTCAATAGCATTGACTTCAGTGGAATCATAATTTTACCCTGAATTTGCACATTATTGTATATCTCCTGATTAGTGAAGTATAATAATGATATGAATGCTGGAGTGGGACAGTATTATTGGTCTTTGTTGCAGTAACTCATTTATTCAACTCACAAACAGTAAAGAAGGAAATGGGGTTAGGGAGAAGTAATAAGCTTTTTGGCAATCGTATTACTCTAGTTTTAGTGCTTTTGTTGCTTATATTCTTCCATATTCTCTTCTGTTTCATCCAAAATCTGGAATAGAAAATCTTGAGTACTTACAAGCTGGTAAGCAAATCTGTTTTCATCAAAAATATTTACCACATTCAGCTAGTGAAGAGTTTCTAGTTTGTGTTTTTCAAATAACTCAAGGCAAATAAGTCCCTGAATGTGAGGCTCAGCCAAGGCTCTATTGCTTCTTGGCAAAAAGTACCAATAATTCTATTATCTAAATACATTTTCACAAGAAAGCATGAATTTCTGATATTTCACATGACAGTGGATTGAGGGAAGACACTGAGAATATTCTTTTAGCCATAGAAAACAACATTCCGTGTACGTATCGTAGTCTTAGTGCTTACTCCGTATCTCAGAGTGGGTGCCTATCAGTAAAGCTGTACTGAGCATCGCCAAGACTATGTCCTGTTCTGGGTGCTGACTGATTTGCTAATCTCTAATATATGTGCCACATCTACCACATGCACACACATATGCACAAGCAAAAGTCAAGATCCTTCTGTTGACCTATTTCAAATACCATGACTTTCATGCTAGCCCATTAAATTATTTACAAATTGTATATGCAGACAGGAGCAATAGGTACCATCTGCTCCCATTTCAGGTACACAGTCTGTCAAACTCTGCAGCTACACCATACTGAAAGGAACCCGTGTTAATACAAATTGCAGAAATCCATGCTCAAAGTGACGGGGCCTTAAGTTGCTAGCATTAAAAGATGTGTTCTTTCCATGGTATACTCTACCATACATTTTGTGTGAATTAACTAAAAGTAGTTTTAAAATACATGATTTGTAGCTACACTAATAAATAGCTTGTATTTAGTATGACAAGTAATGAGATAAAATCTTCTGAAATAATAGTAAGAAAACCATCTTTTTCTTATTTAATATAATTCAGAAGTTATTAGTGTTTTGAGAGCATACCACAAAAAACAGACTTTTTTGTGTTTAGCAAATGAAACATTGAGTAGTACTTATTTTGGAAAGTCACGTCTTAACAGAGGAAACAAATTTGTTAAATAGATATGTTAATATTAAACTCATTAAAAATGTTTTATAGTCCAAAGTGGATAGAAGAAATATTCTAAACAGATGCCATAATCTTGACAATAGATTAAACTACTAAATTACAGTGTGTTTGAGAAGCAGATAATAGACATAGGAAAACGCTAACACCTATGACTGTTTCATATAAATGCACCTGAACATCTGATTAAGAAAAAGAAGATAAAGCACTGTTTCTTGTTTGACAGTTTTGAATAACGCCAAATGCTAACTTCTACTGTTAACCTTAGAAAAATACATTGTTGTAGTAAATAAAACTGTTATTTATCTGGCATTTTATCAAGTATTATGGCTATTAATGGTAGAATAAACATGATGTTTGTGTGATAAAGAAAAGTGTTTGCTCATAACTTTGTATATATAATGTTACAAATAATTGAGATATAAATAAGTGGTACATCATGTTCAGTCAAGGAATCCTGACTTTCTTATTTCAGTAGTTCTATACATTATTTTGAATTATGAGTCTATTGGCATGAGTAAGAATTTACTAGTGTGCAGAAGGGCTGCATAATCTATGCTTTTATCAGCATATAAAACGTCATACAAATAAATAATAGTTTTGTATGCTGTGAATAATAGCATGCTGTGTATAAAGCACATCATTATTTTGTTAAGGTGGTTGATAAATGGTAAAGAAAACCAATAGCTGATCTGGAAAACTGCAGAGTGCCATCAATTCTCTTTTGATATATGAGAAAGTTGTGCATACTCAGTACTTCACAGGATATACAAATTTAATCCAGTGTAGAAGTGTAATAAAATTTACTGTAATAGCATATACAAACATACAACAAATCACTTTAAACTGATATTTTCTGATATTGTATTATTCAAAACTGATCATCTTCACTTTCTAGCACCCTGTGGAAGCCGGTCAACAGGCTCTGAAGGCACTGTATTATCACCAAACTACCCCAAGAATTACAGTGTTGGTCACAACTGTGTTTACTCTATCACTGTTCCTAAGGAATTTGGTAAGTAGATCTGGGCTCATTCATATCTTTTTGTTGCTTGAATACTTTCAACAATTCTGGATGCTTCTGTATTAAACATAGTAATGTGAAAAAGCTGTTTTAAACTGATATTTCTGTTTATACTTTTTCTCATTTTTATAGTGCACCATTTTCTCAAAATGCTTATATTTACCATTATCTTTTGAAATTACTGTTGTTCATTTATTTTTGTCTCATTCTGACAACCAACACGTAACTTACAATAATGCTGTGATGCTAGCCAAATGTATTAGTGGTACCAGTTAAGGTTTCTTTTCACCCAAGATCATGTGCCAGGGGTCTAGAAAGTGTAGCATAGCTCCAGTAAGTCCACATAAGCAGGGGAAGCAACGTTTATCTTAAATGTATGGTAATACTGCTCTCATAATCGTTGGCTTCTCTGCGTCATGAGGCAATGCATAGTCTTTCCTGAGGCATGAAATTAGAGCAGCATGCATCTGTCTGGTTTTTGTAGATTCCCAGATCCTCCATCAAAACTTCACTCCCATACTAACATTTTTTCTGATGACTAAATGAATCTTTTAAAGATGTTTCCTGTCCCACACAAAGACAGGGCTTTTACAGCACTGTTTTATATCTCTGGATTTATGAATTATTTTATCTCACTTTATTATTAAACAATGCCTATGATGTGACAGCTGATAGTTTGTTGTTCCCTTTGACTCCTTGGTAAGCAGTATGCTGCATACTGAATATCATTTATTCTTTAAATATCCATGCTTCAGATTTATGCTTGGATAAGTAGGATTTTATTCTGATCCACTGCTCACATTTCAGTTCGTCAAATAACAGGTGCCTGCGGATAGAGCTGGGTATTTATTAATCTTCCTTCATGTTGATTCTGCAAACATTTTATCCAAATTAACAGCAATGCTTGAACTGCTATGTATCCATCTGCCATACTCATGATGACTGAACTACCTTAATATCCAATTAATTTGTTCTTATGTATAGCATAGAAGTGCATAGGCTACTACAAAATAAACAGGTTTTTAAAAGTATTGTCTCCTAAGCCATGGGAATCTCTACTTATTCCTCTAGAACATTCAGAAAAAATTAAACACATTTGCACAATTCTTGATTTATTTCTAGCTGTTACAAGCATATGCTTTTGACCTAGCTAATTTGTTTTAGATAAACTGGAAAGATTATGTCCTCCCATTTCCATCAAATCTGATACTTCTCAGTTTATGACACACATGTCAACAAGTAAAGAGTTAAAATAACTACAGTAAAGCTATTTAAAATGTTAATGCTCTGTACTTCATATCTTTGACATTCTAGATGGAAATGTAATTTTGTGGTTTCTGGAAATAAAGACAGAATTCCSAAAACAAGACACGGAAATGGGGAAAAATCCCACTCTTCTGCATAGTTACTTGGAATAATTTGACAAATACTCATTTTCTTTACACACTAAACATGTTAAGAACAGTATTAAGGAATTCTGTTTGACCTTTTCACAGTGCTTATACAAAAAAAAAGAAAAACACTGATAAGAAGAAGGAAAATCATGGTTTAGATATGATTAACCCTGCCATACAAGGATTCAGTGACATATTGGGGATATGATTATGATACAGTATCTGTGATTTCTCTCAAGTTCTTTGGCTGTCTTACCTCGGGATAGACTTTTACTCTTTTTCTTGTGTTTAAACAGCATATTTTGACAATTATGCCAGGTACCATGGAAGTATTTAATCCACTTTTGTGAATACAGAAAACATGAATGCTTGTGTGTTGAAAGAGAAAGGTAAAAAACATACCTGGCAGTAGCTGTTCAAAAATGAGGATGACATGACACATCAAATAGGCCAAAMCAAGTATTTCCATTTTAGCTGCTTTTTTTCAATGATACTCTACGGTAATAGGGAGCAGAATTCCTTGCACCCAAAAGCTCAAATTTTAAAATATGAATCTTTGTTTGAATTATACAGTGGTGGGGTTTTTTTTGTAAGTTATTAATATGGGTTTTTTTCTGACCCATGCTTTTTCTCTAATCTATAGTTACTAAAATTATTCCAGTAACAACCATTAAGAAAGTCAAAGTAATTTTGACAATCGATTTAACCTAAGTTTTCTACACTCAAGATAATTATTTGTCTCAGTCTGAAATTTTAAAGATTTTTGTAATTAATGTGTTTTATCTAATAGCTTTCATCTCTATCTCATCACAGTATATTCAAGTACAGTTGCAGAGAAGGATAGCCATAAATTTTTAATGCTGAGCTCTTTAAGATCAGTTTTAGGAATTTATTACCTGTAACTGCATTATTTTGGGTCCTGAGAGAAGACATTGCATTAAGAAAAGAGTCTTCACTTGCAGTGCTTGATATAGATTGTGTAGGGATCATTCACTGACAAGATGGTCCCCCCAAAATGCTGGCCTTTGTGGATAAAGATGCTAGATTTCATCTTGAATTCACTTGCTAATGTGCATCATGACATGTAGATTTGTCAGAGATTATTCACAACGAAGAGTCGAAACAAGTTTTTCGGAGAATGAAGGGGTACTCCAGCAAAGCTGCTGACATAAGATAATTTAAAGCAATTTTCATAAAGAAAACAGCAAAAACTCTTCTTCCATAATCTCCCCTATGGCTCCAACTTTCAATGTGAAATACAGCATTCAAATATTTGCTGAATGGAACCTCTTCAGGAACTATTTTGGCATCCAATACAGTATGTGAGATCTTATAATAGAGCACAGTTTAAAAAAAAAGCTAAACCCAAGTCAATATAGAAAAAACCACAAACAATGGAATAGCATATTCAGCGTGTAGAAGGAAACTCATTGGCCTGGATTAGTTTTTGATGGAGTGAAAAGAAAAGCTATTTCATGTGCAGCTTTTCAGGTTCTCAAGCCCAAAATTCTGTGGAAAAGTCATTGCAGTGTGGACTTTTTTTCCATGTTTCATTATTCTGTCATGCAGAATCACAGTTGCAATATTTCATACCATGACAGGTTTAAGCTAGAAGATAAATGATTCACAAAAGCACACAGTATGCCACAGGCAAAATCTTTTGTAAACATGGAAGACTCATCTTCTTTGACACTTTCCCACTGATATTTTAAAATGGCGTAATGATTGTTAATTGTTCAACACTGAAATCCAGCACTGGTTACAATTAAAATGCAGCTGTTTAAGATTTTATTTTGTTTTCCTGATGCGCATGAATTAGTTTGTATGCTCTGCTCTGCATAACAGTGTCATCTATACTTCTATTTGAATTAATATTTTTAACAGTAAAATAAATTTTATATCAACTTGCTTCAGCAAATGGCTTTCCTTTCTGTTAGAGTGAAAAGATAGATTGAACATACACAGTAAGGTATGTAAGTGTGGTTTATGAGCTATGCTATCAGAAAATTAAGTATTGATTCTCAGGGGCCATCAAAAAATATGAAATTTAAATGAGAGCTCTTTTTTCCTACAAAGAAGCTAAAAAACATGTATGTAATTGGGAAAATGTCTAGTTTCTATGGAGACTGTACATTTACTTTCCATTTACAGCAAGATATAATATTAAAAAAATGACAAGCACTTTATTCATAAGCATGACATTTTGGGACAAGATTTCTTAGAATTTTGGCAATGAAGGTAGACCCAGTCTGCTTACTCTAAACAGGGAAGTTAAAATCCACTATTCTCTTCAATTCCTGAATAACTGGCTTGTATTCACAGGCACCTTTGTATCATACAGTTACACCGTTTTCAGCTTTTCCTCCTGTTTTTCTTGAATTTCTATGTTATTAGATAGCCTTGAATTATTGTAAATAAGCAACAGAGAGAAGAAACAAATAGAGCCAAACAGCAGGGGTTTGGATTATTATTGTTATTGTTATTATTATTTATTAGATCCTTCAAAGAGTAATTTGTTGCAAATACTGGAAGGTACACGTACAACTTTTAATCTGCCAGTGAAGACACACATTGAGCAATGCTGTCAAAGTGTTTTCTCTTAGACAGCTCACTGCATCTAGAATTGTTAGACAGCTTAAAAGCCGAGTCACGCTAGAGTTATTTCAGTACTGTTTGATTTGATTTCAAACTCAGTTTACATTTGGAAAGAAAAAAAGATACGCAAGGACAGATCATAAGTAGCAGAATGTCCCAAATGACAGCCTCACACAAGAGGGAAGAACCAAATGGTATTTATGATAATACTTAGCTGTGTTAAAGTAAAGTAAAACATTTGCTTTCAATAACTTGAATCCATCAATCATGTGGCAGACATGTATGGACTGATGTTTTTAAAATGTGGAAGATTTAACTCTCCATCTTAAATGAAAATGGATGGAAATGTCTGGCTGAATATCTAGCTTTAATATTTTTAACCATGAACTAAGCAATTATTGAATTAAGCAGTACTTTGCTGAATGGGAGGTAGASATGACAGAGAATGATCTGAAATACCAAAATGCTACCATAGGCAGGAATCTTACTCTGCTTCCTACCCTCTTTTCATACAAATAACCACTTCAAAGTCAGTGGGACTGCATTGTCCAAACAATGATTACTTGTCAGCAGAATGGAGTGAAACTACAAAGATTGCTCAAAATGCTTGTATGCCCAATTGTATAAAGGCTCAAGACACTAATTTCAGGAGAAAGGGACAATGATCCAGCTTGTATCATGTATTTTATAAAATGTAAGTCATCCCACCTTTCCTTCCCCAAAAGAGAATTACTTCAAAATCACATGACTTCCAAGAAAAGTGACCATTAGTTATTTGTGCGTTTAGAACAAAWTTTTTTTTCCCAGGTAATCATAAACCTATATTTTTTAAGACAAAATCTTCTACTTTTTGCATATGTGTTTGCAAGAATTTGGCAGAAAGACACAAGAGCTGACTGTATCACAGGACACTTCATATAAAAACTAAAAATATTTTAAAAAGATGGATCACTTAATCCAGAAATGTAATGAAATTCAATTTAGTTGAGCATGACAACTAGTTAGATTAGGAGTATGGTAGTTCAGTTTTCTGATTTATTTTCTCAGTTTCCTGAAGTATAGAGTGAACATCATGCAATACTGAGGATGTACATTCAAGTACTTATTATTAACAATAGGAAGAAGTATTTGCTGTAGGAGTAAAATCAATAGATGATAGAAAGTTCACGCCCCTTTTCCTTTTTTCTTGGCATTCTTTCAAATCCATTGCCCTGTTGTCATTTCTCTTTTTAACACCGTTCTGTTAATGCAAGATTTTCAAAGGATCTTGTACTAGCATCCTAAAATATTAGAATTGTGTTTATTAAATTCTTAAAACTGAGCTTCGAGAGCTCACCATTAAAAAGTGTATGGAAGTCCTTTTCTGCAATTTTCTCCAGTCAGCTAACTAAGCTTCATTCAAAAGTACATAAACAGCAGTGTTATCTGTGATAAAATTTAGAAGCTCTGGCCAGAACTGAGACATCATTGGGCAAAGGGTATCAGGCAGACACAGAAGTGGTTTTCATCCCAGAGATGATAAGCCTAATTAAGGTAATACACAATCAGACATACAATTGGCAAAGTATTCTTTCTTTTTTTTCTTTTTTTTTATGATGTATTATCAGTATGGAAAGGAAACATTTGCAGCATTGGTGTAAATGCTGCTTTATGTTAATTTAGCTCCTTGCCAGAATATTATTTTGATTTGAAAATTCTCTGAGTGGACTTAACTGTGGCGGGTACATGTCTTTTCATTTGACTTTTTTGTCAAGTTAATTTTGAGAGTTAATGGAGAACACTGAAGGGGGATAAGAATGGAGTCAGGTTGCCTAGAGCCAGAAAAATATGTAGGTTGTGTACATTGTCCTAGAAACAAATAATACACCCTCCCACCACAATGGAAATTGAATATTCTCAGTGTGCATTCAACGTGCATTGAATGACTGAATATGAATTTATTTTCCACTATTATTTTGATTAAATATAAAAGAGAAATTATTTGTTTGAAACATACAATGCATCTTTAAGGCATGGTTCATTTCTTCCTTAAAGTAAGAAGATTACATAGCTATGTAATAAATACAATAAAAATGGGTAGAATCTGACTCATTGTATTGTGTGCATTTTAGCAAGAAAAGAGTGTACAGGTGGTGAGCCAGAAACATAAGAAAACTTAAAAGTCTATCTTCTGCACAATAAATGGACATAAAAAGCTCAATGGGAAAAAAAAAATCTTCATCCATAAGAGTAAGATTTGGACCTTTGGAGTCAGATGCAGTGACATGATCTGTGTTTTAATCCGTATAATCCAAGTGGGGATGCTCTAAATCTGTGAATGTATCTTGTCTTGAAGAGCTGCCCTTAAACATTGCTGATTTATTTGCATATATGTTTTAGGCTTGCATGCAAAGAAAATAGGTGTGTATACATGTAATATAACCCATTGATGGGATACGTTTCCTCTTGGTTTAGTTAGGTACCTAACTATGGAAGTTAGATATCTAGTCTAAGCCATTCAGATGCTTGCTCTAATCAACAGAGAGAGATACATATTCCCATGGCATGATTCATCCCATCTAAAACATCTATCTGCAGTTTTTGGAAGGAAATAAATTCTTTGTAACGTAAAAGAAACAGCACAGCCTCATTTTGTCATATTTGTTCTGGCAGCTACCACAGGTTAAATGAATTAGAGAACATTGCTGCTAGTGTAATCTACATCCATCCAGTAGTCACGTTGCACACATATAGCTTCATGATTTTATCTTGTGAGTATATGGTAAGGCTGGCAATTTCAGATATGTTTCAGTTAGCAGCCATTTAGGGACTTGAGCTTAAATGATTCAAATTCAAGCTTTACTTAGTGATTCCTCATCCTCAAATCTTTTAAATGTAACACAGGAGGCGAACAAAATCTGTGTCTTATTATTAAGCGTATATTAGACAATAACATTCCTGCTTGTTTAAATGTTGTTAGATCACATACTCAAGAAGAATTTCAGGTGATGGACTGCATTATGTCAGATATTCTACAGGAACAGGAAACCATGGCCTATAGCCTGTCTACACAATGAATACATAATGGATTTTTGTTGCCATCTGGAAAAAGAAAATGAAAGGCAGGATTAGTTATATGCTGGAAATATTTTTTTATTGTGATTTTTGTTGGGTTTTTTTTAGCAAGTATTACGTATTTTCTTCTCCAGAATATATAATAAATATACTTTAAAGTGCTACTTAAAATAGAAATATTTTCAGATTTTGGTATAAAATGAATTATAATGCAAGAATTTAGGTTACATATGCAAACTAGGAAATTATTTTCCCTTTGATGTAAAATTTCTTTCTTTGAAGAATATTTTGCAAGTTTTAACAAGGTTGTGCCAAAGATTTTTATTTTTCATTATATTTCAAACACAGAGCAGTAATACTAACTACTTAATTCAGATATGAATAGGCTAGTAGCAATATATTGTATATTGAAGATACCTGGTAGATAGTGAATATATTTTTTATCATACTTGTAAGTACACATGAATTACTGTGCTACCTGCTCTCCATAAAACAGCTGGAGATTGCAGTCTAAGATTTTGGGAGAATAGAGGTGAGCATTAGTTGTATAACTATTAACTTCTGGTTTGCTTTTCTAATTCAAGGCCAAGTTTGTGTCATTCAGATGCTTACTATATAATTTAAAGAAGTGGCAGAAGGTCATTTCACATCACTTTCCACTTATCTATGAATCTCCTAGGTTTATGAGAGGAAGGACTGGCAGGTTTTATATATGCAAACTGACAGCTGGGGAGTATTTCATTCATTGGTTCAGTGCTTAACATGCTTGCCAAGTGAGCAGATGCCAATAAAAAAGTCTCCATAGGGTGACTTTTAAAGGAGATCAAACTATTCAATGTATTTTTGAAATAAAATTTGAAGAGATTTACTATTTTAGTTGCTTAATATGATTTGAAGTCACTTTTGCAATGCTGCTTTTAGATTTTTTCAATAAAAATGATTAGTTTTGGCTCAAATACTAATGATGTTTTTTAATGTAATAATGGCCAATTTAACGCAGACCACTAAATAGCTTAAGCTATTGAGTCTGACTATAAAAATATGGCAAATGTATAGCTGTCTTTTTAATAGCTTAATAACAAAGTGGAATGATGATAAGACCACATCTGTGGTCTTCGAAGAAATTCATAGCTTCACAATAAGTAAAATAATTTGACTATAATGCCAATGAATTGATGAAAGATTTCTAAAGATTTTCTTTTCTTTTTTTCTGAGCAGTGTGACTCCAGCTGCTCCAAATATTTAATTATCAAACCTTGTTCACAGAAAAGGCTGTTATTAAAATAGCAAATTAGTCTGGGTTCCTGATTCCAAATGACAGAGGACAGACTATATTACATTTGTCACTTGCATGCTTTCCAATACACGTTACTATCCTGAAGAGGAGACTAAGTGGTGGCAGATTTTCTAAACAATTCTGCTTTTTTGTTAGATTCATTTCTTAGGACAGGATTGAAGTACTTTAGCAGCACAATACCAAAAGAGTGCATCATCGTTGATTAGGTCCTTTTAACGTAAAGTTATATTAATAATGAGGGTGTCATTTTACACTTAATCTCTGTATGAGTGAAAAAACTGCTTTCTCACTCTTCAAGCCGGGCCAGCGTGGGGTTGATTAGGTGGTGCAAAATTGCTTACTTCTGACCAGCAGAATTCTAAGATTCAGGAGCATCCTGCCCCCCCGCCAACAAACATCTGCACTAGATGGGAGCCTTCCTCGTTCCTCCTGTTGCAACAAGGCCACAGTCCACCTCAGAATTCACCTAACTGCATATGAAGCCAGGCAGAGAGCCCATAAGCTCTCTCTGGAGAGCCTGACTCTTCAAGGATTAGCTGGGTGTGGAAATTTATAGTTCTGCTCTTCATTCCTAGGAATTACAGATAACAAAATAATCAAGGGAAAATAGTTACATCAGTCTTTCCTGATGGAAAAAAGAGCTCTTACAGCTTGTGATTCTTCTAGAAACATTAATTTTGCATGTATGGCTACATAAAATCCCAGACAACTGAAAGGCTAACAGTGCTTCTATTTAGAACAAGATATAGTTTGTCTGATAGGGTACACTTCTCAGATGATAGAAATGAATGAGGTTTCAATTTCCCTCAGGCTAAAGAAAGTCTAAAACTATTCACTTACTCACCTAGTTCTTTAACTAATGGGCTATACAAAATTATGAAAAATGCAAATCATACCAGTCCCACAAACCAGTCTAGACTTCATCTAAGCAAATGGTGTTCTACTAGGGGGATCGGTAGATTTGGTCTTATAACTCAGATACTAAGTTCTGGAAATAACTCTTCCTGGCTTCACAAAAGGAATGAATAGTCATCATTACTTAGCTGTTCATAAATATCATTAGCTTTCATTTAAATCACCTGAAAATTTTTGAAGTTAAATGTATTTTCAGTAATCAGTAGATACAGGCCATTGGACCAGGCCTTTTTTTTTTTCTTTCTTTCTTTCTTTCTGCATTTTCCCACCTTTGTAGCTGCAAAAATCAATGGGGAAGTCATCCTAACAGAACAACTGAGGAATCTCCAAATGCCCACTCCCTGATACAGAAGTTTCACTGGTTGGCAGTAAGAGACAGAGAAACCTGGCCAGGGAATTGGTGAGGAGTCATTGTGACCATTCCCAAGTTTCCATCTTGAAGTATTCTGCTATGTTTCAGGGAAGGAGTTCGTTAGGATCAGRCTAGGATCATGGGACTGCAAAAAATCCTTTTGGAAAAGTCTTCTACTTACAAAACTTTTCAGTATTAGGCCCTTCTCATGTAGTTTTAATCCATACTTCTCACCTTTCCTCTTCATTATATGCCTTTGGATATAAACCATTCCTCTCTCAAGTAAGCTTATCTGTATTGACTCAGATGTTTGTGTTCACCACTGTGTACACAGATACAATCTTCAAAGATTCAGGATTTCTCTCAGTGATTTCCCTGTAATTATCTTTGTTTAGAAAACAAATAAAAAAGTGTTTGCAATCCTCACTAAACTTTGCTTTGTGTTTCTTCCAATTGCAGTCCTGACTGCAGAAATGGGTGATTATTCCACACTCTTAAAACAGAATCTCTGAGCACTCTATTTTACTGAAGAAAGGGGTTTTTTTAGCTGTTTGCTGTTTGTATCCAATTATTTATTTATAGTCATTTAAAAAGAAATATTCTAGTTAAACTTGGGATAGAGCTGAATTGCATCTACTCTGTTAACATCAGTAAATTTCAGGAAGATGTGATTAAATCCTCCAAGGAAAAAAAAAACAAACTTGGAAGCCAGATTCTTGCACATATTTTGTGGCAAAAAAACATTTTTTATAAGAGTTTAGAATTTGAAATGTATTTTGAGAAGTCATTAAAGCACTGTCAAAATATGGCTATTTGGTGAGATAAAATTGCTTTGAGTTGCTACTTAGAGAAGATATTGAATTTCTGTTTTGGGGGCAGGTGTGCAAAGCCAGTGGAGGATGATAGTCCTATTGTTTCTGATAGGTTCCACCCTAACATACATAGGGTATGTCAGTTAGGCAGGAGAATGGAAGAGGACTGTATCATTCGATGATTACAAGGGATAAATAGCAGAAGAAGTGATGGGAAGAACAGGAAAAGTAGTGTATATACATATGTATGGATACATATACATATGCATGTATGTTGTCAAAGGGTAAAGCTCCCTGAAAGCAACACTCAGCTAATGAGACTTGCCCAGCTCTAATTGATTATATGAGTGTTGCATGCACTGGGAAGAAAAAGACAAACACAAACTTTGTTACTGTCATGGGGTGAGACCTACCCAAGAACACTGCTCGCAAAAAGACACCTGTACCACGTCTGTCCAGGTCTAACAGATAAAATTATTCCAGTATGTGCAGAAAAGAAGAAAAAAACCCACAGATGAACCCTGTGAAAGAGTTACCCTAAGCTGGAAATGGTATGCATAGGTGTCAGTATGCCAGCCAAGACTCAGACATGTCAAGTATTTGGTGCAAGTATTCTGTTTCCCTGCATGTATGGTACTGGTCACAGCTTGACCGGAGGAGCTGGTGTCTTGGCAGGTGTGAGTGTGAAGTTATATATATGTCATAGAACAGAAATCTTAGACTATCACTACCTACTTCTATCCACTACATTATCCATCCAGCTTTGTAAATATGTTTGGGATTATATGTCACTGAGTGGTGTGGTTCTCTTGTGACTCTCTCACCCCAAATTCCATTCTAACAGTGTACATCTTGTATGTAACATTGGATGGACCTCTCTGCTTTCTGCTTTAATACTTGAGCCCTGCGTAGACCTGCATTTTTAAATGTATGTGATGGTGAACATCCACTTGCACTGTTTAGAAGTTATCATAGTCAAACAGAAGTAGGTTTCTACAAAAACTGTTTTTTGTGAGGTTTATTTTCATGATTGAATCACCAAGTCAAACTGTTATTTCTCCAAGCCATCTGTTCCTCCTGCGCTCTTCCTCCTTTTTCCCTTTCCCAGTCTCTATAAAAGACTGTGGATCCTTAAGCAAACTCTTTTGGCTATACCTTCTTCTCTATACTTTCAGTGGTGACGTCAAGAGGATAGTAAAAATCCTCAAAATATTAACATATACTATTAAGAATTATTAAAAATGTTGAGGTTTCAAATTGTGTGTGTAGAGAGGGTAAATCTTGTAATAATATGACTTTGGTGATTATTTGGTATAGGTATTGTTGACCAATGTCTGGTAATTTACAGGAAACAGTATTTTAAGAAAAAGTTCATGTCTTCATTTTATTTGTCATGTCCAATTAAATATTTAATTTTAAATTCATTTTTAAGATCAAAGTACAAAGTTAAAACCTTAAATTAGTTTAATATACCTCTAAGATAAGCATGCTTATTTTTATTTACAATCTTATACTACTGATCCACCCCTCTCTTCTTTTTCAGAGAATCATAGAATCCTAGAATCATAGAATTATTTAGGTTGGAAAAGACCCTTAAGATCATAGAGTCCAACCATTAACCTAACAATACCAAGTCCACCACTAAACCATGTCCATAAGCGCCATGTCTACATGTCTTTTAAATACCTCCATGAACACAGTATTCGAGGCGTGGCCTCACCAGTGCCGAGTACAGGGGGACAATCACTTCCCTACTCCTGCTGGCCACACTATTTCTGATACAAGCCAGGATGCTATTGGCCTTCTTGGCCACCTGGGCATACTGCCAGCTCATATTCAGCCAGCTATTGACCAACACCCCCAGGTCCTTTTCCAACAGGCAGCTTTCCAGCCACTCTTTCCCAAGCCTGTAGCGTTGCATGGGGTTGTTGTGACCCAAATGCAGGACCYGGCACTTGGCCTTGTTGAACCTCATACAGTTGGCCTCAGTCCATCAATCCAGCCTGTCCAGGTSCCTCTGCAGAGCCTTCCTACTCTCAAGCAGATCAACAATCCCGCCCAACTTGGTGTCGTCTGCAAACTTACTGAGGGTGCACTCGATCCCCTCATCCAGATCATTGGTAAAGATATTGAACAGAACTGGCCCCAATACTGAGCCCTGGGGAACACCACTTGTGACTGGCTGCCAACTGGATTTAATTCCATTTGGGCCTGGCCATCCAGCCGTTTTTTTACCCAGCGAAGAGTACGCCCATCCAAGCCATGAGCAGCCAGTTTCTCCAGGAGAATGCTGTGGGAAACAGTGTCAAAGGCTTTACTGAAGTCTAGGTAGACAACATCCACAGCCTTTCCCTCATTCACTAAGCAGGTCACCTTGTCATAGAAGGAGATCAGGTTAGTCAAGCAGAACCTGCCTTTCATAAACCTGTGCTGACTGGGCCTGATCACCTGGTTGTCCTGCATGTGCCATGTGATGGCACTTAAGATGACCTGCTCCATAAACTTCCCTGGCACTGAGGTCAGACTGACAGGCCCGTAGTTCCCTGGATCCTCCTTCTGGCCCTTCTTGTAGATGGGCATCACATTCAACTGGGACCTCCCTGGTTAGCCAGGACTGGTGATAAATTATTGAAAGTTCCTCTTGGGTGAGTTTATCTCACCCTATTGAAATCAGATCAGTCAGAATTAGTATGTTAATGTGGAAGAGGAACACAAGTGTCTTGTATTACTGTAGTATAGCTTTTCTTTTCTTTGTTTCTCTTTCCTTTTTTCTTTTGGGGGAATGGTCTTTCCTTTCACTTGGCAAAGCTTTTTCTCAAAGATAGTCTTACAGTTATGAACTTTACAGGTACTTAACTTTTGGGGCTTATTTATTAATTTAGTTATTGCTAAAATACAAATATTCTTAGTGTTTCAAAAGAGTCTCAATCTGTACTTTAACATATATTTCAATTTTCTTGTAATTTTAATGGTTGTTCTTACAGTTTTCCATAGCATCTGTGACTACATCATGAATATCCTGCATGTATGCATCACTAAGGTTATTAGATGGTTTGGATGCTTCCATTTGGACTTTGGGAAGCTCAAAATACTCCTTTTGTGAGCTTTTGTTTGGGTTTTTTTAGGGGGATTGTATAACTGAAATTTTTGGTGTAACTGCAACCTAACGTTGTGTCATAATATCAGTGAGATTTTCAATCTGATTTCTCTGGTGGTTTTCTTTCCTGTCATGCTGTCCAAAAACAGATCTGAGAAGTCTTGGCTCATGCTAAGATTTAGCATTTTTATGTTTCATCCAAGGAGAATAAATTTTCTTTTCGTCTCATGGGTGAAGGAGGTGTCTAAATTTTAGCATGTAATGATTTTGATGGTAGTTTAAAAGATCAGACTCTGAACTGAAATAGGAAGTGCACTAGAAAATACAGACCAAAGGAGTGGTGTGATGGTAATACTGAACATCAAAAATGTAAGTCACCTAGTTTTGTTCACGGGTGAAGCTTTTAATATTGTAAATTCTAATAGAATAGAATCATAGAATCATTAAGGTTGGAAAAGACCTCTAAGATCATCATTATTGGTATATGATCATTATTGGTATATGATATGATATGGATAATTGGTATATGTACTGAATTGTGTGGTAAAATCCTCAGCTGAAAGGAAAGACAAGGTATTCTAATACGTTGATTGTAGATGAAGACAATTTCCACTAGTCACTCAGGATTATAAAGCAGTTTCACTCATGCCACTTTGATAAATGCAGAGCAATTAAAATGAATTAAGAGAGTCATGAATTTCTACAACTTTATAATATTATTACAATTAATTATTATAACATTTATTAATTAAAATAATGAAAATATGGTAATTGCAATAAGAAAATAAAAACTCAATAATAACATTCTCATCATATTTAGGATGCATTCTCTATCACTTCCATGCTGATGTTCTCTTAAAAATAAAATGACAAGCTTATGGTTACGCAAGATTTGCTTTCTCCACAAACAAAAAAGTTTCTCATTTAGCTCTTGAAACATTTCACTTTGAAACATTCTCTCAGTTTTGAGTTCACATTTCAGTTATAGACTCAGGCAGACTGGCAACACATCTCTTGCTAGACTGGAAACTCTAATAAATGGTTGCATCTACTTTAGGGATTGTATTGATGAAGTCCTGTTTCTCCTATTTACAGCTATTGAATGGCTGAAATATTTTCATTTTTTTCTTTCACAGGTTTTCTTTAGATACCTTTTGATAATTGATATGAAGGAATTTTTCAGTGTTTCCTAATTTTATTTTCTTATTTTCCACTGGGTGTTGTTTTGTTTTTTCCTACTAATGAAAAGAAAAAATAATTATTCAAGTATTAATTTCATCCACACCATTCAGTAAGCTGAAGTGATAATTTGTTTCAGATGAATGAACTGATGAATCATCTGATCTAAACAATAACATTTACTAGTAGGATAATAAAAGATAATTATTATACTCAGAAAGCTGTTGTACTTTTAATTAGTAGCTCTAAATTAGCTGAGAGGTGATTGAAGAACCAAACAGCTTTTTCGAAGTGACTTTTCCATTAAATCTAGAACCCTTATTACTTAATTAATAAGATGGCTTGAATTAAACCTGGTATCTTAATAAGATTTTATTCTTAATTGTACCTCAAATGAAATAACATTGGATTATTATTATTATCGTTGTTGTTGTTGTTGTTATTGTTCCAGAGTTAAAATTGTTTATTCCTTCTATTATGTGTATTACTTAAGAGGTTAGTGTCCCTGTAGTCCCTATATAAGCATTAGAGAGAGACTTAACCACAAATTTATTAAGGGGAGACCAGCCTTCAAATTTAGGCACCTTGTTTAAATACCTCATTAGCCATTTTCATGTTCCCTTACTACATTTTTTTTGTTTTCTTACATTGAAAAAGCAGTTCTTGCCAAAACTATAGTGAAGAGGTTTGTAGAGTGCAACTAAGTTTAACTTCATGTTGTTTGTGTCTTTGGAGATAATAGTTTTATGAATGGTTTTGTGATTACAGTCCCAAGAACCATCAATAAAAATATTTTTTCTTAATCTGTCATCTCTAGCAATATCCCTTCTGTTATATATAGGCTACTGTTAAAATCTACAGGAAAACAACAAAAAGTTGCAGGCATGTTTTATTTCTTCTTCAGTCCCTACATTGTAATATAAAAATAAGCAATATACAAAATTCAGATGTTTTACTTTTACCAGTGTACTCCTCTTTCTTTCCATAAAAACTTGCTTAGATAGTCAGTTGCTATAAAAGTGTGATTCAGATTTGTTTTCTAAAAGCAAATAAGCAATTGTATAAGAAAGCAATGAAGCAGGACTAGAAAATGCTGCCCGTGCTCAAGATTAGCAAGATCTTCACATTTCCAAGATGCAGACACAGTTCAGAACACTTTTGTAGTAGCAGGGCAATTGCCTCCTACGCCGTGCTTCTTCTAACTTCCTCCACTCGTTTTTGTTCATAAAATAAACAGAAGTAGTGACCACAGAGCATGCAATGTACACAACTGGTTTCAGAATATTATTATCCTGAGTAGTAGCTTTTTCAGCATTAAATAAATGTCAATAGTTGTTAGCTGTACAGTCTTGGATTTTTTTTCCTCCATACTGTTCACACACCCGCTGCAGGACACTATAAAAAAACTTATCAGCTGCAGGCTACAATTATTGGGCCTAAGAGAGAAGTGTGCCACCTAATTGTCTTTTCCCTTTCAGGGTATCTTGTCCATCATAATGGCAAAGAATTGTGTTTTATTTAGATAAGAACCTGGAGAGAAGGAAATAAGTACATTTTAAGTTTAGGATTTGAAGAACATTTTTTGCACAAAAGCAGAGAGAAGACTATTTTAAATAAAAAGGAGTGTTGGACTATGCATATTATGCCTCAAAACCCAGGATCCTCAATGTGACCTGAGATTATTAAGAAATGGAGCAATAAAGCAGAAGTGGCAATACAATGATAAGAACTTGTTGTTAGTACCTGGATACTAAGAAAGGAAACATTCCCCTTCCCTTTATTATCCTCAATAAGTGACTCACATCTGCTTATTCTCCTTGCCTTAATTCTCATTGTCAATGTTCTTAATAATGACTTAGAAACATGAATACATATTTTGTCTTAAACTAAAGCAAAAAGTCAGAATGTGTCTCTAATACTTGAAATAAATTAAATTTACAAAGACTAATGCCTAAATTAAATACTTAAATTAAATAAGTATATTCTAGCAGGCCTGTATAGGGTAAGAGTTTTCCAGTAATTTCTGTGGCTGAGYACTTATATTAAAATTCCTCCCATCTACCTTTAATAACTTTACTGAGAAATTAAAAGCAAATTGGCATAAAGTGTTTCTAAAACTACTGTACAAAGATAGACAACTCCTTCAATTTAAGGCTGGCTCAGTTACCTAATATTAATAGTTCCCTAATTTAGAGATATCAGTTAAGAATCTAAAAATAAATGGAATGAATACCAGCTTCAGTGAACCTTAAAATGCATTTGATCACTGAATTTCTTGTTAGCACTATTTTTTTTACCAATTATAATAATAAATAGAAAAACATATTTTCCTACTAAGAATACTTTTAAAAAGCTATTTTAAATTAATTTATCTGGGTTTTTTTTCAGTTTTCTATTGACTAGGAATGTAATTACACTGTTGGGAATTAGAGTTGGGTGACCACAATATGGGTTGTAATCGTATAAATGATCATATAAATATAAATGCTTCAAGTTTTAGAAAACAAATTTGTGTGGGAGGATGGCCTTAGGAAAAAGGATATATTCAATTTCTGTACCTTGTTTAGTAAAGCTTTTAATGATTTTCTATCTGTCCTTAATTCTGAAATAAGATACTGTAATTTTATTATATAATTTATTTCTAATCATCAGTATTTTTCTTTTTCTTGGTTTCTGCAGTTATGAATGGTATTTTATAGTTCATCCATCTGATTAGAGATTAACCTGAATAAGAGGGAGATAATTAATTTTTTTTTCTCATGCTTCAATATGGCTTCTAATATAAAAAACTAGATAGTCTGTATGGTTTTGATTTTTAAATTTAACAATAACTCATGTTCATAATTTATTTTCTAGTTATTTAGTGGTCACTATTCCTCCAAAGATTATTGTATTAAAAAAAAAACAAAAAAACAAACCAACAACAAAAAAACCCAAAACAGACTTCATAATTAAAATAAGAGTATTGTTCTAGACTAATCTCATTAAATCAAATTCTCTATTTACTTTTCAAAATAAGGCCACCTAAGTGTTAGACTAATGTTTCCTGGACCCTATTCAAAGTGGTAAATTTTGCACTCAGTGCATCTATAATCCAAGTTTACTTTGTTCCTCCAGAATATAACTCACCAGAAATAAGAAATCTTATTGATAAAGGAAGCAAAGAAACTGAGTCTACAACACTTTTCCTCAACCGTTATTAATTATTATTAATTCCCCTTAGGCCTTTAAAAATAAATACCCGAAACAAATACAACATTATTAACAACAACAAAAAAAAACTTTACAGCATTAATGTTAGCAAGTATAATCTTTGTGAAAGAATATTTTTGTTAAAAGTCATTTGATGCACTGGTTACTGTTTATGGGGACAGTTGAAGATTCTTCAGCAGCATTGGTAAATCCATAGCGGTATTTTTGTGTATGTGTTTGCCCCATCTCCATCAGTAATTCTGAATCCATAAATGCATTTGTATTTATAAATAATCATGTAGTCTCTTACTTATCATAGAATCACAGAATCATGGAATGGTTTGAGTTGGAAGGGACCTTTAAAGTTCATTTAATCCACTCCCCCTGCCAAGGGCAAGGACATCTTTCACTAGATCAGGTTGCTCAAAGCCCTGTCCAACCTGACCTTGAACACTTCCAGGGATGGGGCATCCACAACTTCTCTGGGCAACCTGTTCCAGTGTCTCACCACCCTTATCATAAAAAAATTTCTTCCTTATATCCGATCTAAATCTACCCTGGTTTAGTTTAAAACTATTGCCCATGTAAATGGTGTATACAAAGAAAACATAAAAAAAATGGAAAAAAAAGTCTTTTGAAAAATTGATTTTGCTTTCGCTTTCAACAACAGAACATCCGATGTACAGCGAAAAGCAGATCCAGAGTTAACAAGTACTAGAAACATTTTCTTTACTTCAAGGGGGCTTTATAGTTGTAGCTGGGAATCTTGTCCAAGATTCAGTTTTAAAACCCAATAAAGTCAAGAGAAGTATCCCAGAGAAGAGTCCATCTCTGGGATATACTGATCCATCTTGCTCCATGAATGGGATGTCAAATAAGAAATAGAATTTGCTGATAAAAGCAAACAGCTTCAGGGACAGAAATCATATTGCTTAAGTGAGTTCATCCTATTCAATAAGGTACATCTTGCAACACAGTACAAGATGAGAGGATATGCCAGCAACTAGCTTCTTCAACAGAAATTCCATTGAATCTAGCTGCAAATAGCTTAATGTCAAATAACTGCAATGTGGATATGTATTCACACCCTGCGATGTGAATATATGCCCAAGGGCTGAAGAAATTAACAAAATATCGTTTTGTAAGTAGAGAGGTCAAACATAATTACACAGATAATGAGTTAGGTGGAGTCCAGACTATTGTTTTGAAAACTGTTTTTTAAAAGTGAATAGCAGAGTACTCCTGGTCCCCTTAAGACAAAAAATTTCCTTAACAATAAGGAAACACYTCTGCTGTGAGATACTTGACTGTGTATCTTTTTAGTGGCATTGTGTCCATTATGGCTAATCAGAGGATGTGAGAATTTAAATTAAATCACTTCCTTTTTCTTGTTTTACCTTTTTTTTAAATGTATACTTCTTGTCACATAAGAGGAACAATGGAGAGAAGGAACCAGAAACCATTCTGTAAAAATAATGTTTAAAAAATAGCAAGGGAGAATAAATATTTTTGTGTATATATTAGTTGGGCAAAGCACTTAACCTCTCTGTATCTCTGTTTATCCATCTTTAAGACAGAATAATAACATTAACCTCAAAGAAATCCTATGAAAATTAATCAGAGTAACACTTAAACAGTTAAGTACAAAAAGGTACTGTGTAAATCTGAAATGAAATACAAGTCCTATGTTTTATGTTACACCAAGAAAACTCATGAAACCCAGCAGTAAGCAATGAACTATTTTTTACAGTCTCACATATTCCCTTTGAAGTCCTACCATTTTCTTGTAACTAACATACCCTTGAGTTGTTACCCATGATGTATCACAATGTGATACAGGCTTTGCAGGCTAAAAAAACTGAATATTTAAAACCCCAAAAGTATATGGAGATGGACAGTAGGTACACTTTTGTATTATTTGGTAAAATTTAATGTAATTTACTAAGGTAGAAAAATTGTTTTGCTCTTTAAAATCTTATAGTTTGAGTAATAAAAAAAGGTATTAATGATGCTTTTCAAAAATTTATTTTCTCTCCTATTATATTTAGTTTGCTCACTGATGGACTTTCAGAGAAGCGAGCACATACTTTTTCTCCCTTGCTGTTCCCTTCAAAGTAGATTTGAAGCTAGAAGTTTAAATAGAAAGCTGTTAAGAATTGAGGGACAAAAGCTGAAAACTGGCTTCTAAAAAATGGTGATATTTTCTTTGGGACACAGACAGAAAAGAGTTAATTTAAAATGAGCAGCTAGGAACGGTTTTTGTTTCTTTATAAAGTTTCACAGTTCAAATAACCTGTCAACTAATAGTTCTGAAAGGTATATAATCATCTGATCTTCCAGCAGTGAAGGTTAATTTCCTGCTGAGAGAAAAATGGTTGAAGGAGATTCAACCTTCTGGTTGAGAAAACAGTTCAAAGTGTAATTATATGTATTCTATGCAATATATTTTAATGTATTCGATCAGGTCTCCATTTTTAACGTTTGTAAATTGCCAGTTACTGAGATCAAAGCCTTATAGATTTTTTAATATCATTTGAGAAAATTAAGACTGTCAATAGTGTAGTCAAATATGGAATGATGTTACGCTACCTGCAACATATGTGACTGTAATGTGCATATATAACTAGTTAACATAAAGTGGAGTATAAACATCTTTGTTGCTGTCCTTTTTGGTTGAGTGCATACTCCTTTCTGTGTAAAGAAGATAATATCCTATCCTATGTATGATAGACTTGAAATAATTTCAGATTTTGAAATTCGTACCTTTATAAAATAAAATTTCTTAAAAAAATATGCTTATACTTACTTACATTAGAAATCACTGTTTGTAAGTAGTATCACAGCTGAAGTCTGAGTATATCAGTATTCATATTAAAATCATGAAGACTGCAGACTTAGTCAGGGTCATACTGATTAAAATTTAGACCTAAATAAATTAGGAATGCATAGAGGGGAGAAAGTTAAAACAATAAAAGTACTTGAAAATGTAATAATTTGCATAAATACATGCTGCAGTTCCATCACTTAAAGTATTTAAATCAAGACTTTCCAGTCTTAATAGCTATAAATTCTGAAGCCATAGACCTGGAGCATAAGAATCATCATAATACCAGGTCAGAAAACAAGGGTCCACCCAACACAGTGTCCTTTTAGCAGCAATAAATGTGGAAATCCAGGTAAAATATAATCTTAGGACAATGCTTACTGATGGTTCTCGGAAGTACTTTCTCAGTCTCCATTAATCTGTGACTGAAGGAGCTGTTGATCTATACATAGTACCTTTGTTTTTAGTAGCTCCTCATGAGTTCTTCTTCCATTAATTTACATAACTGCTTTTTTAGCCCATTTAGGTTTAGCATTTATGATATCCTGTAGCAAGCACTTCCACTCCTTAAGCGTGTGTAAAGAAATGTGTAAAGAAAAATGTTGTGTAAAGAAAAGTTTAAAGATTAAAAGTTCTCTTGTGTAAAGAGAAATACTGTGTAAAGAAAAGTTGTGTAAAGAAATGTTACCAGTTTTAAATGATATTGTCTTTTTTCACTTGATGCTCTCCAATTCTTATACTTGAAACGACTGTAAAAATCATTCCCTGTTCAATTTCTCCATACATCTCATGATTTTATCGATTCCTGTCATATTTGTCCCTTAATAATCTCCTTTTCAGAAGAAGAATTCAAATCTGTTCATGATGCAAAAGAGTCATGACGCAAAAGAATCAATACATGATTGCTATTATGCTGCTCATCCTTCTCTATATTTTCTAATTTCACTCATGTTTTTTGCAGAGGGCAGACCAAAATGTCTATCCCCTGCACCCTGGATTTTCACATTTGTTTTATAATTGCTTGTTGTTCTCTGCTCTTTTCTTGATAACCACTAATATTTTATTCCCTTTCTGTCACTACTGAGCACTGAACTCATGTTTCACAGGAATTACCTGTTATAACCTCAAGATCTCAGTCCAGGGCAGTTAATAGCTAATTCAAAGCCCATCATTGCGAATATAAAGTAGGTTTATTTTTTCCTCATGTGCAGTACTTTACAATAAATTTCATCTAATATTTTATCACTAGTCATTCATTAGCATAATGTCTTTCTGTAACTTTTCAGTTAGTTCTTGCTTTTACTTCTTTGATAACTTAATGCCATCAACGTATTTTGTGACTGTTACTTGCATCTTTTTAAAATAATTTAAGAATATATTGAAAATCACAATTCCTGACACACATCCCTGCACAGCTCCATGCATGAAGAAAAGTAGTTACGTCTACTGTTGTTTTCCTAAATTTCCTAAACCATGTAAATTTTTTTTCTTTTAAACAACATTTGCTGAAATACTTTGTTGATTGTTTTTGGAAATTGTGAAATGAAATTCTTTTTATAGTTAACATATGCATAATTTCCTTGAGACAAAAGATCTAACTTGTGTCTTAAATGATTGCATATAAATGTTGTGTAATGTAACTCTATGGAAATAGGGGATAAAAGCTTTCTAATTGATAACATATCACACTGATTTTGGCCAATATAGTTGTAAAGTTAAACCCATGCTAGATAAGGACCAGATTAGTTATCTTGCAGAATCACTTAGTATGAGTAGTAATAATTTATCTGGTGTCATAGATGTTTAAGCTATCAAGCTTTGCCGATTGGCTTGGTAAAACAACCTCGGAAAACACAGCATATGCAAAGTGGATATGAAACACAATTCTCTCATTATTCTGGTTTTAATTAGGACTATAGCATTAATCACTAATGGATCTGGGAGGCATTATCATAGATTTAAGATGTGTTGTGTTAGATACCAGAAAAATAGCTAATTAAAAACCATTACTAGTGACCACAGACCTACCTTAGTTAAGAAAGACTACAGGTAGGACTGAAATAATATAGGAAAATGTCTGCACATCTARTGATAAAAGTGTTTCAGCAGGATATTTTGAAACTATGGTGTACTTTTACATCATACAATATAGTACCTAACTATCAGTAGGCTTTTCCATGCAACTTTTCTTCAAATTAAATCAATTCTAAATTTCTTATTCTCACTCTAGTCAGTTCTCTGGGTCTGTTCACTCACTCTCAGTCTATTAAATAAAATATGGTTATTGCTTATAGCCATCTATGTCTATTTTTTGACAAACTGTTCTACTTGGGCTATATTATCATTTCAACCTCCTTTCCCTGGTTGAGAAATACCATTGGCAATATTTGAGAGGAAAAGGTATATTTTTCATTCAAAGCTTTGAGACTGACATTCTTCCAAAAAATAAAATAAGAAAAAAATAGTGTCTTAAGCAAATGTCGTAGGAATAGAGGCCTTTTTCTTTTTAAATGTAGTGTTATAATCTAAATGGAAAAAAGATAAGCCATAAAGAATTCAAAAGCTTGCCAGCATGCCACAGTTATTACAAAAAATGTCGTCTTCATCTTACATGTAGTAGTGTTGGTTTTTTTCTGTTTAGTGTATATGCTTGTATCTTGGTTTATAATTTATTTTTCTTCTGTATATCTATTTTTCTTCTGTACTTCTTGCTAGCTTTCACAAGTGCTTTGTTTTCCCTCTTTTGGCCATATTATTATTCTCTGTTTTTCTAAGTGTTCTTCTTGCATCCTTATTTTATAGGAACTAAATGAAACAAAATGAAAGAACATGTATGTTGGCATTGAACGCTCCAATCTGTGATGTTTGATTGTTTTTGAATGTATTGGGTTTGCGTGGCAAGGTTTTGGGGGTGGGGRGTCTACAGGGGTGGCTTCTGTGAGAAGCTGCTAGAAGCTTCCCCTGTGTCCGATAGAGCCAATGTCAGCTGGCTCCAAGACGGACCCGCCACTGGCCAAAGCCGAGCCAATCGGCGACGGTGGTAGTGCCTCTGGGATAACATATTTAAGAAGAGGAAAAAAAAGTGCGAAACACTAGCAGCAGCCAGAGGAGAGGAATGAGAATATGTGAGAGAAACAACTCTGCAGACACCAAGGTCAGTGAAGGAGGGGGAGGAGGTGCCCCAGGCGCCGGAGCAGAGATTCCCCTGCAGCCCGTGGGGAAGACCATGGTGAGGCAGGCTGTCCCCCTGCAGCCCATGCAGGTTAACGGTGGAGCAGATATCCACCTGCAGCCTGTAAAGGACCCCATGCTGGAGAAGCTCAATGCCCAAAGGAGGCTGTGACCCTGTGGGAAGCCCATGCTGGAGCAGGCTCCTGGCAGGACCTGTGGACCCGTGGGGAGAGAGGAGCCCACGCTGGGGCAGGTTTGCTGGCAGGACTTGTGACCCCGTGGGGGACCCACACTGGAGCAGTCTGTTCCTGAAGGACTGCACCCCGTGGAAGGGACCCACGCTGGGGCAGTTAGTGAAGAACTGTAGCCCATGGGAAGGACTCACATTGGAGAAGTTCGTGGAGGACTGTCTCCCATGGGAGGGACCCCATGCTGAAGCAGGGGAAGAGTGTGAGGAGTCCTCCCCATGAGGAGGAAGGAGTCGCAGAGGCAACATGTGATGAACTGACCACAACCCCATTCCCCATCCCCCTGCGCCGCTGGAGGGGAGGAGGCAGAGAAAATCGCAAGTGAGGTTGAGCCCGGGAAGAAGGGAGGGGTGGGGGGAAGGTGCTTTGAGATTTGGTTTTATTTCTCATTACCCTACTCTGATTTGATTGGTAATAAATTAAGTTAATTTTCCCCAAGTTGAGTCTGTTTTGCCCGTGACGGTAATTGCTGAGTGATCTCCCTGTCCTTATCTCAACCCATGAGCCTTTTGTTATATTTTTCTCTCCCCTGTCCAGCTGAGGAGGGGGAGTGATAGAGTGGCTTTGGTGGGCACCTGGTGTCCAGCCAGGGTCATCCCACCACATTGAGCAAATCACTTACCATTTCTGATTCAGCATAAATACAGTCAGTTTTCTGACTGGAAGTATAGTCAATGTTCTCCATACTGAACAGAATACCAAAAATGGATAATATTTGTGAAGTGTGTTTTCATTAACTCTTATTGTTTTACACACTGTATGCTATAAGATTGGATAAAATTATATCGAACAACTTTTCCTTAAAATGGCAGCTGAATGTGATCTGTATGTGATAAGAACATACATAAACAGAACGGTAAGACACAAGTAAGCAAGCATTAGTAAACCATTTGTGAAGTTCTTTGCTGGCTAGGGCATGCCAGTTAATGCACTGGAAACTTGTAGCACCAGTAGCTTGTCATAGTTTAACACTTCTTGTCTTACTGATATATCAACTTATTTTGTATCAAATATCTAAAATATCAAATATCAAAATCACTGTTCATTATAAATGTTGAATCTCATTAATAGAAAGAAAACCCAGTGTAAATTTGAATGGGTCATTGATTTCATACATTTTAAAGTAAATTTTGGAGAAGTCTTATTCTTCCACTTTCAAAAATAATTACATATAAGCATACAAGAGAAAATATGGCATAATAAGTGTCATTAAAGGCAAATTCGCTGTCAGTATGCACTTGAATATTTTCATACTGATGTTGGATGAAAAAGCAACATACCCTCTTCTAGAGCTCTGCCCTTGTCCTTTTCACAACATATGTCTTTATTTCCTTCTTTAAAAAAAAAGAACAAAACAGTATACTCTGGAGGAAACTAATATTTTCTATTGCTGGACACATGACATGTTATAACACGTCAGCTTGTGCATAGGTAAAAACACATTTGTTTATTTAACACACATTTATTTATTTTTTATTTAGTGAGATATAATTTCAGGTCTTCAGTTCATAGTCAAGTTTTTAAAAGACCGCTTTGTAAGACAACAAGAATAAAAAATTGTATCTGTAAGGTCAAAACATGGATGAGGTTCATCTCAGCTTTCTTCAGCCATCTCAAATTTGAATATCTAGTTTACACTAGTTGTCCAGGTTCCTACTCTAGTTAATGGAGAAGGATAGGCCCCTCCAGAGCATGATTCATTCCACTTCAGGAAAATTTTCAAGAAATAAGCCCAAAAAAACTATCTAACTTTTAGGTAGCTTAGGCAAAAAGAGATAAATTCAACATCTTAGGTATACAATCAATCTTAAGAGTTTTAAAGGTCATCAAAATGGTAAGATATGTTTTTTGTCTGTAGGGGTGAATAAACCAATGTTACCTGTTTAAACAAATAATAACAATAGATGCTTGAATTTCAGTTTAGTCAAATTGAAACAAACCAATATAAAGAAAAGAAGGTGGTATGCTGTGGTGTTTCTTTCAGGGTTCTGTATGACATAGCAGATGCAACATAAATAATTAGTATTATTTATTAATTATTGCAAATAATTAGTATTATTTATTATTATTGCAAATAATATATGATATAATTAATATAATATAATATAAATAGTATTTAAAATAAAATGTAGTTTTTTGACTTTTTTTCCTCTACTATTGTGCTGTTACAGATCCAGAAAGGGTTTCACATGTATGCATAGTGAGTCAGGCCAGGAGAGAGGAATGTGAGCTTCAGAAAGGGAGAAGCAGAAAGGGAGATTGAGGTTTGAAGCCTGGAGGAGAATGGTAATTTATGTAATGTAATCAACTTCACTGATTTTAGGAGCAAGCAAGAAATGTGTTAATTAGGAGAGTTCATTCCTGTTTCAGCTCCAGGAAAAGGCCTGAGTCTCACTTTCCTCCCATTTTATAYGGAATTATGCCCATTTCTGGGGAAATATGCATGTATCTCTTTCTGTGCAATTTCACTTGAATTCCTCATTCTGAGCTTCTAGTGCTTCTGACTGCCCCATCTCCTGTCCCCAAACACATTCTTATTGTCTTTTCATACATTCAGATAAACAGTTTATTTTCTCAAACATGAGAAGATGTAGCATTTCTCATCTCCTTCTTCCCTTCCTAGTCTGGGAATGCAGGAATACGGTAACAAGAAAGAGGACAGGCCAGCATGTTTTCAGTCAATACTTTCTTTACAGAAGAAAAACAAAAGGAAGAACAGCAGAGTATAGCTTACAGCTTAGTCCTAGATCTGTGCACTCCTGCTTTTTGTGTTTCTGAGACAGGTATGTTCTTTGCCTTCATGTGGGGGAGGAAAACAACACCTGAGAGCTTTAAGAACCAGAACTCCTTCTGCCCTTCCTTACCTGTCCCTTGTTTGCAGAGAGAATCCTTTATTCTTTTTTATTCTCCCTAAGCTTCTGGATGTCCTGCCAGGAAACAGAGGACGCCACCTGAGAGAAAAATAGCTGAGACTACCAATGGAACACTGATAGCTCGCAATGAAAGGCAGACAGCTCAGTAAAGGCTTTTTCCACAGACTAAGAGATTAAGAACTAGAGAGTGATGCATTTCACATACATTGTGAAGAACTAGCATAAATTCACATTAATTTGCCCTATCCAAGTACAGTTAGCTGGCACACCTATGTGTGGTTTGGAAAATCTCCACGACTTTTATGTTGACCATTGATACTAAATGTAACCTTATTGAAGTATATTTAATTTGCTAATAACAGTAAACTTGTGCTATCCATACAAATACAATTCCATTACATTTGAGGGCTTATGTAGGTTTGTGTTGTATAATCATACCTTTATACATTGGGAAACTTGTGTAAGGGCAATCTATAGCTTCAGTAGCTATAGAAAATGTATATAATTCTATATTTATGTGTATTTTATATATATATATGCATTCCTTTTACCTTTTGACATCTTTAACATCTTTTAATTTTCAGTTATTTCATGTTTTCTCTTTATTTTTATATCTGATTACTTTTTGTAACATTATTATATTGACTCCATTCAGTTTCAGTTGCTCAGTCACTCTTGTTAATAATTATCTGTTGAGGATAAGCCTTACTCATGTCAGTAAGAATACCTCTTCTAGTGGTTTACACATAAACCCATCACTAGCCTTATTTTGATGTCTACTCTGCAGTGCACCGAAGAGGCTTATACTGTTAGAATTAATTTTTACTGCTTCCAAGTTCAGGAACACTAGACAGCTGTTTTATTCTGGTATTTGCTTTGAAATGGATTGAGATTTACCCAACAGGATACTACTAGTAGGGACTCTACTTTGTTTTCACAAACAATTAATATTTTTTCCTGTTATAGCATATGCTAAAAAGTGTCAACCATTACAGAGAAATCTAACAGATATCACTAAAGATTACTGCTACAGACACAGAGTAGACTGAATGTATTAATTAACAGTAACTGGCAGACAACCAAATGTTTGGAAATGTAAGAGGAGAAACATTAAAAAAAAAGACACCTCTGCTACTAATTTCATTTAAAAATGAAATAATGATGGTAACACTGCTAACTCAGAGATACTCAGTTATTGTCATGTCAAACTGAAGTGTTCCACTGAACAGTACAAGATCAGATCTTCCAATTTGTTTATGTGAGCTGGTCAAAATTTATTTAAGTTTCCTTATTGAAAGCATTATTCCTATATGCATGAATTCTGTAAGATCATCTCTTTAGGATGTCATCTTTGTCTTTCCCTTCAAAACCCTTATCAGTCATTAGTGAACAATTTCTCTTTGAAGAGCCCAACATACATTCAATTATCTTGCAGTTTTACTGGACATCTTTCTCAGGCAGAAGGGGGTGAATATCAGTTTATTTGGTGTCTACATGAGTATAATTTAATTTAAAAACATTGAGTCAGTCCATCATCAGTGTATTGCTATTTCATCCTAAAAACAAAGGAAAACTTCATACATTTTTTCTTATCTGTTGCTTGTTATGAAGCCAGATACTTAAATCAAAGGGATTACTCACAGAGGAAGACTATGTTCCAGCAGGAAGGAGGCAGATATAAGTTGTAACAGTAGGTAGCCTCTGACTTCTTTAACAATATAGTAAAAGTAATTTTTCTCCTTTCACCATAAGTTAAGACAGCAATAGGTCATAATAAACCTTTCTACCTTTATCACCTGTGAGTTTATTAACCATACTTTCTATGATTAAACTATTTTATGTAAAGCTCTTAGCTTGAAGTACATGAATGTTAAGCTACTTCATACGAATAAATAACGGACCTTAACTTTAAAATCCTCCTAGATGTGGATATTCTGCTGTTCATTCATGCATTTTATTTTTTTCAAGGCTACTCCATGGCTAGTTCTAGGTGTCTTGAAGGTGACATCCAAAGGAAATGGTAGAAGAACTAAAAAATTTAAACAATGTAATTTCTTGAAAAAAAAGGAAATCTCTTTCCTCCCCTCCTCTTCCTAAAAAAAAAAAAGATTTTCTGAAACTCCTGCAATGAAAACTAGAGTGATTGTTATCATACTAGTGTAGTCAGATCTTAATGCAGTTCTCTGATCTTGTGGAGCATTCGTGTCTTTCTTATGAGAATGGGCACAAGAGTTTCTCCTATCTGATGATCATTTGATTGATGACCCGTATCTGATCAGCTGTAAAGCCTTGCTGAGTCTTTCTCATTGAGAGAGAATCTCACAACATAGTTTCCTGCTTCCTGCTTCCTGTAGTTATGCCTGAATCCTGCTTATTTAAAGTATGGMTTTTCTCCATTGTCATTTATTATTTAGCTCACTGGCCACGATCCACCACTTAGCACAGTGAATGGGGTCTCCAGACTTGGGAGTTAAGATGCATGAGAAGTTTGCATTTCTTCTTTCTTAGTGTGTACTTGTTATCTTTAATCACCATAGAAACCATTTCTCTAGTGAGAGATTTCTCTTTCCCTGTCTTTTAATGAAGGTTGTAGCTTCTGAACAATGTTGCTTTCTTTTTTTTTCTTTTTTTTTCTCAAAAAAAATTTAAATCTGGTATTATAATTCCTTTATAAGACCTGATAGGAAAAACATCATAGCTAAATCATAAGCAAAGAGAGGATGTCATCAGTGGAGCTGATGAAGAATGAGATTTTTTTTTTCACTGTGAAATAAAATTTCCATGATGTTGTGATGCTTTTGGGAAGATTATTTAGTCTGATGACTGAAATTCTGTTTGAAACTACGAGAAGTTAACTTCTGCAGAGTAACTTCAAATTCTGAGGAAGTCCTCTAGCTCTGTAATAAGACCTGTGTGTATACCACAACCATTAGACACCCGAATACCTTAATTTTTCATTCACAATCAGAAGAAACCTATTTCAAACATAGTAGAAAAGATTTATCTGAAACACCATGCTCAAGCACAATTTAAAATTATCATTCATAACAAATGGATTGCTTTATCTAGGTTTTGGTTTGTTGGGTTTTTTTTTTTCAGTTCTTCAAAACTAATTTGGTACAAGAGAAATGGTGATGTTACTGTAGAAAATAACAACCATGATATAGCCCATGTATATCTTTCACAGACTGAAACAGATCTTTTTACTCCTGTTCTGAAATAGTTCCTGATTCGAGACTAATATATACTTTTAATATATGTATATTAAAAATTGCAGAGGTAATTTGGGCCCTATTTTAATTAATACGGTTGATTTTCCTTTTCCTTTGTCAGTGACAGTTACTAAGACCTATAACTATAAGTGCTGATTTAGTCTTGAAACAAACATCTGAGCTTCAACAGGAGGGCTTATATGAAATGCGCATTTCAGTTTATGTAATAACAAAGCTTAAACCATGTCAGTCCCTTTAGTAATATCTTAAAGGCAAAAGAATTACATCAGTAATGGACTTGATTTTACACTAGAGCTTTCTGAATTCAATAAATCATTAGGCACACAAAATATCCCACTGATGATACCTAGGGTGAGGAATTATTCCACTGATACCCGTATAAGTTATTCGGAGTGTTTCTTTAGCTACAATACCTGGCATAAGCATATATTTTGCCCAGGTGGATATAACTTGATCAGTACAGTGTTAATGGCAATTATATGCTATCTGTAAAGGTTTGACTTCTGAGTTGGGTTTAATTCTTTACTGGGACAGAAGTGACAGCAGTTCAGGGATCTGTTTGGAAGAATCTGATGGTACATGGCCCTGGAGAGATGGGAAGTCCAGGACATCCAGTTGATTTTCAGGGGTCACCTCCTCCAAGCTCAAGAATGGTCCATCCCAATGATCAAGGAAGGGTGGCAAGAGGCCTGCATGGATGAACAAGGAGATAAAACTTTAACATAAAAAAGAAGTGTACAAGAGGTTGAAGCAGGGTCAGATGTCCTGGGAGGAATACAGACACTGTCCAAGCACGCAAAGATGGGGTTAGGAAAGCCAAAGCCCATCTAGACTTGAATCTCGAAAGGGACATGAAAGGCTTTTACAGCTATATCAGCAACAAAAGGAAGAGTAGGGAATATGTGGGTCCATTCTTGAATGGGGTAGGGTCCCTGGTGAAAAAGAATGCGAAGAAGACTGAATTACTAAATGCGTTCTTTGCTTCACTCTTTACCAGTAAACCAGCCTTGAGCAATCCCAGACCCCTGAGACCAGTAGAAAAGTCTAGAGCAAGGATGACTTGGAGGAGGATCAGGTGAGGGAGCACTTAAACAAACTGGACATACACAAACCCATGGGACCTGATGGGATGCATCCATGAGTGCTGAGGGAGGTCAGTTACCTTTGAAATGTCATGACAGTTGAGGGAGGTTCCTGAGGGCTAGAAGAAGACAAATGTCACTCCTATCTTCAAGAAGGGCAAGGAGAAGGATCAGGGGAACTATAGGCCAGTTGGCTTCACCTCTATACCTGGGAAGGTGATAGAGCAAATAGTCTTGGTCACCTTCTCCAAACATGTTAAGAACAGGAAGATGATTGAAAGTAGTCACCACAGATTTTCAAATAGGAAATCAGACCTGACAGACCTGTTAGCTTTCTACAATGAGATGACTGGCTTGGTGGTTGAGTGGAGAGCACTGGATGTTGTTTATCTTGACTTTAGCAAGCCTTTCAACACAGTCTCCCATAACATCCTCATTGACAAATTGATGAAGTACCAACTAGATAAGCAGACGGTGAGGTGAACTGAAAACTGGCTGAACTGCAAAGCTCAAAGGGTTGTGGTCAACAGCATGAAGGATAGCTGGCAGTCAGTCAGTAATGGTGTACCCCAGGGATCGATACTGCAGCCAGTACTGTTTAATATCTTCATAAATTACCTACGTGATGGGACAGAGTGCACTCTCAGCAAGGTTGCAGATGATACAAAACTGGATGAATGTCTGAAACACCATATGGTTGTGCTGCCATTCAGAGGGACCTCAAAGGCTCAGAGAAATGGGGAGACAGGAAGCTCATGAAGTTCAACAACAGGAAATAAAGAGTCTGCAGCTAAGGAATAACCCTGTGCACCAGTACAGACTGGCCAGCTAGCTGAAAAGCAGGTTTGTAGAAAAGGTCCTGGGGGTCCTGATGGACACCAAGTTGAACATGAGCCAGTAATGTGCCCTTGTGGCAAAGAATGCCACCAGCCTCCTGGGACACACTTAGCAAAGTGTTACCAGCAGCTCGAGGGATGTGATCCTTCTCCTCTATTCAGTGCTGATGAGATGCATTTGGGGTGGTCTATCCAGTACTGGTCTCCCCAGTACAAAAGAGACATGGGCATACTGGAGTGAGTCCAGTGAAGGGTGACACAGATGATTAAAGGACTGGAGCATCGGACATATAAGGAGAGTCTGAGAGAGCTGGGACTGTTCAGCCTGGAGAAGAGAAAGCGCAGGGGGATTTCTTCAATGTGTATAAACACCTAAGAAGTAAAGGAGGCAGAGCCAGACTTCTCAGTGGTACCCAGTGACAGAACAAGGCGCAATGGACACAACTGAAACACAGGAAATTCCCTTTAAACAAAAGAGAAAAACTATTACTGTAAGGGAGATTGGATGCTGGAACAGGTTGCTCAGAGAGATTGTGGAGTCTCCATCCCCAGAGATACTCAAAACCTGACTGGACACGGGCCTCAGCAATCTGCTCTAAATGACCCTTCTCTGAGCAAGAGGACTGGACTAGATGATCTCTGGAGGCTTCTAGTCTCAGTTATTCTCTGATTTTGTGATAGGAATTATACTGAGAATATTGTTCATTAATCTAATACTATTTAAATTATACCAGTATTTTTTCTTTTTTTTTAAACAGGCCAATTAAAAGACAGAAGTAAATTCTATACATGTTTATTTCTCACTTTAAAAATGAAACCGAAAGTTCTTTGATGAAATTTTTAACCAGTCAGCTATTTTGTGCCAATTCCATCTGTTGTTAGATGCTTTCTAAACTCATTAAAAGTATCCAGATGTTATAGTGATGAAGGCCATAGAAACAGCTAGATATTTAGAGGCATGGAAAGTTCTCTTGTTTAGTTCTTGCCTGGTTAAAAGGGAGCTTGCTTATGCTGATGTATTTTGAATTAATAGATTCCCTCAATTTCCTACGTATTAATGCTACAGTTTACCCAGAATTTTGACAGGAAAAAAAAAAAAMAACCAACAAACGGAAACGTATAAAAAGCATAGAAATGTATTTTGCTTATTTTTGAGGAAATACATAAATTAGTGTCGTAACTATGAAAATTCCAAGAGAAAAACTTCTTTGGATAACCTAGCATTGTTAATCTTGTAAAATAAAAGACACCTAATTATCTGAGCGAAATGTTAAGCCACAAAATACAGAGAAAAAGATATTTTATTTTGAAATAACATTGCTACAAATCAGTGAAGGCCAAGATGAACATAAATTCAGGAATAATTTGCAGCCCAACTTTAGACGTCAAGTTTGGACAGGTGACTTTCAGTCTTTCAGTTGACAGAGGATAGCAAATGATTGAGAGTGAGTCATTCCTTAGAGAATACTTATTCATCCATCATTTAAAAAAAATACATCACCCCCCTAATTCTTCAGTTAAAGTGATTTGATCTTTATTTGGACTGGGTAATTATTTTTAATGAGTTTCCCAAGGGCAGATTATACTGGATACTCAAATTTATATTTTATCAATTTTTGTTAATTTTGAAGCAGATATTTTTGGTATTATCTTCAAATTATATTTGTTTTGGTTTGTTTTTAAGAAAATTCTTTTCAAATACTAGAAAATAAACAGAATAAACACATGCCAAATGGGGTAGACAACRACTCCCAGAAAACATAGGAATAATGAACTGTTCTTTTTCTAATAATCAGAATTTCCCTTCCTGTGACATAATCTCAGCTTGTCAGGTATCAGTCACTGATGTATTACAATATTTCACATCTGATTTAATAAAAAATAAGTATCCTGGCACAGAAAGAGGAAGGAAGAGGACCTATATTCTATCTCCACTACTGGCTGCACCATATTCATGCCTTACTTGAGGAAGCAGCTTGATTCACTTAAACTTAAATTGATCATAAAACTGTGGACTCAAAAACCCTTACCTGAGCTTGCTGCTGTTTCATATTAACCACTTTCTGCCAGTAGGTCCTATTTGTCAGTGCTTTGTGGTGTCTCAGCCATACTAATCACCTTAAATTTCTTCATATTATATTTGATTTCAAGCCAACGATAACTTTTGGTTACCTTCTCAGATTTTACCTGTATTTTATTAAGAAATACACAACTGATAGTGAAAAAACAGTTTCCACAAATGATATGTGGACCTTTCTCTTTCCAAAATGACCAATTTTAAGTCATGTATTTGTTCACTTTCTTCAGTGTTATAGTCTTAGACAGGAAGGTGCTTAAGACAAAGCTGGAGGCAGCAACAATCTTGAAATACTTACGAAATGTAGAAACAGACCTTTGAATTTGGCTGACTATGTGGTATAATTGCTGTGTAAATATAATAACCCATTGAAACACAAATATAGTTTATCAATTCTATTTTTACAGTTTTCCCAGGATACAGCTCTTGATAATAGTTATGTGTGCTTGTTAAGTTATGCCTCAGCACTTCCCTGAATTTTCCATACATAGTTTGCAACTTAATTCGAAATGGGAAATAGCAGTGAAAGTCACAAGGAACTTTACTTGRCTCAATGGCAAAATGAAATTCACTGAGCATGAAAATAAGATTTGATAAAAGTACAAATGTGATAGAAACAATTAGCTGGATTAAGTTTGCTAGTTATCTTTAGCAACACCAAAGAGAAGACTTGGATGCAGATAAATATTATTTTAAAAATCAGCAGAGCTAGTAAAAACCTCATTGTTTAATTTCTGGAGATTGGAGGAAAAATGATGGAGACAATTTAGCATCTCACTTATGGTTCCTCCTAAAACTGGACAAAAATCTTCGGAAGTGTCTTGCAGACACTTTTAAAATTACTTTTGTTTGAACATTTTATAAATATAATATCCAGTCTTTCCCTTCAAAAAGAGGTTTTCTTTTAAAAAATTGACTTATTTTCTTCTTGAAAAGAGGGTATGGTAGGATCCTGTATTGACAAGATGGAACTACCTTTTTTTTAAATCAGTCAAAAAAAAAAAAAAAAAAAAAGAAAAAGTCAACATTTTGAAGACTTCACATTTTTAATATACTGTTTTTAAAGCTCTAAAGGTGTATAAATTGGAAGAATTGTAGGTGCCTAGCTTCATCCTTTATAACAAAATATACCAGGTAAAGATATTATAGAACATATAGCAAACAAATATAGTCTAGTAGCAACATATTGGAATATTTATCCCAAAATGTCTAACCTGGATAATGAACCAGAACTGGTTATGTTTCTCTTTATAGGTATTCCAGTACCTACAAATATCTAACTACTTCCACCTTTTTACCTTTATACTCCTTAAGCCTTTTCCCCTCCATTACTAGTAATGGTGATAAAATTAGGATGCAAATGTTTTGTAGGTACTAGGGCCAGAATTAATCCAAACAATTCTTTTTTCTTTTCACTGTTTACTTATATTGAAAGTGAAAACACCTGTGATGTGAGTGCTGCACAGACCTTTGAACTTAAATGCAAAAATAGCATTCTTGAATTGAGTTGTTCTAYTAGCACATCTTTAAAAAATAATAATTTTTGTGATTCAGTATATGTATTCCAAAAAGTGTTTGTTGCTTTGAATCAGTTGCTCTTTTATGTCACAAAGGTGAAGATACACTGAATGTTACTGTTCTTAAGAAAAATGAAATATTCCAAGGTAAGTAAAACTTACAGAGGCTTATCAACAAAATCAATTAATAAAACACAATATATAGCAATATGCCTAGAATTATAAAGGAGGATATTGCACTGAGAATTTAGACGTGTGTTGGGTGGGGGAGAGCAGAGAATTGGAAAGTATATTCAACAGCAGAACAATGTTTTTGTTCCCTCATTACTAGAATATTTTAACGAATACATGTATGGCTTGTGTACCTTCACTGCCCCTTTTATATACATAGAATTACATTTTTATCCATTTACTGCTGTAATAGTATGAAAAAAAATTTAAACACCAGGACAGCTAATTAAGTGATCAGAAAAAAACAATCAATATATACAATTTTTATTTAAATATTTTTAAAACAATATATTAATGTATATTTTGTTTTCTTCTTTTTTTTTTTTTTTGTTTTTCCTTTCTCATTCTGACCCCCTTTTTTTTGGCCATTGGTGCCTCTTGCTTTTTCTCCTTCCTGTTTGGTCAGTGGTTTTTGGCCAGTTTGTATTTTTCCAGACATCACTCCATGATGTAGTCGAAGTATATGATGGCCCAACTCTGCAGTCATCTTTGTTATCCTCTCTCTCAGGATCTCATTCAGGTATCCTTTAATAGAACAGTCATTAAACTGCTATTTATTTTTTATGAACCTAGAAGGATAGTGTAGTCAGAAAAAAAAGATGATTGTCATATTTTCTTAGATACAATTCAGGCAAATATATGAAATCAGGATTTTGAACTAATCACTCAAAACTCTTCGCATTAATGAATAAAAGGAAGTAAAATTGAATCTATTTTCTTTACGTTTTTCCCTTCTGATATTTAGCTATTATAGTGAGTGTTTTGGGCTTCTTACTCTGTGCCTTTATGACTTTTATCTAGTGAGCAATCTGAAATGGGTATTATACATTTAAAAGGGAAAGCAGCATTTATTTGTAGCAAAGAAAAATTGTATAGATTACGTACACGTTGACTCAACTAAAAGAGGTATGGGGTTTGGGGTTTTTTTGGTAACAGGAAAAAACAACAAATATTCCTAATAACTGAGATGAGTTTTAGTCCCCCTTTTCTAGAACAACATAATGCTGCCAACATAAAATATTGAAATTGCATATATCTTGTAAAGTTTACTGAAGCAGAACAGGGTTTTGGGAGGGTTATTTCTAGCTGCAAAGATGTTGACAGGTATTTTGAATGCTTCTTTAGTAAAAATTGGTTACGATAGCTTTGTATTTGCTTTGTTTGAGTAGGTGAATCCCTTCCATTGAGCTCAGGTAACCAGATCACGGTTAGATTTACTTCAGTTGGACCAATAACAGCTAAAGGATTTCATTTTGTTTATCAAGGTGAGACAACCTGGAAAAATGTGTACATTTATTCTTTTCATCACAAATTGTAAATCATCAGAGAGGAACAGACTGAGAATGTAGAGGAAAGTAATAGCCTGTTAACAATATAAGAAGTTTCACTATTTCTGCATGTTTTGAAAAATCTTTAGGACCATTCTTTTATCTCTATTTTAAAGCTTAAATCAAATATTTAAGAAGCATAAGAGAGATTCCAAATTTAAGAAGACCATTATATAAAGCAGCTGTTTCTGTTTGCTAATCTGGCTGACTAATGTTAGATCCATCTGGCTGCTCAAACTGGTTTATCTCTCAATTTAAATATGAATAACTGTAAGTGTTATTACCTGTGGGTGAATCAGTGATCTTGCTGTTATTAAGATACTTCTCTTGGTTTACATTATTTGCCTTTTTATGGGTCAAACGCAGAAATGCTTATACATCAATACTTGCAACTGGAATTCATTCTTTCATTAAATCTAAATCCTGATCTGACAGTCAGAATACACATTTAGAAATCCACAGGAATAAATGTAAATATCTGACACAGAAATGTTATTTTGAAACCATGTATTAGCTGAATATTTCATAGTAGTATTTCTTTTCAGTGCCATTTTAGAAAGGTTTCAGTGTGGATTTTATGCATTGCTTTTAATCTTGGCAAGGATTTCAGTGCTATGTTCTTCTAAATAGTAACTCAGACATCAAAAGTATGCAATCTGTATTGTGAAGATTCATTTGGGGATTATGAAAATGTTCTTAACTGGCAAATAACTGAATGTTACTTCCAATCATTTTGAATATTTGGGGTTCAAAATCTGTATTCCTCCACCAAATCTAAAATTAAGAATCCACAATTGTTTGTATGTTTGCAGCTGTTCCAAGAACAAGTGCAACACAGTGTAGCTCTGTGCCTGAACCGAGATTTGGAAAAAGGATTGGAAATGAATTTGCAGTTGGGTCGTTGGTTCTTTTTGAGTGCAATCCAGGCTATATCCTCCATGGGTCAACAGCAATTAGATGTGATACAGTACCAAATGCATTGGCACAGTGGAATGATTCACTCCCTACATGTGTTGGTGAGTTCTTAAGACTTTTTAGTAGAACTAATTACTGCCTAAAGCGTAGACCGTTCTCTCTAGCTGAATGTGTTCCTTCTTCGTCATCTGTACACTATTTTATTCTTGCTTACTTTTATTCACTTTCTTCTCCATTCAAGGTTAAGATTTTATTCCCCTTTCTATTCTAACCTTGCTGTGACATTTCACGAGTTTCATGAACATACTCTGCTGCTATAAATTATATGTTAGCTTCTTTTACATTAACATCAGTGACAGTCCCTGGCTGTCCCTTAGTCAAGACTCAGAAATATCATTGTGCCCTGACTGCTTGCAAGACTAAGATGCTCTCACCTTGCAAATCTCAAACAAGATATTGCAAGCTCTTGGGAAGAACACTCCTGTATTACAGATTTAGAAATAGTTATGCTAATATTTCATTGCTTGTCAGAAAAAAAGCAGTAATGTTTCAGACCAGAAAATTTACTTTGGTTCTAGTCATACAAGATTAAATTCTCAAAATTAAATTCTTAGATTAATGTGTATCCATTGACATTTATAAAGCTGATTTGCACCAATTGGTAATCTGGTGATCGTGCTGAAAAACACCCCAGTAAAGAGATAAAATTCTAATGGTACATTTTTCCATAGGTTTATGTCAAGGGCAAATATGGCACATTTACATATTAAGTTTTATTAGAGTTTGGCTTGGTTTTTTATATGGAAAAAAATTAGTTGTTTATAAATGAATTAAAATTGGTTATAATTTCAAAGATGTTTTTGCAATGCCATCAAACTTTTCCACCTGTAACATCTGTTGCAGTACTGACTGCATTATACATTAATTTTGTGCAAATTGAATACACTGAAAACTATTCATTTTGAGGATGAAGACATCTGAAGAACTCCATTCCCAATCAAAACAGTAAATATATGTATAAGTTAAAGTTACTTTACTTTTCGTGACAGAGAACAGATTTTTTTATAAAAATGATCCTAATCCATTCCAAAACCCCATTATGATATTGACTCCAGCATTAAGAAGTACATAAGCAGAGTTTCAGATGAGTGGAGGAAAGGAAAATAGAGAACATTTTTTCATTAGGTTGATTTGAATCTTCTGTGCTAATCAGTTGATGGTACATGGTAGAGTCTGAGTGGTTTTCAGTAAAATAAAAGATTTTCTCCAAAAATACTAAAATCTTGATAGATATCAAGACTAAGTACCACTGGGGTAATATTAATAAAATATGATTAACCAGCTATTGTACACAAATAATGTTTATTTAGACTGTTTCAGGCATAGGAATAGAACCACAATTTATATATCAATAAGAAGCTGAAGTATATAGCTATATTTCATTTATTCTCAGTGATTACAGTTTAATCAGCAGAGTTGTACTATTTAGCCCCTTGAAATGTATTCTCTTTGTTTTTCAGATATAACAACTCAAGAAAGTGTTGAAATAATTATTTTCACAATATATTATTGATATTTTAGTACATGATTTAGTCTGTGGAGGAGAAAGCTGTCTGTCTCTAGGCAAGTTGAACTGAGAAAGGGTTACAGGCCACCTTATGTGTGAAAATCACTGTGCCAATAAAGGTGATAAAATATATATGAGGTGAAAATTGCATTGAACTAAATCAGTTTAATAATTGAAGTGGTAGACATGACCATATTAAATTGCCTTAACTCTAGTGAATGCTTGAATATTTCCTTACAGATAGTAGACATCAATCATTCTGTCTGTTCATCCTTTTATGAGTAATTATTTAAACACTTTAAGTGACACTGACCTTCAGTTTATCCATGTAGTTCCCAACAGATTCTAGCAATTATATGCCACACAAAATGTAGCTACAATATTCATTATTAAGATAAGTTGCATTCTCCTACCTCTTTTCTAAATCCTCATATTTGTATCTAAAGAAATCCATTCAGAACATAGTTATGTTGCATAGAAGTGATACATTAGCTTCTAATGGTTTTGATAAACCATCTCATCAATCTTTTCCTTCAACTTCTTAAATACCAGCAGAATATCTGTATCTAGATTAAGCTGTAATATTCTTTGTCCCTGTTAGAGCATCTAATGATCTAGACAAGATACATTAAAGTTGAACATTCAGAAGAGAAACTTGATGGTACTGAATGCCTCTGTCCTATTTCATACATAACACTTTTATTAATCCATGGGCATGGACATGATGAGTGCAGTCTTGCAAGCATTTAGCAATTTCTTTACTGATGTGATAGATCCATATTCTGTAATGGGATAACTCACACAAGCAAAGAGAACAGTCAAGGAGTTGAGACTGGTGCTATTAATTATTCAGACAACAACAAAGTAGCAATATTAAGAAAGAATGTGTCTTTTTTACACACATTTCTATCTTTTATACTAATACAATACATAGCTGTTCAAACTTCATTCTTAACCCCTAAAAATATTGCTTTATTTTTGTAAGATTACTAGGAGACAATGGAATGGATTTCACTTTGTTAAAGGTCAAATAAATAAGGGGAATATGAGCATGATTCTGTCAGGTAGAAAACTGACATAATTCTAATCTTCCTTTTTTCTTTTTTGGTCATTTTAAAGAAGGTTTTTGAGATACAAGATTTTATTTTTCTGAGGCAAATATAAAATTTTTAACGTACATAAATTTAAAAAAGTTTTCAGCCATGGTATGCTGAACATTGTGTAAGCTTTTATAATAACTTTTCTCACTTCTGAAGCTTCATACTTCTTTTCTTGCCTTGTGCATTTCCTTTCAGTGCCCTGTGGTGGAATTTTAACAAAGCGCAAAGGGACCATTTTGTCTCCTGGTTACCCTGAGCCTTATGACAACAATCTGAATTGTGTGTGGAAGATCACAGTACCAGAGGGAGCTGGGATTCAAGTAAGTATACTTGCTATTTGCTTGTTATTATCATGTTTAAAACTGTTTTTCCTGATGCAAGAGCATGAAAAGATCATTTATTCATACATTTTTCTATCTCACTAATGGTGCTCACAATGGAATTTATTGCACATCTTTTTATTCACACAGTTGTTAAAAGTTAAAAGATTTACAAAAATCTTAAAACATACACTTGTAACTTTTTACTTAGAAAAAAATCACCAATAATTTAAAATGTGTTATTTTAATAGGTCAGTGACTTCTTGTAAGCCAAAGGAAATAGAGAGGCTTTCCTGTGATTTTTTTTCCTCTCCCAAAATGGATAAATATCCTCTAACAGAGTGAAATTAAGTGGGTTGCTTCCATGGACAAGTATCTATGTTTTCATAGAAACTCTGTTATTTACTCTATAGTTACGGAAATTCATTGTGATATAAAGACACTTCAGTATGTTTCAACATGAGATGGTGTCGTGGTTTAACCCCAGCCAGCAACTAAGCACCACGCAGCCGCTCGCTCACTCCCCCCAGGTGGGATGGGGGAGAGAATCGGAAGGGTAAAAGTGCGAAAACTCATGGGTTGAGATAAAGACAGTTTAATAGGTAAAGCAAAAGCCGCGCACGCAAGCAAAGCAAAACAAGGAATTCCTTCACTACTTCCCATTGGCAGGCAGGT
>JAYKAV010003172.1:48925-139042 GCA_035582835.1 Phoebastria nigripes
CTGACTATGCTCCCTCCCAGCTTCTTGTGCACCTGGCAGAGCATGGGAAGCTGAAAAGTCCTTGACTAGTAGACTACTTAGCAACAACTAAAAACATCAGCGTGTTATCAACATTCTTCTCATACTAAATCCAAAACATAGCACTATACCAACTACTAGGAAAAAAAAATTAACTCTATCCCAGCTGAAACCAGGACAGATGGGAACTGGTCCTTTAAAATATTGTCAGAATTCTCATTTACTAAAATTTAGATTAAGAAGTTCATGAAACACATAGCAGAAAAGTATCCATTAAGCTAAGTCATGTATATCTCAGTCTTTAGAGCTCAGTAAAGAAACTGACAGAAATCTGGTTATTGGAAAGGCAGTTGAGTTTAATAAGTTAGGACTTTTAAGCATCACCTGATAAAATTCCTAGCAAAATGCGTATCAAGAAACCATGTTAACAAGTTTTCTATGTCTACCCTTGGTTCAAAGTATAACTACGGTAGAAAATGAATAAATAAAGAGCTCAGTTTCTGTAGGTAAAGATTTAATAATGAAAATCAGGAAAACCATTGTGGACAGTTTATTAAAGCTTTTTAATAAATTACATCACAGAGCTTCTAAGGTATTCTACTGTGTCAAGAAAAGTTTTAAAAATAGTATGAGTTTATACTTTGCTACTTTATAAGCATTCAGAAAAATCTATTTTTGTTTTAAATAACTGAAAATATTTAAGAAAAATGTAAAAACTTTGTGGAAGAACACAGAAATCATCACAAATACAACCTAAGTCCATACATGATAACATCTATGMGTTCAATTTTCAAAGCCACCAATGTCATTAACAATAGTATTTAATAACCTAAATCAGTTTTGAGATTGATTTTGAGGAACGTTACTTGATTTAAACAGTTGACTAAGTTAGGATACTTTGTTCTGTGTATTTCTTATACAATCAGTAATGTAAGTTAAACACTAGGAGGATAGTTCAGAGGGTTTAAATTAGGCATTATTTGGCATCCTGACTTAGGCAGTCACTGTTGCTTTTTGGAAGTCTCTTATCACAGACTGCATTAGGTGATTAAATTACTAACTTTGATTTCAAGTTAGGTGTCTAATCTGCATGATATTCTTTTGCTCCAGAGTCATAATAAAAAGATATATTTACTGTTTGCTTTTTTCCTAGTTCTCCCGAGTTTTTTTGCTGAGCTAGTGAATACTGTCCTTCCTTTCTATTATCAGTTACTGAATAAGTTATTCATTTATACTTGTATAAATGTAATGACAACAGGGCAGTTTCATGGGCATACCTGTATAATAGTAATTAGATCTGTAGAACATTTAATATTGTCACTGAAGCAGAACAGTCATGAAGTGTGATATTCATGATTAATCCTTTGAATCCTGTCTGATTTTCAGGGCTAGGTCTGAGGAAGATAAAGTCCCTGATATAGTAAACTGAATACAGCTGATACAGGATCAGTAAGACAGAGTATACATCAGAAATCATCACACCATTTTTACTGCATTATTTTTCACATCTAAGCTTAACTTTATATCTACTAATGACATAAAAAATGGCATCAGAATTGTTTTGGTTTTGTTTTTTTCACTTCATAGGAAAGAAAAAAACTGAATATACATATATAAAAATGTAATTATTACTGTGAAAATCAGCTACTTGAGGAAACATTTGAAAACTTGGGTGACTGATTTTGTCCAACCTGAGAATGCATGCAAATGCGGATATTCAGGATACTCTGATAGCTATTACTTTTGTGTTCATGTAAATGCATAAAATAGCTGGACATTTTTCCTGACCAATATTTATTCCCTCAAAGTAACAAAGACACTTTGTCAGCTTTAAAGGAGATGAAAATAATATATCACCAATGCATATTCCTCTGTGAAATGTGTAGATGGAATTTTAAACTATTTAGGTATAACAGCTATCGATGTTGTTGGATTTGTTGAAACAGTATGATCAGATGTAAATACTGAGCTGTCTCCTATCAAATCGAAAAGCAGACATTTAAAAGTAGATTTAAGTAAATATGAAGAGTGTGTACTAAAAGCCTGCCTTCAGGCACCGAACTTAAATACCTTATATCATGAAATTAATCTACCATGGTTCCTTATAAAGTTAGGGCAGAAAGGCACCTCGAGTAGATAATTCAAAACATCTGATATAGACTCTGGCTCTGAATCACTGCCTGAAGGTATGTCTGTCTATTTATTGACTACATGGGGAGGTTAGGGCAGCTAGCATCAGTTGCACTAAAATAGATATTTTAAATTAGATATTTTATGACAAATATAAAAACTGTCGTCAGCAGCAGTCTAGCCCTGAAAACACATAAAAAAGGTTAGATAATTTGAAATCTGTTCTGAAGGTTTCCTAGGTGCCTGCACTTCCAATTCTGGATGGGTTCAGAAATATCCCTGACAGAGACAACACCCATAAGTTTCACCTAAATCCCTTGTGAACTAAAAAATAAACAGACAAGTCTTGAAGTTTTCTGAGAGACCAGATCTAGTGGGCCTCCTGCAAGTATCTAAAACATGCTAACAGTCAGGGCCTTTGCATTGCTTCACTTTTTAAAAAAAAAATCATCCTTTGGCTGTAGTATCTGACCAATTCCTACAAAAAGTACAGTGTTTAAGACCCCCATCCAAGAATTAGGTAACCAAACTGAACATTCCTTTTACCTAGAAGAAGGTCCAAGTCATATATTTCACCTAGAAAAATAACTTCATTACCTAGTTTTACTGGAACCAGTGCTTATTTCTTCTGTTGAAGTTATTCCATATTGGAGAAAATAAAAGGAAGAATAACTGAGGCAGAAGAACAGTAAAAGAAGCATAATCCTCTAACTTAGTGTCTAAGGTACCCCTTTTTGAAAGTGGTTGGGGTTTCATCCGTGCTTTTGTCACTCTTCAAATGCTTTTCATTAAACAGTTGTTTCACTAAAACAAAAAAATGCCAGACCCTCTCCCCTCCAAAACAGGATCAGGAACCTGGCATTTCTCTACTTTGTGGGGCGTGTTTTCACTCTATGAGAACAGATATATCCTCCCTCTTGCAGTCTATCTGCTTACCGCTTTGCATCTCCTTATRAGTGGAAGGATGTTGTCACCTCTGGAAGGAATGAAGTGAATGTTCTGCCTTTTGCTTATAGCATGCTAGTGACTGCTCCTCCTCAGGAGATGAGTCAATGATGAAGGTAACCAAACACAGGAGGTTGCTCTTACCTGGACGCAGAATTGAACATGGCAAGACAGATGAAGCAGTCTCATCACTGTGGGACTCTTTTTAGCCCTGGATAAACTAGAGAGAATCACAAAGAAACTTCAGTAATTGACGATACCACATTTTGTCTTCCCCTCAATGTCCTCCCAACAAGGGAATCATATTCTATACCCAGATGATTTTCACAGTTGTGTGACTTGTCAGAGGTAATATGTGGTTGTCACTAAGGGTCACAGGATTTAGAAGTCTGAATTGGCAATTAAAAACAAAAAATGTTGCAATGCAATTTTATTCACTTAATGATGATTTTCCATTCTCTTTGACAATGAGAGCAAGACACAACTTTTCATGATTGAAAGCAACAGAGGCTACAATTTACAGTTGTCTTTGTGCTTGAATACAGAGGGGAAGAAGTTTATGTTCTTTACTTCACATTTTTCTTCATAGGTGCAAGTGGTGAGTTTTGCCACAGAACACAACTGGGATTCCTTAGACTTTTACGATGGTGCTGACAACAATGCTCCAAGGCTTGGAAGTTATTCAGGTGACTAAAGATTTTACAATAAGCGTTTCACAGATTCAACTCTTTATTGTAAACACACAGCTCTTTCTAGTTCTTTCATGTGTGTGGGTGTGTGTGTTTTTCTCCTACAATCAACAACAGGTAGTATTCTTTCTGTTTTAATGAGTCATCTTTTAGCAGACTTTCATAAAGCTGAATACTGGAAAAAGTTAAAAATGAACTCAGAGGCTCCCAAACTAGGTATCTATTAATCTCATTTCTTACCCACTCTTATAGCAGGGTCCAGAAATACAGACCTCTAAAAGACATGCCTCTTGAGATTGTACATGCCTAAAGGATGCATTCTTTATCCTTATTTTAGATAAATGAGACAGTTCTGTTTGCCTTACTTTTTCTTGTTTTGGTTTCTTTTATTCTACTTTATTCATGTATATGGAATGAGATCACAGACAATAAAATTGTTGTCTTGTCTTGTGCTGAAACACAAATAAATAATCAATCACATTTCTAAGAATAGCCCTACAAAATACGTTCAGAGCTACTTGATGTATTTGGCTGTTACATATAAAATTATTCCAGTTACAGGATTTGCTCTTGCTTTTATGAAAACCCTAGTGAATATTTCTCCTTTTGTGCATAAAACTGTGTAAAATTCAGGTGTACGCTTCACTGGGTAAAAAACTGGCTGGATGGCCGGGCCCAGAGAGTTGTGGTGAATGGAGTTAAATCCAGCTAGTGGCCGGTCACAAGTGGAGTTCCCCAGGGCTCAGTTTTGGGCCCAGCTCTGTTCAATATCTTTATCAACGATCTGGATGAGGGGATTGAGTGCTCTCTCAGTAAGTTTGCAGACGACACCAAGTTGGGCAGGAGTGTTGACCTGCCTGAGGGTAGGAAGGCTCTGCAGAGGGAYCTGGACAGGCTGGATCGATGGGCYGARGCCAAYTGTATGAGRTTCAACAAGGCYAAGTGCTGGGTCCTGCACTTKGGYCACAACAACCCCATGCAAYGCTACAGGCTKGRGGAAGAGTGGCTGGAAAGCTGCCCAGAGGAAAAGGACTTGGGGGTGTTAGTCAACAGCCGGCCGAATATAAGCCCGGTGCCCAGGTGGCCAAGAATACCAATAGCATGCTGGCCTGTATCAGAAATAGTATGGCCAGCAGGACTAGGGAAGTGATTGTCCCTTTGTACTTGGCACTGGTGAGGCTGCACCTCGAATGCTGTGTTCAGTTTTGGGCCCCTCACTTCAAGAAAGACATTGAGGTGCTTGGGCATGTCCAAAGAAGGGCAATGAAGCTGGTGAAGGGTCTAGAGCACAGGTCTTTATGAGGAGTCGCTGAGGGAACTGGGGTTGTTTTGTCTGGAGGAAAGGAGGCTCAGGGCAGACTTATTGCTCTCTACAACTACCTGAAAGGAGGTTGTAGCGAGGTGGGTGTCAGTCTCTTTTCCCAAGTAACAAGCGATAGGACAAGAGGAAATGGCCTCAAGTTGCACCAGGGGAGGTTTAGATTGGCTATGAGGAAAAATTTCTTCACTGAAAAGGTTGTCAAGCATTGGAAGAGGCTGCCCAGGGAAGTGGTTGAGTCACCATCCCTGGAAGTATTTAAAAGACGTGTAGATGTGGCGCTTAGGGACATGGTCTAGTGGTAGACTTGGCAGTGTTAGTTTAATGGTTGGACTTGATGATCTTAAAGGTCCTTTCCAACCTAAACAATTCTATGACTTTATGATTCTATGTTAATATAAATTTATATTAGATCCTGCTTCCCTGAGTGCCTACAGTTCATGTCTCTGATATTGTGGTGCACTGAAAATGTAATAAAACTTTTATAGGGAGGGATATTTGATAACATCCACGATGACAAAATATGGTGGAATTGGTTATGCGACCTCTCCCTCCCCCCCTGCCCCCCCCCCCGCTTCTGCCCTTTCTCTTTTTCTCTTTCTCTCTTTTTATACACACACACATATTTATGTATGTATTTAGTTCAGTTTCTGTGCATTTCAATCATATTTTGATTTCTCTTTTCAGGAACAACCATACCTCCACTTCTCAACAGCACATCAAATAATCTGTACCTAAATTTTCAGTCTGATATCAGTGTTTCAGCTGCTGGATTTCATCTTGAGTATACAGGTAATGCAGAAATGTTCAATTAATTAAGAGTGCTTGCTGGTTCCAGACATCAGATGTACCTAAACTATATGAAAGAGGAATATTCAGTTCTATTGCACATAATGAGCTACATACTGTTACTTCAAAGTCATCGGTAAAATCCTCATTTAATTCCAAGGAGCAACATCAGGCCTGAAACCTGTACTGTAAGGACTGGGAAGTTTAGTTTGTCTTGCTTTCACCTTTAATTTGTTTTTGCTCTCTGAAAAGCTTTTCTGAACATACAGAAGCCAGGAGTAAATGTAGATATGCTCATATGACAATCCTAATACCAAGATATAACATATTTATATAATTGTTGCAGGCAAAACCAGCATACTGATTTGGGTGATTTCAATTTAGCTTCCTTGCCAATTAACAATTAATTACTGATTCTAGAATTGAAGAAAAAGAATAACAAACAAACCCTTACGAAAACCTCCCCTGCTTCCCTCCGGACACCTCCCCACACACACTTTTTTGTTCTCCAGTGCCCTTGCCACACACTACACTCTGTCCCTTTAGAGAGGCAAGGGCAGTGCAGCAGGCTGGGTCAGTGTCCTGTGGTTCCTGGGGTCCCTTTAGGGTCCCACCTCTTAGTGCCTCCTCGAGTGGACACTCGGGCTCCAGCCCCTGCTAAGCCAGCTGCTTTGGCTGCAGCCTCTCTGCTCAGTCATGCCCTTCTCTCTGTCCTCCTCCAGTGAGGTGTCCTGTCTCCTCCTACTCTGGCCTTGTTGTTCCTTTTCTTGGTGCTTACCACCTTTTCTTAAACATGTTTTCACAGAGGCACATCTGAGTGTTTCAGAGGCACCACAAACTCCTCTGGTGGGTGCAGCTGTGTCCTGCAACGTGTCCATTGGACCTGGCTGGAGCTGGCTGGAACCGGCTATGTCTGGCACAGTCCCTGGTCTCTTCCCACAGATGCCACTCCACCAGCGCCCTGCCCCCAATCTGCAAATTATGCCCAATACAATAATATATGTACTATATAGTATGTATTTATATATCTGTGTAGGACATGAAAATTAATCACTCTCGGCAAAAATGGGAGAATGAATAAACTGAAAATAGCAGCTGTGCTTCTTAACTAACTGACAAATGCTCACAGGTTGGTGAGAACACAGCAGAATTATTTCAAATGTTTTTATTACTGCYGAGTACCTCACCAGTGGAAAAGGCTATAATTATAAACATACGTTCTGTCTGAATGAGATTGCCTTAGCTGGCTGACAGGAATTCTGGCAATCACTAATATTTTGTTGCAGATTTTTTTTTCCCCCAGCTCTGCAGTTCCCTCTGCTCATATTGGTTCTGGTGTCTGATCTGCATAACTGTGTCATGGTTATTTCTTGTCAGTTTTACAGTATGCAAATCCCATGTTCTGGTTGTCTGATTAGCCAGTCGGAGAACACGGCCTTGCAAAATTGCTGCCTGATCGCTTGTCTATAACTAAACATTAATTATAGGTTAGAATTGTCTTGCCGTTTCCTTGAAATGCAGATACTCTCTCAGCTGCTTACATCTTCAGAGGGTAAAAAACTGCAGGAAGTTACAAAAACAAAGTAAAATGAGACTGAATGCAGTGAAAGTGAAAATGCATCTGTGTATTCCTACATGTCCAAATAACTGAAATGTGTAGTGTACTGCTGGTATACAACTTTCACCTCTAAATAAAGAAAAAATTCACAGTATATCATTTAAAGTATTGGTCCGTGCCAAGAACAATAGCTATATATGTGTGTGTGGATTTATACAAGGGTGCATGTGTGAATCTGTACATTTATAATATGTTTTCTGTCCGAGTGTATAAACCCAAAAGTATATGCTGAAAATTTGTGATTCAGGAAAGAATATTGATGCCCCTCAGTAGATACCCAATTAACCAGCAGCTCAGTGAAATATGCTATTTTACAAGATTAATGATTAATCAACTTTTCATGTGCAGGTGATAGAGATATGTGATTAAAACATCATATAGACTTCGGGATGGAGTGAGGAAATTGCAAAACAATGTCTAAACCTGTAATCTTTATTGGAAACAAATGTAAACTTTAACGGCAAAAAATTTGTAGCAAGTAAAGAATTGCAGCTGGAGAGTAAACTATGATGACTTCTGAATTAAAATTTTCTGTGATATGTGATATATTTTATAAAGATATGCTCTAAAATAAACATAAATTATTGTGCCTGTGTGGGAATTATTGAGGCAAAATCTATGGTATTCAAAGTACAGAATAGGATTAAGTGACCATAATAACTTCGTAAAATCTGTGGAATACACAATCTATAAATTGTAAATAAGAAAAATAAAACAGAAAATATTATCAAGATTATTTTTACCTTTAAAATAGAGGTACATTGTAACTACATTCCTATACTTCAAATTGCAAAATAATAAAATGATTTTGTAGAATAAACATGGAAAAATGTAAAGCATTAGGCATCCCTGTTTGTTTACCACTCTCTGGCTCACACCACAGAACTAAAGCATGGTTTCAGAGCATGCAGTCTGGATTCCTGTCATGCAAACTAAATAGGAGTGTGTACCTCAACATCTCAGCTAATGCCTTCAGCCGCTAATGGACAATCAGCCTATAGGACCAGACTAACTAAAGCCAATAATAATAAAACCCTCTAGTTTAGCACTTAGTGTGGATCCTGAGTCCTAAGTACCAGCTGTTTCAGTCCATAGATCCATGACTATTACTCCCCACTACTCGCTTAGAAAGACATAGTGTCTATTACCTGCGGATTGCAGGAAAGTTTTATGATTTTTTTTTTTTTTTCATCTGTAGCTTAATTTTTTTTCACGAAGAGACTATGGAAAATTCTGCATTGGGCTGAATCACGAATTTGATACCAGAGATACAGTTAAGGGACAATACTTTCTCATCATTGCTGGAAGGAAGACAACAGAAACTGTATCTTCTGTATCTTCTGGATTTTTGTCTCTTGCAGCTTTCTGCAATGGAGAGACAGGAATTTTTGTCAGGATTCCAGAACTCACAATACCGCTGTATTTCTGCTGAAATTTCTCCAGAAATGCATTGATCAGAACAGAGTTCACTCTCCTCAGCTGTGCTGGTCATCTCTGACTGTCAGACAGCACTTCCTGCTCTAAAAGTTGTGATTATGTTTTTAGAGATTGTTAGTAAATAGAAAGTAATGGCCATATTTTAATGCCAGTGTCACAATGCAATGCATTTATTGCATTTCACTAGAGCCTATACTGACAGAGGTCATCATGAGGAGTCAGCTAAACTAAAGTCTTAGTCTTTGAAGTATCAGTGCACAGTTCTCATTGAAAATCACATCAGAGTTAAATATTTATATTAAGCAATTTTCAAGTGAGTTAGCCATAAACATTTTTTGTTCAATATGTAGTGCATCTTCCAAGTCTATTTCATGTATTCTAGGAGACACAAGTCTGAGGGGTAGTGCACGTCTCTTGCCAAAATGATTACTTTTTCATCTCAACACCAGTTTTCTGTAAGAAGGTTTCACTCTGTTTCATTTCCAATATCTCTTTTCATCCTTTATTAATAGGTTTTTCATGCTGTCCAGTCTGGCTCATCTTTTGAACTGCTACAAAATCCAAATGCACTTTTTTATACAAAAATAAAACAAAACAAATGGAACTTTATTTGTTGAAGAAATATTTTAAGACCAAGTAATTGATACTTTGACATAAGGAATTAAGTATTCATATTCCAAAACTGAGTAGTGGTCTTATCAATAATCTTTTTTCTAGCATATTTTTACTTCTTTGTTGAATCCTTAAATTCTTATTATATTCATAACATGCAGTTTATGTATTCCAATGGATAACTTAAATATGAAAATATATGCATCAACTGAAGTATGTCAACAAAGAGCACCACAGAATGGTTTGTTAAACACATACATAATGTTTATATGTTTTATGCCACTACAGATCTTAATTTAGTCCTCATTTTCTCTAACTAAAGTTTTGCTAATTAGGTAATTTATTATGCTGTATAAATAGTAATAATATTCTTTGAGATTAGTTGAGTATGTCAGATTGCCTTATACATAATTTCTATAATACTCAATATCTATGTAAAATTAGTAAAAAATATGACACACTAATTTTCATTCTAAAATATAATCCCTAGAAATCTATGTATTTAAACTGTATAATGTATCATTCTAACATCATAAATACTAAAACATTTCCATAAAATTACAGTAATAACTTTAAAAAATAAAAAAACTTTATTACTTTAAGACTTGTGTAGTCCCAGAGTGCATTATCCAAAATTTCGTTGGTAGTTTTTTATATTTGGAGCCATAAGAGCTGTTGGAGAAGGGCGAGACAGCATCAAATAGCTTCTTTTTCTTTATATACAGTTCCTCTTATCTAAAAATTAGAAGATATTGAAAGTATGTTTTCAGTGAATGCCTATGTTAAAATCTCTTTTCTTTCTAATGCCATTGCTCATGGAAGTTTAAAAATCTAACACATTATACTGAGATAGTAGTATAACGTGGTGCAAGGAACATGCACCACAAATGAGTCAATAATGAACAGAGTGCAGTTTATGAATACATTTATGATTTCACCTGAATGACTATCATGACACTCTAAAGATACAAGTTCTCTGAACTAGCCCTCAGCTGGGAAGGCGGCAAACCCTGTTATGTTTCAGTGTGTTGAAAGACATTTTAGACATTCAAACAGTATTTTTTTCCAAGCATTATTTTATTAATTGCAGTGAGAGCACAATAGGATGAATACCTGTGATCTGGTTTGAGCTGTTAAGATACCTACTCTGAGAAAGACATTTTAATGAACTCATTTCACTTTTCATGGCCTGAGTATTTACATAGTAAGGTTTTGCATTTCAGCTGAAGGTTCAGTAATTGGAAGCTGAAAACTACTAACTCTTAACACTTCAAAATAGCTTATAAGCACTCATCTGTGTAAGCCAAGTACTGCTGTTCYTTTGCATTTGTACTTTATACATGAGCTGGATCACTGTCTGAATCTCTGAAATGTAAAAAGTGGATCTAAGCCCATCAGCCATTTTCAAAATAGATTCTTTGATGTTCTTTTTTTTGCAGTTTTGAGAAGAGAAAATAAGAATTTGAAAGATAAAAATAATCTGTTATGTAGAAATAGGTTGCAAAATACTCACATCATTTTGTACATGGCAAATATGGGATCAGTAAGTGTGTGATCAATATATACAAAAGTATTATTGTCATAGAGAAAGAAACATTACATCCTCTTCTGTGACTCTGAAATAAATACTAACTTTTTCAAAGTAGCAACATTCCTTTCCACGCAAAATGATGCAAGTCAGTATTGAATATTACGGAGAAYATCTTGTTGCTAAATTGTGTAAGTTCCTTAATACCAAAATATAAAATAATAATAAAAAAAAAAATCACAAAGTTGACAGTGGCCAAAAGTAATGAGTACAACTGCTCAGTTTGTGGACCTGTATCAGTTATTTCTGATTCCCATTAACAGATATCTGCAGTAAAAAATATGTTTTTACCTCTCATTACTGTTCTCAGCAGAGAAAATAAGGACTGCAAAGGCATTAAGGATTTTTTTACAATTTAAGATTGAATTATGTTTTATAGCAGGAAGTTTATATTGTCACGGTCCTGAGTTTTACTTATATGAATAGACTGTAGATTCCAATGATTTTAGTTCAAACAGTTTTTTCTTTTAATATAGTTTCATATAAAATTTCATGTGCCCAATACATTTTTAAAAACAGGAATTACAAAATAGATTATCAGTTTAATATCTACTTTCTAAATGCCATGCATACAATTTTTTTTTTTTTTTTTTTCATTTTTACAATACAATGTTGTTGTAAAATTATGGTAGTGAAAACTATTATTGATGCACAAAACATGCGTTATAGAGAAAAAATAATGTGTATGCTTTATAAATTCCTTAGAATTTGTGTTAGCTTTCAGCTTTCGTATAGTACAAAAATACATCATTGTAAGAGTCTTCAAAGAGTAATTTTTCCATAATGAAATTCTTACATGAAGTGATCAGTTACATTAGTAAGTTTTTAAACATGCAGAGATTGATAATATATTGAAATAGTGCCATTGCTGAATCCCACAACATTTGCCTATTATCCTATGTACTGATGTTTAGTTGCTTAACAGTCCTGGCTTCACAACTAGTTAAGGTGTAATTAATTCTACAGTAGACAAAGAGAGTAACTGTAAGCTACTTATACTTAATGTTACACATATTCGTACATTCCTGGATCTTTCTGGGTAGATGCAGTGGAGAAGAATTTATATATTTCTCTTTTTGATGACCAAGAAAAAAGCATACAGTCTCTTGGCAAACTAGCTTCTATTGCAATAGAAGAGGGATACTTCATTAAAAATAGCAGATTAGGTCAAATCTGATGTAAATATTTACTCTGTGTGTGTGTGTGTACATGAATGGAAGAGTAGAGTCTGACCTGTTAAGGATTGAATACAGGTGAGCAGTTATACTTTGCACTGTTTTTCCTGTGTTTTGCACTTGGTATGGTATTGGCCAGCATCCCCTGGAACAGATGCTGGGAAAGGAAAGTGGGGGTTCTCCCAGTTTGAATTAGGTAGGCTGTAATTAGGAGTGAGACTGGAGGTGGAAATGAATGAGTCTGAGCCAGGAGATAGTGGAAATTTAGAGGAGACTTTGAGTTGAGACTGCAGATTGTTGGGAAGTGTTTGTTGTCACTGTGATTATTTCTTTCTTTTTCCTTTACTCAGGAAAGAAGGTTTTTCTCCTTATCTAACAGTTGTTCCAAAATAATATGCCACTTGCTTGTCCACAGACAAACTGGTGGTACCCAAGAGCTTCCTAAAACATATCAGTACAGTGTGCCTATGTACAGTGTACACAGAAGTTCTATGTGAATCTAAAAACAGATTTTATGTTCCTTAGAATGTCTAAACTTCTCAATTTTTCACAGCTATAGGTTTGGACTCTTGTCCTGAACCACAGACCCCAAGCAATGGGATCAAAATTGGAGACAGATACATGGTTGGAGATGTGGTATCTTTCCAGTGTGATCAGGGTTATTCTCTTCAGGTGAGCCAAGTTTCCAATTCTAAGTGGTGCCTTTTAGTTCTTTTAACACGGTTATGTTTGAGTCTGCCGATATGAAATGGACAATGAACTCTTCAGGAGTGATAAGCTTGCAGGACTGGTAGGCTTTTCTGCCAAATATTAAATTAGCAACTATCCAAATATTCCATCAGAAGTGTATGGCTCTGTGCTTCCTCTGCCTTAGTGATTATAGGTTGTTATCTATTATTGATGGCATCTTTGGTATTCATAGCTGAGCTATGCAGTGTTGGCAAATTAAGTTAAATCACTTGATGAGCAATTACCAATCGTTCTCTATGTACAGGAGGAAAAAGGAAGTAAGTGAAGAGGGGAAATAAGAACAAACAAAGGGAAAGGAAATAATTGTTTTTCTCAGTAAATCAGATAGTGTCAGTTATTTTCACTCAGTAATTTGAGGGGKTTTTTTTATCCAAAAAGATTTTCAAATATGGGTGTATTTTTGCCAAGCAAATTTGCTATGCTCTTGCATTAGCGAAAGGTATAACTAGGGGCAATGCAGTGATTGTAAACAGTGACTAATTTGCCTCTTTGAGTTACTTAGCATATATAACCAGTAGGAATCTGCTTACAGGAAAAATCTTGAAAATATTTTCAAAAATTTGTACAGTTACACTGTAGAACCAAATCCAACACTGAGTATTGTTTCCACTTGAGACACTTCCTGAAAGGACTAAGGTTCCAACTGATAGGTTACTATTTTCAACAACTTTTTTTTTCTCATTTGTGACTCTGCAGACTCTACAGTCTCCACTTTATCTAGCTCTTTGAGAACGTAAAAAGAGAGAAAACAATCACATTACCTATGCATAGTAAAAAGAAAAGTCTTAAAGGGAGAAAATGTTTTGTATATCACAGCACATGATTAACCACTAATGGAGTTATTGATACCTTTGGAGTAAAATAGCAAAAGGATAACTTACCTGCCTTTCTTTCTTCATTAACATCAGTCTGGCCTGTAACACATGTTGATGAGTGTCAGACTAACTGAAGTGAAGTTTTTAAAACACTAACAATTTCAAACATTTATTTTACATAATTCTGTGAAGACCTAAATATGTACTGCGTCAAAAATAGAAATAGAATTACTTTTTTGGACTACAAAATATTTTTTAAAAAGCTGCAATTTATGTATTGTGATAGAAACTAAATAAACTTGTCTGCTTCCAGATCTCAACTGCCGTTTGGACTTGGGACCTGTATCCCAGTTTCCCCTTCAAGACAGAGTTCCTAGTTATGTCTGCAACCTTCTAGCATTTCAAGAATAACTGAAATGTTCTGTGATTGCAGCTCTGACAATGGCTATTGAAGTTTACTTCTTATGTTGCCTGATTTTATCTGGTCATTCTTTGGAACAACCTGTCAATTATTTTTTTCTTCTTTGTTTTCATTTCATACTTAAATATAAATGTGTGAGCAGACAAGCCACAGTAAATGGCTGAAATAAAGAAAATATAAAGAACATTAGAGCATAGACTGTGCAAATACACATGTAAAACCTCTTCCCTCCATATTGTTTTTCTGGCTTATACAGTATGACTTTGCCACTTCATTTTTTTTTTCTTCTAGCAATGAACAGATATGCCTACTTGCACTATGGAGAAAGTGTGCTTATTTTTCTTCTAGGAGAGAAAAAGAATGGGTTGCAGATTGATGAATAAACTTTTAATAGCTACCCTGGATGCTTTAGAGATAATTGGTTCCCTCAAATGCTACAGGATCTGAATTGATAAGGAGATTTAACATGAAAAACTAACTTTTCATACAAAGGCTGAACGAACAGGCTAAAAGCTACTGAATTTTTTCTACTAGGTCATCTTAAACTGTATACTATATGGTTTTGCAAGACATCCCAAGTACAATTTTCTCTTAAGATTTTTCATTTTTGTTTGCTCTCTCTGGAAGACAATTACAATTGCATGAGGCCGATGAACAACACAGAGGGTCACTCTGGTGGGTCTTGGAACTTACCTGTAACAGATTGCCTTGAAATCGTAACACCTCATCTGTTGTAAAGGGACACGTTGTAAAAAGATTCCTTAAATATCTCAGCTTTTGTCAACTTAAGCCAACTGTTTTGGGGGTGAGGGTAAGGACTGCATTTAGAATAGGTATGAATTTAAGATGTAAAGTCAGTACTGTCTAATGTATATAGTTCATATCTTTTTATGATGTTCCACAAATGATGCAAATCAATATTATGTAAACGTTGCTTCAATTAGACCTTTAGTTTCTAGACCTTTGGTTTATACTAAAGCTGGTATTATAGAATTCAGCTGGATACTGTTATACTATTAGAAATAATATTAAGGGCAGAGACACAATTCTCTAGTGGGCTAACAGTCACATAGTTAAGATTACAGTCTCCTCTGTTATATTGAAGATATGATACGATTCACAGTATACAATATTAATGTTATACCTTACTGTTTTTGTATATTTTTATGATGTTTTAAATTATAAATTATTTTTGTTGAGATACTAATGATGTGCCATATATTGTATATTTTTTATTATATGAATTAGCAAATATTGTGTCATTTTAGGGACATTCACATATCACCTGTATGCCTGGACCAGTAAGAAGATGGAATTATCCGATTCCAATATGTTTAGGTATGTTTAGCATACATAAACTTTCTTAAATATGCCAGAATGAGAAAGCCAGAGAACTCAAAAATAAGACACACGTATAAGGGAAAGAATAGGGAGAACTGGAAGAACTTAATTAAAAGTGAAAATGGTCAAATTAAACTGAAGATTTTCAAAGTATACTTCACACTTATTTTGGCAAAGCTTTTCTGAAATGTCCAGTCAGAAGAAGAAAGAATGAAATATGTTCTAGTCAGAATCTATCATCAATTCACTATCAGTGATAAGACCTCCAGAAACCCTTGCAAACATAGTTAATTTATTTATGAATCATTTCCACAGCAGACTGATGACTGTTATAGAAAATACTAAAATAGAAATAGCATTACATTTTCATCTCTAATAAGTTCAACATAAGGCATGTCTGCCCAATTTAAGAAGATACATTATTTTTCAAATTAAACTATATATATGACCACATTAATATTATTGGAAGAAGCCCTGGAATCCTGCCAGAAGCCCAAATGAAACATCTGAAGTGCATTTAAACATATTCTTTTTATATGATGAATAAATGTGAGGGATGTAAAACTCTTTCTATTTGCATTCTCTTTCACTGAATAGAAATGCCTTTCTGTTTGTGTTCCCTAACAATAGAAGTTATCTGTAATTTGTAATCTTGAATGTATGGAAAGTAGGATGTTGCAGATCTCATTAAAGATTTTATACTTTGCTTTTCTTCAAGACAGATTATATATCCTCTTGAGCTGCCTCACATAATCCTGTTCTTAATCCTGTGAGGTGTTAAAAACCTCCTATGAGGTACTGAGCTCCCTCAGCTTAGAATTTGTAAATATTCAACAAGATACAGATATTTGTAAGAATTTTTTCAGGAGTTAGTCTTCAGTTTCCATCATTATGCATTAACATATGTCTACGATGTCTGATACGATAATTGCACTGCTCTATGGTAAATTCTGAAGACAAAGATGCTGTGCTGAAAATTTAGGCGTTTTTATTTTCCTTTTTTTTCCTTCTTTTTTGCAAGTAATGATTTTTAATTGTGTTTCAAAGGATGTAGCAACTGTTAATTGGACAAAACTCTTAAACAAAATTGTATTTACTGTAATTAACATCTTCAAATCTAATATTGAAGTGTAAGTTACTTTATTCACTGATGTCATGCCTGAAAAATTAAAATGAAGTTCAAACACAGATTTAGTTCAATTTCTGGAAATATGTGTGTGTGTACATCTTTTAAGTCTGTTTATTTTATCTCATTTTTAGAACAGCAGGATACAAATGCAGTTTTTAAAAGGCCTCTTGAAGTGCTTTGAGTACAGAATCTTAAAAATACATTATTATCTTATATTATTCAGATGCTCCTTTACAAACTAATGTGGAATTGTGTCAATGTTACTATGAGCTGATGTGTGCTGCTTGCTTGTTCACAAGGGTGGTTCACTCAGACAGAGTGCAGAGTAAACATCTATTCTTTTTTCAGGTGCATGTGTCCCCCGAATTAAAACCTAGACAATTCAGAGTAGATACATATGTTTAAAGCACCTACTTGTAAATTACTTTTTTACAGATATTTAGTGGTAAAGGAATGTTTGTGTATTTTTTGAGAGATAAACCTAGTTATTATTATATTATTAATGTTGGAAGAATCTTCAATGTTCTGGATTAATTTTTAGCTCATTCTACTCCTCTGAAAAATGTCTTTCCTTTTTTTTGCAGCACAATGTGGTGGTGGCATGTCAGACTTCAGTGGAGTGATCCTCAGCCCTGGGTTTCCTGGCAACTATCCTAGCAGTTTGGATTGCACATGGACAATAAAGCTGCCTATTGGTTTTGGTATGTGTTCTTTTGTGGATTATATTTGTTGGGGTTTTTATGGATTCAAAACACTGAACTAGATTTTAAAATATTGTGAATATTTATCCTGACAAAAAAAGGAATTATAATTCATTTAAAGAAGTTATCAAAGCCTTAAAAGAAAGATATAGAATAGAAAAGCTACAAGATTCTTGGTTTTTCATTTAACATATACTACAATTTTCTGATAAAGACAAAGTTGTTTAATTAGAATTAAGTACAATTTTCTAACTTAACAGGCTTGATTTCTCTTTGTGAGGTCATAAACCCAACAAGAATAAATAGGTATCACAAATATTTTAAACCAAGTCAGTATCAGTTTAGAAGTTGTTAAAGCTACATTTGAGTTCATTATTTTATCGTTAAGCTTCTTTGCGTATCCTAGGTGAATATCACAACAGCATAGAAATGTTCTTGGAAGTGACCTCTAGAAGCCTCCCACTCAAAGTTGTCAAGCATCCCATTCAAAGTGAAATTGTCAGTAACACTAGATCAAGTCCACTACGACTGGCAGATCCTTCTCAGCAGGGCTACTACTCAGCTAATCAATTCCCAGCCTGTACCAACAGATAAGAATGTTGTGCTCCAGATGCAGAGCTCTCTACTTCTTGTGCAAACCTTTAAGAAGGGTTTATTTACTCAGCTCTCAAGTTTTTCAGTGTTTCTCTGGACAGAAGTTGTGCCATTTGGTATATCATCCACCTAGTTTAGTATCCTTCACAAATTTGTTGAGGATGCATTCTCATTATCCAGGTCTCTCATGAAGACATTGAATAGTGTAAACTCCCGTATCAACCCATAGAATATTGTTCTTGTTACTGGCTACTGACTGGACATTGAATGGCTGATTATCACTCTTGGAGCCTTGAAGTTCCATTATTTTTTAACCTACTACCTCTCCGTTCATCAAGTTCGTATATGTGCAGCTTCCAGATGAGAATGCTATAGAAGACTGAGTCAAAAGTCATAGCAGAGTGAGAGTGTATTATATCCACCGTTCTCCCTTTGTCAATTTAATAATAGAAGGAAATAATGGTTGATCAACTGTGATTTTCAGTTCGTAAATCCATGTTGACTGCTCCTGAGTCCCTTTTTGTCTTTTATGTGTTTGGAAATTGCCTCCAATTAGACAAGATCCATAATCTTTCCATGGACTGCAGTGAAACTGCAGTTGCCATTGCCCAGGTCCTCTTTCTTGTCTTAAAGGTGGATATATCTTCAGACTTTTTCTGGTCACCAGAACTTCTCTCATTCACTATGATTTTTCATAGGTAATATTATAGAATCATCGAATCATAGAATAGATTGGATTGGAAGGGACCTTTAAAGGTCATCTAGTCCAACCCCCTGCCATGGACAGGGACAATCTTCAACTAGATCAGGTTGCTCAGAACCCCATCCAACCTGACCTTGAATGTTTCCAGGGATGGGGCATCTACTGGAATCTACTGCCCATCTCTCTGGGCAACCTGTGCCAGTGTTTCACCACCCTCAGCATAAAAAATTTCTTCTTTATATCTAGTCTAAATCTACCCTCTTTTAGTTTAAAGCCATTGCCCCTTGTGCTGTCGCAACAGGCCCTGCTAAAAAGTTCATCCCCATCTTTCTTATAAGCCCCCTTTAAGTACTGATAGGCTGCAATAAGGTCTCCCCAAAGCCTTCTCTTCTCCAGGCTGAACAACCCCTACTCTCTCAGCCTTTCTTCACAGGAGAGGTGTTCCATCCCCCTGATCATTTTCGTGGCCCTCCTCTGGACCCGCTCCAACAGGTCCATGTCTTTCTTGTGCTGAGGGTTCCAGAGCTGGATGCAGTACTCCAGGTGGGGTCTCACCAGAGCAGAGGAGAGGGGCAGAATCACCTCCCTCGACCTGCTGGCCACGCTTCTTTTGATGCAGCCCAGGATACAGTTGGCCTTCTGGGCTGCGAGCACACGTTGTCAGCTCTTGTCCAGCTTTTCATCCACCGGTACCCCCAAGGCCTTCTCGACAGGGCTGCTCTCAACCCCTTTATCGCTCAGCCTGTATTGATACCGGGGGTTGCCCTGACCCAGGTGCAGGACCTTGCCCTTGGCCTTGTTGAACCTCATGAGATTCACAGGGGCCCACTTCTTGAGCTTGTCCAGGTCCCTCTGGATGGCATCCCATCCCTCAGGTGTGTCGACCACACCACTCAGCTTGGTGTCGTCTGCAAACTTGCTGAGGGTGCACTCGATCCCACTGCCTATGTCATTGATGAAGATATTAAACAGTACTGGTCCCAATACGGACCCCTGMGGGACACCACTCGTCACCAATCTCCATCTGGACATTGAGCCGTTGACCACTACCCTCTGGATGTGACCATCCAACCAATTCCTCATCCACCGGACAGTCCACCCATCAAATCCATAGCTCTCCGGTTTAGAGAGAAGGATGTTGTGGGGGACCGTGTCAAAGGCCTTACAGAGGTCCAGATAGACGACATCTGTAGCCCTTCCCATGTCCACTGATGTAGTCACTCCATCATAGAAGGCCACTAGCTTGGTCAGGCAGGACTTGCCCTTGGTGAAGCCTTGCTGGCTGTCTTGAATCACCTCCCTGTCCTCCTTGTGCCTTAGCATAGCTTCCAGGAGGATCTGTTCCATGATCTTCCCAGGCACAGAGGTGAGACTGACTGGCCTGTAGATCCCCAGCTTTTCCTTTTTCCCCTTTTTAAAAATGGGSRTTATGTTTCCCCTTTTCCAGTCAGTGGGAACTTCACTGCACTGCCACGACTTCTCAAATACGATGGATAGTGGCTTAGCAACTTCATCCGCCAGTTCTCTCAGGACCCTCGCATGGGTCTCATCAGGTCCCATAGACCTGTGCACCTTCAGGCTCCTTAGATGGTCTCGAACCTGATCTTCTCCTACAGTGGGCAGCTCTTCATTCTCCCAGTCCCCGCCTTTGCCTTCTGTGGCTTGGGTGGTGAGGCTCGAGCACTTGCCCGTGAAGACCGAGGCAAAAAAGTCACTGAGTACCTCAACATTCTCCGTATCCTGGGTAACCAGGTCTCCCATTTCATTCTGGAGAAGGCCCACATTTTCCCTCATCTTCCTTTTATCCCCCACATACCTATAGAATCTTTTCTTGTTGCCCTTGACGTCCCTGRCCRGATTTAATTCTATCAGGGCTTTAGCTTTCCTAACCTGATCCCTGGCTGCTCGGACAATTTCTCTGTATTCCTCCCAGGCTACCTGTCCTTGCTTCCACCCTCTGTAGGCTTCCTTCTTGTGTTTGAGTGTGTCCAGGAGCTCCTTGTTCATCCATGCAGGCCTCMTGGCGTTTTTGCCTGACTTCCTCTTTGTTGGGATGCATCGCTCCTGAGCTTGGAGGAGGTGATCCTTGAATATTAACCAGCTTTCTTGGGCCCCTCTTCCCTCCAGGGCTTTGTCCCATGGCACTCTACCAAGCAGATCCCTGAAGAGGCCCAAGTCTGCTCTCCTGAAGTCCAGGGTAGTGAGCTTGCTGTGGGCCCTCCTCGGTGCCCTAAGGATCTTGAACTCCACCATTTCATGGTCACGGCAGCCCAGGCTGCCCTGGAGCTTCACATTCCCCACCAGCCCCTCCTTGTTGGTGAGAACAAGGCCCAGCATAGCACCTCTCCTCGTTGGCTCCTCTACCACTTGGAGAAGGACGTTATTGTCGACGCATTCCAGGAACCTCCCGGATTGCTTATGCCCTGCCGTGTTGTCCCTCCAACAGATATCAGGGTGGTTGAAGTCCCCCATGAGGACCAGGGCTTGTGATTGTGAGGCTGCTCCTATCTGTCTAGAGAGGGCCTCATCCGCTCGGTCTTCCTGGTCAGGTGGCCTGTAGCAGACCCCCCACTATAATGTCACCTGTCCCTGCTGTCCCTTTAATCCTGACCCATAAGCTCTTGGTTGGCTCCTCATCCATCCCCAGGTAGATCTCCATGCACTCCAGCTGGTCATTGACATAGAGGATTATATGCTGATTATAATATCAGCATTTCAATTACTTTGGCTAACCCCTTGAGCAACTTTGGGTGGATCCTATATATCTATCATTGCAAAATCTTTATTCAAAGCTAGCCAATACAGTTGTCCCATCTAATTTTTTATAATTGTGGCACTTTTGTAGGAGCACGTGTACTTGGATTTTTTTCTTTATATGATAGTTGAATGGCATGCTGTCTTTTCAGACATGCCTCACTTTTCTATTTTATACTTRCCATCTTCTGTCATCTTCTTTACTTGATGATACAGAATTTCTGGGTCTTCCACAGTAATTTAATGTGACAACCTAAATAGTTTTCCCTTCTGCATTTGTTCAGATTCTTTCTCTCCTCTTTTTACAATCACTTCTATGATCTTTTTGATTATAAGTCCCATGAGTCTGGTTCACTTATTTAAATGAAAGTCAATTGTTGTGCATGGTTTGTTTAAACTGAATAATATTAAACATTCAGTAACGTTAACTTAACAGAATCTATCTGTGGGAAATACATTATGTCAGGATAGGGATTTCCATATAGAACCTAATTATTATGTTTGCATTTTGTTCAAAAATCACAATATTTAAGTCAATAATTAATTTTTTTTTTTGTATTAGCGTTTTACAGAAATAGCATCGATACTTTAATTCTGCCATTACCTGAATTTTAGACAGCTTGATGTGACAGCTTCTAGTGTCTCATCATAAGTCATAATGCTGTCTAGAATCTTCAGATCCCATGCAGATCCCTGCTAGTTTTCCACTTCATGTACAGGAAAACTAAATCCTCCTTTATCAAGAAGAAAACTAAAACTGCACAGATTGAAATGTTCTTGACATTTTTGACCATTTCTAAATAGGATATGATTAAAACTGAATTGAAAGTTAAAGTAAAATTTCATTGTAAATGTGAAAAAAATGACATTTGAAAAAGTGAGGGCTAAAACTGGTTTTAGTGATGCTGTGGTTCTAGTCCAGTGGAGGCACATGCATCTAACTCTTCTGAGTAGTAAATAGAAAAACTCAAAACCACCATCATGGGAATCTTCTATAGGCTTTCAACTTGTTTAAGTGTTTCTAACAAGATTTTTTCCTGGTTAGAAGTTACGGATCACAAGCTTTTCCACTTTATGTTAGCTAATGGTGTAATCTAAGACGATGACACTATGTTGATTTCAATCAACTTACAAGGTAACTTTATACAATTTGTTGCTATTCTTTCTGAGATTTATTGTTAGATTTTATATATAAGTATATGAAATACTCATTCAAGATGTGTGTCCAAACTGCAAAAAGCCATAGAAAAAACCAGTCTAACAAGCAGAACTCTGAGATAAACAGAGGCAGGTGCTACAGGCTGAGCAAAGGATTAATACTTTGGAAGATTGATATGGTTCAGGAACTTGTAGTGAAAGACAGTAGAGTACAGAGAGCAGAATGATGGGCAAAAATATATTAGAGCTGTTTTTGTATCAAACAAAGTGGGTGAAAGAAAAAAAATTGACAGCAAGATAGCATGAGTTAGCAGTTATTAATGACAGCTTAAACTTTGGAGAAGTGTTTGGTTCACAGGATCAAATAAAAGGCCAAGCCTAAAAATAGCACGGATAGAGAAAGAGCAAAGTTTGGATATAACTAGATTCTCTGTGTAGGAAATATTTGGAAGGCTGGCAAAGTCAAAGAATGACACTTATAAGCAGAAGCTTTCTTATCACATATAGACTATCTTCAGATAAAGAGAGACAGAAATGATCAAGGTAACAGTAATTTAATTATGTGCCACCCTTTTTTCCTGTAGCATATAAAATGTTAGATGCTTCAGAAAACCATTCATAAACTTTACATGATATCTGGGGAGAAAGCTCTAAAAGACAGTGACAAACACTATTTAGCTATTACAGTTTAGGACTTACAAAATTATTCATGACTTTTCAATAATTAATCTGACATTATATTTTTTCCTTTCAATTTTATATGAAATCATGTTGTTTGTCTTTGCCAGAAACACCAGTGGGACTCGATCATCTTCTTAATGAAAGTAGTCCGTTATCATTCCATAGCTGCACTAACTCCAGACAAAATACAAATTCTGCTTTGTTGTAACTTATATAGAAATATGTATAAACAGGAAAATGTTTAAAGTGCCCTATAACTACTCAGCTGCTGAGCATTTTCTTCTTGTCCTGCCACATAATCATTGTAATACATCACCTGGTTAGGAGAGGTAACTTGCTAATGGATAGTAAGCTACCTTCCTGTTCCTTACTGAATCAGAAATAATCAGAAATTTCTGTCAGCAAGATCATCATATGGCACAGTGTGTGTATGAGAATTAAATAATTGAACTGCATGGTTAGTGGGAGAGGTACTGATGAATGATGGTTAGATAGTATCATTTAGTTCTGTAGAATCATAGAATCATAGAATCATAGAATAGTTTGGGTTGGAAGGGACCTTTAAAGGTCATCTAGTCCAACCCTGCTGCAATGAGCAGGGACATCTTCAACTAGATCAGGTTGCTCAGAGCCCCTGTAGGACTCTCCCTAGATCCAGAGAGCTATGGCCTCTCACTTGCTCCAGTAGCTGACACCACAGGATGCAGGGCACCCACACCCTGATCTGACTCCAGTAGCTGGCACCAATTTTCACCCCGACACACACAGAGAGGTCTCACCAGTAACTGGCACTGAGACCCTCACACTCGCTCCAGTAGCTAGCACCACAGGCCGGGCCATCCATACCCCTGGTCTGACTCCAGCAGCTGGCACCAAATTCCACTCACAGATATGGGTCTCACCAGTAGCTGGCACTGAGTCCTTGCAGCACACATACGTACATGATAGAGAGTGAGATTACACAGAGAGATAGTTGAGAAAAGATTTAATAAGAAGATAGATTATAGGAGAGACCGGTGATCAGGTACAGGGTTCAGCCAGACAAACGTACTGACCCGCCCCATTCTACACGCAACCAGCCCCTTTTATGCACTTTTCTGCCTACTCCCCATCTTTGTTCCTCCCTGCTCGTCTTTCCCCTGCACGTCCCCTTGGGGTTTGTATACGTCTATCAATTCCTGCACCCCTCCCAGTATGGGGTCCCCCTGGTTTACAGTCGTATCAGTTGCAAAGTCCAGGTTGATCTTCCTGGAAGTTGTGCCTGTAGTTTCTTAACAGCCCATCAATTAGTGAGACTGGCAAGGTTTGTTTCTTGTCATTGTCTCCGTGTTTGCTTTGTCAGGTCTGTGTCTTTGTATATTTTGTTTTCTGGTTTCCCCCTTTTCTGTTGGGTTCCCAATTGATATCTGATCAGTCCCTGATCAGATAACCTCTCTGGAATAAACATTCTCACACTCTCACTTGGCCTCATCAATCAGTGTGATTGACCAGGTTTGGTTCTCATCACTGCCTTCCTCAGGTTTGTGTCCCTGTATGTTCTTGTTTATGGCTTCCTCCTTTTCTTATTTTCCCTTGCTTCATTGAAAAATGTCCTTGACCAGGTACCCTTAAAGGAGCAGACACTCTCCTTCCCCATACCTTTACAATATATATAATCCATATTATATACATGATTTTTACTTTGCCTCATTATTTTTCATATATATATATTAATATATATAAGATGAGAGAGATCAGTTTATATATATAACTGAAATGCAGCTATCTCTGGGGTAGAATTCTGTCACTGTTTTTTTCCAGGTGTGGCACACAAAGCATTTTTTCTTTTAATAGAATCGGAGACTATTTTATGCAATTGAAAACAGGGAAGATTTACCTAAATTGAATGTATTCAATGTTCAGAACTGAAATTTGCCCTAAATGCACAAACAACAAACTTTGCCCAAAAGTTGCATATAAATAACCTACAGTTCAATGCCTTAGGTCATGTTAGTATTTCAGTGTTAGCATCTCTTACCTTGCCAGCCTCCCAGAATTGGTAATGAATGAGGAGAAAGAATGCTTCAAACTGAATTCCATGGACTGCATCTGGGCGTGTAATACATGCATTTCCACTCGTTACATTATTTTCTGATATTATCAGTGTAAAATGTACATTATTTTCCCTCCTGATATTGATACTGGTGGCTTTTATTTACTGACGATTTTTTTCAGGTGTCCATTTGCAGTTTTTGAATTTCTCAACGGAGACCATACATGATTACTTAGAAGTTAGGAGTGGATCAACAGAAACTAGTACTGTTATTGGGCGACTAAGTGGCCCTCAGCTACCAGCCTCTCTGTTCAGCACAACTCATGAAACCAGCTTATACTTTCACAGTGATTACTCACAGAACAAACAAGGATTTCATATTGTATATCAAGGTGAGATTTTGACATTCTTATGTGAGAACAAGGTGGCTGTTGAAGGTTATTTCTTTTTTTGGCATTTCTAAAAGATAAACATGAAACAAAAGATTTTGTGGGTTTCAAACCAAAATGTTATGCATCAAGATCAAAGAGAAGAATGCAGAAAATTAAGATGAAAAAGGAAAAATAATTGCATATTCTTTTTAAAAAGCAGTTCAAATGTAGACAAACAGATAATTTCCCATATCTGAATTTGGTTGGCATATTAATTTACATTGCATTGCTTTACAAAGTAAGCATCTCTATTGTTCAATCTTTATAAGCATATGGGAATCTTAATTTTGTGTCTTGGGTTCTGGAAGGGGAAGATCTAAATATTGTTTTAGAGTACTGGAACCATGTAGGCTAGTACAGAATAATGCCAACTCAGAAATCTCCAAATCCATTTTATTTCCTAGTTGGCAACATTGCTGGAAGGTTCTTGTTCTGTTGTACCAAAATAGGTCATGCTGAGATGGTGAAGATCATAATTCTATTTATATAATTGCAGATTCATTTAAAAGGGATTAGATCACCACTGTTCACAAAAAAAGGTCAAATGTATATTTTAAACTATACCTGTTTTCATGATATGAATAACGTCAAAGGATGATTTAAAGAGTTTTTACTTTAGAGCAGTCTCCTATTACTCTTTCAATAGTAACAAGTCCAAATTGACTTGAACTCCATGTAACATTCTGGAAGTGAGCCACTGTAAAAAGTGTTAGCTTTTAAAGAAAAAGTCATTTTATGACTTAAATTGCCTGGTACGATTTTATTCACTTCTTATTTGGAATATGATACAATTTGTAGGAGTAAGGGAACTTTAAAATCTACTGCTAAGAGGGCAGTAAAAGACTTAAGAGTGTATACTATTACTGCTATTAATAGTGACAGTAATAATTTTGGAGATGATGTTATTTGTCAAAGAATTAAAAAAAAAGTTCCTGTCTGTGTTTTTAACCACATAAGAGAGAACTGTTTCTTTCAAACATGTACAATCCATGATCTTCTGATTTTACAGATTTTGCATAGCGTATTTGTTCTCAGTTCCGTAATAAGAAGTCAGTGTTTCAAAGCTTCTTGGAAAATATCACCAAGATGTGTGAAAGAGACTTATTTTCAAATCTTACTTGTTTGCTATAAAATCTTCATCTTGCTATATTCATAATTCATTATAGAGCCTTTTAATTCTTCTGAGAAAAACAAGTAAAATTATAGACAGGTTTATTTCTCCTCTTCCTTAAACATAAGAATGTAAAAACAGAAAACCCCTGTTGGATCAGAAAAAAGCTCCATCTAGCTCAGTACGGTATTTCCAAATGGCAAAAAGAAATGTTACTTAGCAGCACAGAAGCCGAACTACTTTCTTTTTTACTCTCCCAGCATCCACAGTTGTCAGATTCTTAATTCTATTACTGTGGGATTTGATGGCATTTTCGCATTCAGCCTTTCCACTGTCCTCGTGATTTTTGTGAACTTCAGTCACATTGCCCCCAATCTCTTTCCCAAGAAACCATGTTTAGCCATGTGCTCAGTAACGTTATTCGTTATTATAGGCTGTACCATATTACCAGATATAGAAGTCAGACTCACTGATCTGTGATTTCAAGGATCCACTCCAAAGTTAGATGTAATTTACGTTGGGAAATCACCACTCCTCTAGATCAGATCTTGAAATGATATGATGTGATATATATCTTGGTTCAGCAGCTCTTCTGGGTGAAAGCCATCTGCTCCTGGTCCTTTGCCTTACCTATTTAGTGTAGTACTTTTGTATTTACTTCAAATTGATCTAGTGCCTTAGACCTGGCAATACAATAATAATACAAGCACTGTATCTTGTTTGGAAATCTCTACACCATCTTCAGCAGTAAAGACAGATGCAAAGAATTTATTGAGTTTTTCTCTCTATGGCATCTTAATCCATAAAAGTCCCTTTTTTTCTCATTTGTCATGAATTGTCCCACCAGTTCCCTAGCTGACTTCTTGCTTCTGATGTTGTCAAATAATTTTTTATGATCAGCTGAGACATCTTCTGCAAGACATTTTTCAAATTATTTTTGCTCTCTTTATTTTCTATTTAAATTTGACCTGCTATGTTTTATGACTTTTTGGAAAGGCAGACTTTCATTATTTAAATGCCAACCTTTTCCCTATTGTAGCTTCTTTAACTTTCCTACTGAGTCACGCARGCATTTTTCTGAACGACTTTAGTGGTTTTTTATTCTGAATTGTAAAACATGTTTTACCTGGTCTTTAAAGTAGTGTCAATTAGCAGATGCCAATCTGCATTACTTCATTTTTGTATAATTTCCTTTCCAGAAAACTGAATATCCCTGTGCTGGGTTTATTTCACTTGCTCCCTCCTAGTACAATCAAACRGCATTATGACTGCTATTATGGAGCAGCTCTTCCATGAATACTTCTCAAACTAAGGCTCGAGTACCAAGCTGGTTCAAATCTGAAATAACATCTTTTCTTGTGGGCTTTCAAACTACTTGTGCTAGGGAACAATTATTTCCTGCATTCGAAATTTTATTTCTTCAAGTCATCTTGGTGAGGTGGATATTTGGGCACTCCATTATTATTGCTTGTTGTATTTTTGCAGCTTCTCAAATTTTACTTAACATTTCCTGTTCACTATCATTTTCCTGTTTAGATGTTTGTAGAAGCAGCTCAGTACTACACTTATGTTTCTGGAGTTTTAGTTTCCACCTGTGAGTATTCTATAGTGCTTCTTTTTTTCTGGTAATATTTTTCTTCTATGGCACTTAATATAATTTCTAAACGACAGTGCTGCTCTCCCACCTGGAAGTCTCTTCCCTCTTAGTCTTGGAAAGGTGGTCGCCTGGTAACACTGCAGCCTGCTGCTCTATGCCATGCCTTTCACTTCAGGGCTCTTGGTTGGTTCAAGCAGTCCGGATCCCACCTCCTGTGTTTTAGTCTCCTATATTGTTGTGAAAGGGTTTCTTAGTTTGGCCCTTGTTCTGTTCCTTAATACTGTACACATCACTCAACATGCAGTGTAGGCTACCTGATTTGCTTTTCCTATTTATTGTAATTCTGCTGTTTGTCATTCTCCTGCACTTTTTTTAGAGGTGTATTGGCTGTTAGCCTCCTCCCTGTCATGGCATCACATCAGTCTTCTGTACCTGTTAGTTTTTTCCCATGCTTCTAGTTTAGATACTCTTCTACAGCCTTTTTAATTTTCATTGTCAGCAGCTTGGATCCATTTTGATTAGGGTGTACTTAAGGGTGCACTTGGAAGCCATTTGTAGTCCTAAAGATCGAGTCAGTGGCCTACCTTTTTGAAGACCTAAGTGGAAAAAACACAAAGTCTAAATTCCTTTCTACTCTCTTCTTCTCTAGTGCAGTACTTCTGTACTTACTAAAATTAAAAGATAAAATTGAGAGGCTAGTCTCATTTTTGCCTTCATGAACTCTGTTCCAAAAAACTGTAGGGTCGGTTGTTGGGTATTTGCTTSTTTGTTTACACACACACACACATGCACACATGCACATTATCCAAGTGTAAAGAACGCAAGATCTTTTAAACTTTTGTTGTAGTATTATGTTTTCCTTATGAGGTTTGGAATTGGAAATTAATTTTTATGCATATTTCCAGAATTGCTGTGGGAACGTTTCACTGTGCTTCTCCTGGTGTAGGACCAATGATTTTGATTGTCACCATGACAGAACTTAAGACATATGGGATGTCCATGATTTGTCAATTTTATTCTAATGAAAAGCTTTTATTTTTGAAGTAATAAGAATTTGTATTTTACTTCCCCCCCGCCATTATTATTATTTATTTATTTCAGCATATCAGCTACAAAGCTGTCCTGACCCTCGACCATTTCGTAATGGTTTTGTTATTGGGAATGACTTTACTGTGGGACAAACTATTTCATTTGAGTGTTTTCCTGGCTACACATTAATTGGAAATTCAGCTCTGACTTGTCTTCATGGCATCAGCCGTAACTGGAATCATCCTCTCCCCAGATGTGAAGGTATGTTCAGGGTGACCTATGAACCCTTCATTATTTGTAAGTCTTCCTAAGGAGTGTTAACTGAAATAATTTCAGCTTTTCAATTTAGAGAGACCTATGTTTTTATATTGTGGTCTTGCAGAGGAAGTATTCGATTTTGCATGTGAAAATTTTTGCAGAGAAGCTGAAATGTTTCATGGAAATATGAAATCTCTGAAAACTTATCTGAGATGATAGTAAGTTTATTTTTGGAAGGTTAGGCTTAAGGTCTGGAGTGTGGAGACCTGTGCTGCTTTTTAATCTAGGTGGTGCTACAGAGTAAAAGCTCTGCACTGAATCTAGAAAAAAGGATTAAAAAATTGAATTTCCCAACTCTGGCCACTTATGTTCTGTCTTATCAGTTAGAAAGAAATGTCAAAGGTGGCATAAAGTGCAGTTGTCCTCCAGTCAATACTGTGTGAAGTCCTTTCTACATATATTTTTTGTGAATGGGAATTTTTTAAAAATCATATTTTTTAACCTTTTACATTTTTTTACACTGATACGCTTGCAGCAGGTAAGCAGATTCAAGGAACTGTGGCTTGCACATAGCTAAAATTTTAAGGAGACAGAATGAATGCATATGATGATTCTGTAGAGGTGTTTATCTTATCCCTAGCTATGCTGAAAGGAACCTGTACCTAAGCAGCAGGCCAAAGAAGGTCAGTCGTCCAGTGTCAGACTCTGAAACAGACAAGGATGGATGTTTTTGGTAACACAGAAATCTCTTTGAGAAATATCTGTGTACCAGAAAATCTAGAAGACTGAGTTTTCTTCCATATGAAATAATTACTTTCTTCTGGAACCTCCAGGTTTGTCACAATTGTGGCAACATTCAGACAGCAATGTTAGGTACCTGGAAAAACATAGACACAGTGAAGATACTTCATATTCAAAACTGTCATCCCAAAATCCTACACTCCTGGGACCACAAGATCCAAACACATTTAGCAATGAAGTTATTGACTGTAAAGTTCTCTATATGCCTAAACATAGGTTTCCACAAAGATGAGGTCTGTACAAGGTGTTGAGTGCCCACTTTCATATGCTATAAAGACCCTCCACAGTTTCAGAAGGGGTATTCAGGACCTGAGTTAAAGGCCTAACTTCCTTCAATATGGAATGGTAAAAGCTCAGCAGTAAGAATGGAATCCTTAATACTGAGCAAGTTGAAGAGGAGCGCCTGAAAAAAAAAAGAAAAAAAAAAAGGAAAAAAAAAAAAAAAAAAAAAAAAAAAAAAAAAAAAAAAAAAAAAAAAAAAAAAAAAAAAAAAAAAANAAAAGAAAGAAAAAAAAAAAGAAAATAATAAGCCGCCTTCTTTTCTGGATTTTTGCATTGTATTCTGAATCATCTACCTAAATTTAGGTACTTAAATTAGAAGCCTCATTACTCAAAATTCCTTCTGGAGTCAGTGAGCCACAGACATTTCTGGCAGATGTGGTAGCTAAATTAAGAYGTATCTGATACTGAATTCAGAAGGAGAAGCCTTATCATATAAAAGAGACATGACACCTACACTGTCTGTCTTTTGAAAGGGGAAGAAGTTAATTCATCCCAATTAAGTTTCAACCCCCATTTTCTGGATCCTGAGGGAATAGTAACAGTTCATGTCTTAACTGCTAAACAGCTTAGATTTTCCCTATTACTTAGTTCTAGCTGTATTTTCTGTGCCTCAGAATCAAGACAAATAATTTACTGAATGGATTGATTCTGTTTCTTTCCATTACCTTACTGGAACCAAGAATTTAATTGGTAAATTCTAAGATGTCCAAAGTATGTTGCTGTTCTGAGTATCACTTTTGATGGAGTTCCTGAACAGTGGCTGGAAGTTTTTTGTTTCTACTTAATGTGATATGAAAAGATGCAGATAGAAAAATCAACCTAATTGATAATGGAGATCTAACATGTGTGCTGTGCGGCATGATTACAGACTGCCAACATCACTCAGCTCCCAGAGAAATTTCTTAGATTACATGGGGTTTTGTGCAAATATTTACTGTGGTATTTTTACTAAAGTTTTTTTGACATTTTCATATGCTACTGATGTTTTTGAGTTTTGGGTTTTTTTTCTTTATTGTTGAAGGAAAAAGATAATTAGGTATCTTCTAGTTGTACTTGGTTTGATTTGAGATAAAGGCCTTGTGTTCAAAAGCATTAAAATGAAGTGGGCTTTTTTGTATATGGCTAGTGCCAGAAATGTACAGTATGTTTTAAATTTGTATTTGCTTCAATATTTGTGTTGTAAGGCAGCATATACTAAGGCTTGTTTAATGCCTCAGACTTCTTGAAGCAGACAATCTGAATAAAACATCACTAAACTGTTTAAACAGTTTTGTTCTCTTTTCCTTGCATACTCATGCACCTAAAATCCCTCTAACCTGTGCTCAGCACCATCTAACACTCTCTGACCCTTCTTAACTCATCTCCCTCTCTTTCATCCTGTTGGAATCTGTTCCCTCTCCTTTTCCAAGAAATCTCATTGTCTGACAGTYGTCAGCCCATGTCTTCACTCCCCTAAGACCCTGCTGCAAAATCAATTCTGTCTGCACTGCTCAAAAACCCTTGAGACTTTGAAGCTAAAAGCTGAAGAAAAGCAGTATACCAGCTGTTGAGTCTGAATGGTGGAGGTGTGATGATGAAAGTCTCCTTACCCTACAGTTCAGCACCAAAGTATATATATAAACCATAACACATGCTTTACCTAAATACAAACAATGCATAATTCCTATATGTCAAACCTATATTTCCAACAACCTGTTCTCTGGTTAGAGGTTCTTAAGCATATTTTAGGGAATCTGGGTTGCCATTCTGTGCCTGTTTGGGGTGGAGTGGGGAGGAATTTATGCAAAGTAAAGCAAATTATACTGTTTTAGGCTTTGCTCACTTTTCCAGAACTAGGCTTCTGTAACATAATTTTTCTTCTGTAATAACAGGGTGGTGTCATATTCAACGTGTATCTGAAACCTCTGTGGAGAAAATCATACAGTTTGGACTAATAGTTTTCCTAAAGTGCATAGTTATGAAAGTCCAAAAGCTGTATCGTCAGTCTTGGACTGTATGATGTCTAAAATTAGTGCACTTCAACAAGAATTACAGAAAGGACTCTTACTTTGTCTACCAGAATTTATCTCCGGAAATGCAAAATTACTATTCATACTGTTGCACACAATATTTTCGCTTCCAAATTCCCCTCTAATTTTCCCCCACCCATCCTCCATCAACTTGGCATATCTCTTCTCTCACCTGGTAATTTTGGTTGACTACCTTCTTGTGACAATAAATGAAAGCAATTAATGTGTTTCGTTGCTAATTCGTAGCTGGCGTTTACACAAAGCCGTAACAAAGTGGTTTTCAATTGTGCAGGGAATAATTTAACCCAATGTCTAAATATTACTTTAGTTCCATTTCTGATAGTATTTACGACATCAGAATTACTTTTTTTTTTCTTTTAGATTTGACCAATAATGTCAAAATAGACTTCTGACTCTTTGCAAAAAGCTCAGTAAAATCTGTTTTCTATACACAGCAATGGTTTTACATAATCTAGTTACAGTGTACCAAATGTGTTTAAAAGTATGGCTTTTACATGGTCTAAGAAGAATGCAAGAAGCATCTAATATTTTTTAAAAACAAATGTCTTTTTTATAGCCCTCTGTGGAGGAAATATAACTGCAATGAATGGCACCATATACTCGCCAGGATACCCTGATGAGTATCCAAACTTTCAAGACTGCTTCTGGCTTGTAAGAGTACCACCTGGGAATGGAATCTATATCAATTTCACAGTTCTCCAAACAGAGCCAATATATGATTTCATAACTGTCTGGTAAGAAAACACTTTTGGCATTTATTTAATCTTCATGTGACACTATGCAACAAAGTATGAATTAAAAACAGTATATTTGTGATTTCTCCCTTGACACTGGTGTTCTGTCTAGGGGAAATGAGTGATTTGCACTAATCCATGTTTTCCAACATACCATTCTCTCTAGATAGCACTGGACATGACATTTCATAGTCCTTGTCTTAAGAATTAATAATAGTGTGCTTCAGTTTCTTGATGAAGAAAAGCATTCAGAAGTATGCTATGACAGCTCATCAACAACCAAGAGTAGTACTTAAGAAGAGTGACAATAAGCAGTTGCAGCTGTGTGTATTACAATGTTTTAGAGTGTTAATACAAGAAAATACAGCAACACTTTCTTCATTTCTTCCAAGTTGGCTTCTTTTAAGCTGTTACGAGTACATAAAAGGAGAGACTCTCATTTGTATTTGGCTATGACAAAAAGAGTTGAGCTAATGATAGCTGTAAACAAATTATATTCTTTATATACCTGAATCCATGTCTATCATGAATCTTTTCAGATAATGAAACCCCCATTTTTCTTAGATGTAAAGTTGGTAAAGGCAGGAGGCTGTAACCAAGTATAACAGCTCCTATAGTAATCCTGAAACTGTTACCAGTGAGTTTCCTAGACATTTCAACAGTGGCTAAGACCATTTGGAAGCTTGCCTAAAACAATAATCCACTGATTATTGAATCTGCAGATTGAAAATCTGCAGGTTGAGAGAGTAGTCCTGTAGTCTGAGTAATGCAAAATAATGAGAGGCAATTTGGAATATTAATTATTCATTTTATGTTTCTGTTGCACAGAAATCTAATTTGGATTCATGTAAATTCATACTACTCGGGATTTCATTCCTACTTTCCTAAACATTAAACTGTTCTCTGTATACTTTTGTGATCATTTCTGTAGGTCCTGGGGTTTTTTTATCTTGTGTACTACAAACTGTCTTGTTCTGCATCCCAGATACTTGATTGCTTTGCCTTAAAGTCTAACCAAAATTTGATCAGAATATGTACCCAGACTATTGCCCTGATAAAACTCAGATAATTTGGATTCCCTTTAACTCTTCACCACTTGTTTTGTATATCAAATACAGGCTGACCTTCGGAATCTTTCCTGAATTAAATTATACTTTTGTGTGCATACAGACATCTTTTCTCTGTTTCATCCCACACAAACTAGAACACTAGGTCCACTTCTAGTGCTTCTTCCATTTGGCTCTTCCTTTCTACCAAGTGATTTCATGTGCTTTCAGTTATACTCCTGGCTGTGTTACAAACTTAGTTCTTACAATAAAAGTAATTGTATATACCATGACAAAGGTAAAACCTCAGTTTTATTTCATTATGTGTTCTTTGCTGATTTTTTTTTAAACATTTTGTATCCTATTTAGATTAACAACACTTTTAGGAGAATATTCTGAAATTAAAGCATCTATTMTGCTATTCATGTATATATCATGTGTGTTGTTACTTATGTATGATTTATATACCTGTATAAGCTGTATTATATACATGATGACTATATAATTAAATAGCTTATGCCACTTCTGGGATATTATTTATTTACAGAACTGGTCAGAAATTTTGATAGCCATTTCCAATGGAAAAAATACATTTTATTCAGAATTCAAACGCTTCTTCAAATCATACTATTTCCCTGATAAAACAGAAGGGAAAGGGGTAATGTGTGAGAATTTGGACAAATGCATTACTGCAAAATTTTCAAAAGAAAAAATATCCATAATTTTATTTTGAAATTATTTTCAGTTAAAATATCTTATGCCAATAACAATTAGAAAATTTAAACTTTTAATGTTCATCAATTCTGATCTAGAAGGAAGTGAGTACAAAAATGTACTTGCATGATGCCCTTGCATCATGATTTTTTCCTCTGTACAGTTCCACTATTGTTTAGGACTAACTTTGATTTAATTTTCTATTGAAATGAGTATTTCATTCTTCTATAAGGAAGCAGTGATCTTACCAGCAGTACACGCATTGTCTAAATCATAATAAATAGTACAAAATAGTATCGATCAATGTATGTGAACAGGGATTTAAGAAATCAGTCAACTGCATGTCATACTTAGTTTGGGTTCAAACTACCAACATTTATATGAATGTTTACCTGAGCCAAAGAGACACAACCGTTTATATAAAATGCATGGTACATCTCTCTCAGCAAGAAATTGATTCAGAAAACTCTAAACTAGTCATAAAAACAAACTTTATATGGATTCCTATGTGTCCATATGTACTATAAATTATAAATGATAGCATTATAACTTTTAATTGTGGAGAGGAAAAAGCTAGGTTAAAAAATTCTGACATTAGAGAATTTCTAAAAGTAGCATCATTAAAATAGTCATTATAAATAAAATCTGCATTTATAAATGCCCACATGCAGATTTCAAGTGGAATCTTGTATTCAGTAGAGTATAAGCATTTTGTTTTTATCTTCACTGAAGCCAATCTTCACTCATTGGCTTTTAAAAATTAAATAGTATTAATTTCTTAATTTTCCTAGAAATGACCAAATTCAAAAGACTGGGGGAGATGAGCAGTATTAAGTTTATTTATTTTCTGATAGCCACATTTGAAAGCATAGATAAGTAAACATGAGCAGAGTTCGTGGCAGGAAGATGAAGTACGATCACAAATTCAATCATTTTGAGCTTGATGCAATTTTTATTTAAAAATAAGGATATTACTTCCAAAAGGTGGTTGAATGGAGCATCTTGCTTTCTAAAAAATTTTGATGGTCCTCTAAGCTACTACCTGCTATACTCCAATCCACATGTAGAATTTCAAAAGGCTTTCAGCCCTTAATGTCTGTTTTATCTGATTTTAGATGACTTGTGCCTTTTAGAGTAATCTAGAGAAATTTTACTAAATTATATTAAAATTTGGAGAAATTAAATTTGTTTGGGCAAAAAAATCTTTTTGTATCTGTTTTTCTTAGGGATGGACCAGACCAAACTTCTCCTCAAATTGGACAATTCAGTGGCAATACTGCATTAGAATCAGTCTATAGCACTTCCAATCAGATTCTGATCAAGTTCCACAGTGACTTTACTACCAGTGGCTTCTTTGTACTTAGTTACCATGGTAAGTGTGACAAATTGCACTTTTTCACTGTCTGTACTGATTAATGCAGGAAGAAAACTCATGAAAAAATTACTTTAATTACTTTTTCTAAGAAGAGTTGCTATTATTAATATGACTGACCACCACTAGGGTAATGCAAACATATGAAAGACTAATATGAATGATGAAAACAAGCTATTTTCTTGACCAGATATTAAATTTACTAGTAGTCAAGCAAAAAATGAATGCACTGTGAAGAGACATGAGCAAAGAAGGTAGCATCAAGACCCTGGAGTTCAAGGTGCTCATCTTCTCACTGCTTACAATGCTTCTAAAATTCCTTTGTAATCTAAATGTTTGTGGGGATCATGAAATTTCTCGTAGATATTTAAATATTTTGAAGAAAGTACTGTTTTCCTAGAGATTTCAGTGATAGTGAACTATACTGTGTAGTTAACATTAAACTGCCCTTGAATTAAATACTGACTGAATGAAAATGCATAAGTATTAACGCACCAAATTCTACCTCTTTTTGTAGTCATTCAAACCTTCTGTGGCCAAGTGTTCTCTTGCATTCCTATCATTACAAGGAAACAGATTCAGAAGCAAGGGTGTTTTCAGGTGCTCTGTGAATGCCTGTTGGATTGACTACTCCAGGAAACATGGACAGACTACAGTTTGTTTTCTGGATTCTGATCAGATTTTGGGACTAGAAAGCTTTCTTTTTGACTTAGTAAAGACCAAGGTGAATGCAGATAGAAAGAACTGCGGGGATTAAAGGAACTTTAATCTAAGCAAAACAAAGCAAAACAAAAAAGACCTAAATCCCACAATGAAAAAAAAGCAGTAACAGCACTTGAATTGATTATGGAGTATAAACTCCAGTAGGATTAGGCAGAGGGTGTTCAGAATTTTCATTCCAAATCTGGGCATCTAAATTGCATATAGCAGTTTGTGAAGGACAAACTGACCCTTTGTGTTCATCAATATATGAACTGATATGTATTGCTAGATATGAATATATCAGTATATGACCAAACACATGTAAAAATGCTCATACCTAGTAATAAAGTGTCTCTAAAGAACTTGATCTCCTTGTACTTGTTTTTTTTTGTTATTGTGGAAATTGTCATTCCACAAGTGTGGGCTCTAATGTGTAATAAAGATGCAAACTGAGCAGCACAAAGGATTATTCATGAAGAAACTTAAAAGACTTTTTGGATTGATGTTGTCAAGATAAATAAATCTCTCAGTATCCTTGAGTCTGTGATCCTTCATATCAGCTACATACAATTTATGGCAATAAAGGCAAGGCAGTGAGAGGAGTAAAATTTATTTAAAATAGGTAATTTTGGGATTAAAATGAATGATAGCCCTAAATGAGAGACATTTGAGATAAATGATATTAATTGTTTATTGAATCCATTTTTTAATTATGTTGGTTTTGTTTTTGTTTTTGTTTTTGTTTTTGTTTTTTTTAATGCAAATAGCACAGCTGTTCCATGTTTGCTTGGTGTGTTTTATTTTAAATTACTTTATCCTAAGGCAGGATGTTAGCTTTCTGACTCACTGATTTAATTGGCTCTTCATTATATGATCGACAAAAAGGAGTGGAATAGGAAGATGTCAAATATGGGTGACTCAGCAGCAACAAAAGATCTTACCTGGATAAAATATAAATTTTGTGATTGACAAAAGTTTGACCAATTCGATTACTAAAGAATCCAAGCACAGGAAGTAACAAAGATGTGTATAACTGAAGCTGAATCGTCATCTGCCATAAGTAGATGATGTTTCCTTGCTAATGAGAGATGCTATAAAACAATGCTATATGAAAATGTAATATTAGTGAAAACCAGGTGTACTTGACTCATTGATCAACCTGAATGTACACCTTAAAACACAGACTACACTGTCAGTATAAATACTTCAGTATGATTTCTTTGGCCAGATTTCTGTTCTAATTGCATTCAGATTGAAGGGAATTTCATCTGTCCAAACAGGCCCATCCTCATAGGTTCTCTGTAAAACAATAAAGCTATATAGCTTCTGCATACTCTTCTTACTTGTCTTTTTTATCATTTGTTTCATCTAATTATTTTGCCTGGCTGTTGCATACATGTGTTAAAACTCAGAAAATTATTTCATGTGAGACTTCAAATGAGAAGTTTGAAAGCAGAATTATTCTCTGACCCTATCTGCAGGTGAGATATGCTCCACAACTATTCATTTACTGGGAAATTTCACATTCAAAATGCTTCTGTCCATCAGTTATGCTGCCTCTGGGTAGAATCTTTTGGATTCTAAAATTTGTCTTTATTACAAAGTTTCAAAAGTGGAAGAGTTCAACACTAAATATGTATTGTAAAAAAACCAAAACAAACAAAACAACAATTGCACAATACAAAAAAAATTTGCTTTTCAGATTAGATCACTTAAGTGAGAAAATTGTCAACCACTTCTAAGCTTCTCAAGTTATTTATGAAGAGGGTTTTGCCACTGAAATTAAATAACTAATTAAGAACACAGATGCAACTTCCAATTTTTCATTAATTCTGAAATTCATATGTTTCCTTTCTTTTGATTATTTTGAAAGTTTCAAAGTAAATGAATAGATGTTTCCTTTTATCCTGTTAATGTGGGTATTAACTCAGTTATGTTTGCATGGCTATGTTAACTGTCTAAGTATGGGAATGTCAACTGTGCTTTTTTCCTGTTTATAGCCTATCAGCTCCGGGTCTGCCAGCCTCCAACAAATATACCAAATGCTGAAATTCTAACTGAGGATGATGAATTCGAAATAGGTAATATAAGAGAAAATAAAYGCAACATTTGTTTCAAAAAAAAAAGGAAAAAAGACTGCTATGCACAGAAATTTCTTGCTTTTCAGGACGCAAATCTTGCCTGTAATATGTTAGATTTATATTTGAAAATAAAATTTTTAAGAAGTCATTCATCTTCCCTATACTTCCYGAATCCCATCTATGTTTCAGAGATCACATATAAGTAACGCAGTAACTCCTTTCTAATTAACTACATTTTAAAATACATTTTTCATAATGTTTAATATAAAACATTGTCTTATACTGAATCAAACAAACAAAACCCACCAAAAGCATGTAGACAATGGTATAYTCTGTACCAGAATTAAGGTTCTGTGACCTGAAGGGTAAAATCAAATTTGTAAAAATTAGGGGGATCTGAGAAAAGGATGACATTCTGACCTTCTAAGACATGTTGATAATATTACTTAGCTACCTGTCGTTCAAAGAAGTATGACTTACATGATCAGACTAGATCAGATGTCTGACCAGCTAGTTTTGCTCACATTATGGCAAAGAAGAATAAATTTATTTTTAATATATACCAATATGTGATTAGTTGTATTGGTAACAAAGAGAAAAGACTCCGCCCCCCCCCCTTCTCTTCTGTAATTTGGACCAAAGAGAACTGCTGGGATGTACAAATTTTTACTTTTATTGGTACATAAAGCTATATGAATTTTTAATTTCTTAATTAAAAAATGACAGTTTCTTATTCTCACTGTGCCACATTTAGGTATCATCAACTAAATCCAGTTCCTATTTAATTTTTTTCCCCTCAGGATTGTATGGTTTACTGACTTGATCTTATCTCTTTATTTAGTTCCATAATGGTTATCCAATAAATTATATTGCTTAAAGCTTTGTGGACACATGGTTCACACAGCATCAGTCAAACCCAGACAAATTAGCAAACTATCCAATTAATAATGTGGTGGAAAACAGTGATAGATGCAGCATAGTGTGCAACACAATGCTCATTTACMGCATTTCTTAGACTAATCAAAGTTGTTTATGCCAGAGGTCATTTAGCCCATTATATATGGCGGCAAGAAACTTCATTAATCAATAATGTTTTCAAAGCTAAAAGTCCCAGTTAATTGCTGTTTAATGTTTCTTTTCTTTGTTTGTGTTTTGTCTTGTTTTGTTTTTCCAAACAGGAGACATAATAAGATACCAGTGTCAACCAGGCTTTACATTGGTTGGTAATGAGATTCTGACATGCCGACTAGGTGAAAGGCTTCAGATGGATGGAGCACCACCTACTTGTCAAGGTTTTTTCTTCTTTTTCTTTTCCTCCTGCCAGACCAGCTGAATGGTGATTCCTTAAATAACCTCCACTATCTCTTTACATAAGATGGTACACTGAAAATATTTCAGACTTTTTGATGCTATTCCCAATATTATCACTGTTTGTTATGGTGAATATGTGTCAAATATTAATGCAAAAAAATTATTAATGTTTTAATGAATTTAATGACTTTAAAGGACTGCTGCTCTACTTTGTGAAAATAATTTCACAATTCTTTTTTTGGAAGGAGTCTAAATTTAATAAATAATGAGATTATTTCATTTTATCTAGAACATAATAGTATGAAAATTTATATGGAAATTTTAAAAAAATGCTAAATTAACATAGCATGGATTTGGGTGAACAAGATCACTACATCATTTTTCAGTGCAACTTTAAGTGCTTCCATTTTTATTTAGTGTATTCTGAAGAATAGGTTTTCTGTATGTATGTGTGTATGCCTCTGTGTGTTCATGTTTTTCTCCTTTTATTGAAAACTGTGACTAGAGAGATATAACACTACCTCATTGTTAAGGTCGAAACAAGATTACAATCCTGCCCACCACTAACACCACAGTTCAAACCAGTCTTTATTAAGCTGACATTTGATGTGCTATGCTAGAATAGAATTTTTCCATCATTTTTGAAGAAAATGCAAGAGTTTTCTTTCATACCAAATCGATTAGGGAGCTAATGGAGATAAACCTTGCATGTGATTTATTTAAAAATGTAATCTCTCTAAAGTTTCAGTGTTGGGCACGTTTATGTTTTCTTACTAATTCTTCCATTTATTTCCAGAAAGATAAATAAGGACATACAGTTATAAACATATATGATAAGACATTTCAAGGAAAAAAAGCAAAACCAAAAACCCACAGCCTCATAAAAAGTATAATTTATGTAAACAAAAGCCATTTTGAATCCTGCTAGTTGTGATATTCCTTCACGATCCATCTACTCCTGAGCTTAATATTCTAACATCTACTGCAAGATTAAAATACTTTCCCAAATCAGTCATAATAAATACAGTTGATTTACATTTGTATTAAATGAAAAATACTGCCGTCTGGGTTTTCTACCACTCAGATTTTTTTTTTTCCCCCAGCAATTTTAATTAATTAGCATACCTATAAAACACTCATGATGAAAGATTTATTTGGAAATAGTAAATTAATTGTGAATAAATCTACTACTTTTACAAGTAAAGCTTTAATATTTGACTGTTTCTTAGTAATTTCTGAAGTTTCAAACTGGTGCACAATTTAGTTGTTACGAATTTAAACATCAGTATATTAATTTTTAGAACTTAGTTATGACTACAATGTTCAAATCAGTTTTCAGCTGAGAGTTGAAAAATTACTGTCTTATAAATATACCCTTTCCTGCATTCCTGAAAAACTGCAAGGGTCAACTACTACTGCTGAAAAAACTATTTTCCCCTGGTTTTATACACAAAACTATGCAAAAGTCAAAAACATTCGTAGCAGTAAGTCTAGTTCTTAAAAATGCAAAGTGATCTTGAATTGTGAGTTTTATAAGAACTTTAACACTGATAATTTCTGAAAATCCATGCATTTATTTAGGAACAATTGTGTCTAGAAATAGCTTCCAACACCCCAATGTAAATTAAAATCCTAACTTAGCAGGCTTGTAGCATTTAATGAGTGGAAAACCATAGTAACCTCCAGGCACTGCTTTAAATGTTAAAATGATGTAATAATAGATAGGACAAACAGAGACATATGTGCTGATCCTGAGGCATTCTCTCAGCACGTGTTGCTGAAGGCATGTTTATATTCATTGCAAGACCAAAGACAAAAACTCAGGAATGATAGTTAACTCAGTTATCATAGTTAATCTTTTATCTGTCACATATAAATGCTAAATATTGGATCAAATACTAAATATTAAATCAGTGCTCTTATTGTTTCAGTCTATAGCTGAATGATGTTAACATAATCTTCAGAGTTAGTAGACTCAGAAAATTAAAAAAAAAAAAAGAATCAAAGGAATTAGTTAAAGCATGTTTAAAATGACCATTCAAACTGGCCACCTAGAATGAACAGCAACATAATTTTCTCTTGTATTTATTTATATAATATGTAAGTTTGAAGATAGCAATATGTAAGCTAAATTTCAATATTGAAACCCAGATCGAGAGAGCTTTGTGGAATCAAAAGGCAGCAAAATTATATGCCTAAAAGGTACGTCTTTTGTGATTTTAGTATACTATACTGGTTTATGTATAAGCTACCATACTTTAATTGTGCAGGCTATAACACATTACATAAAAGTCACTTTCAAGGAATAAACTCAGGTCTTCTTTTGGTTCATATTTGTATTAGTTTACTAATTCTTTTCAGCAGGCAGAGCATGTGTTTATTGTTAGACTTCATAGTGTTAACTTCTGTTGCCTTAACCTTGTGCATACGTTAGACATTTTAGCCAGTGTTAGGTGAGTTTTGGTTGAATTTTGCTTCAATTTTTAACCTGAAATAAATCAATACCCACATTCCACGTTCATTTATTTATTGAATCTGAAGAGTGCTGCTGAACAGAATTTAAATAACAATACTTTAGTTTTGAATCTAATGTATTGCAGTAAAGATATAGTAGTCAATAATGAGTATCCATAAGAGAAAATATTGAAGCAAAATCTCTTTAAGAATTTATTTGGTGATTTTAATTGTTACAGGTTAGTTTATGTCACTTTAGTACTATTTAAAACTATGTTGCCTTTTTTTCTATTTTTCTTTGGTGTGTATCAGTTGGATGAGCATTTCTTAAAATTCTTGAAGATTTCCTTCTTTAGATCAGAAAATAGTCACTAACTTCCACAAGCTTATGCCAATGCCTATCATCTTCTTTTGTTAAAATAGAGTATCTCCCATATACATCATGTAACTTTGCCCTTAATTTTCCTTGAAATTAGCTTCTACTTTCAGGATAAAATGAAAGCTTCAGAGTAAGAAGACTTAAACTGTATTTTGCATCATAATTAGAGGACCCTGAGAAAATTCTTGAATGATGACTCTCCACTATATCTCAGCTACATTAGCTCAGATTCATCAAAAAACTTAGCTACCAGATTCCCRAGGGAATCCATTGTACAGAAATAAGTCTTTGAGCTCTCTATAAAATTCCTGAGGGATGTTTACCTAGAGAACCTGAAATTGAAGATGGTTTGCAAAGCAGAATCTTATGGAGGCAGCAAAACTAGCTGTAAATATACTAGTGCAGCCAGGTGACTATGATGCTCTTCCTGCCTTCCTGCCACACTTCTCTGTGTGTGTTTATATACATGTATGTACGTATAAAGCTTGAGAGGATCAATTCTTTCATCTGCTTGAGATAAAGTCTGTATCACAACTGGCCCAGCACTGTAGTTTGACAGCCATATTCTAGCCATATGAGTTTTTTCATGTGGAGTGGAGATGTTCAATCTTTTCTTGATTAATTGAGACAAACACAGGACATGAGAAACAACTATTTAAATTTAGCAATTAGATGCTAATTTTGAAAGTGAGAGATAAATATTTTAAAATATATGCACAGATTCTTTTGTCTTTTTCAAGGTCTGGTTGGATGGGGTTTTGAGCAACCTAATCTAGTGTAAGATGTCCCTGCCCATGGCAAGGAATTGGGCTAGATGATCTTCAAAGGTCCCTTCCAACCCAAACCATTCTATGATTCTATGATTCTTATGAGTTTTGTTTATGAAGATAATGATTCTTTTTCTCTCTCTTTCTCTGCTTTTCTGTGTTCTCTGTCTCTCTTCATAGTCCAATGACTTTTTCCCCATAAAAATCTGATTTTTGTATTTAATAAGCCAATATTATTTTCAGTGTTCTTGAGAAATCTAAGATTCTGTTATTTTCTTGTGTAACTTGTAACAGCTCAGTACTAACTCACTTTCATTTAAGTGTTGTGAATACAAAAACCAGATTTTAAGGCTCCTGTTTAGCATTGTCCAGTTCTGAATAAACTGTACGCACTTGTTCATATATCATGAAGCAAAACCAGTTCTTGAAAAAAGTTCCAGTAACATGGTAATATCAAATATTTTTATTTAATGAGATTGTTATTCTGTGTAGAGTTAGTGAATCCAGATAAATTCAAAATCAAGCCTCATCATCATACTTTTAAACACCATTTTGCTCARTTTCAGCAGCTGCTTTAAATAGTGGTGATAACTTATTTAAAAAGTAGTATTTATCCTGCTAGCATCCTCTGTCCCTCCTGAAACTATGACAATTCAGAATAGCCAGAGCTGCTATGTATTTTCCAGCACAGCTGTAAGTGGAAGATTAATAACTTCAGAATATGATGTGGAATATAAGAAAAAACAATTCTTTAGAGTAAGGTTAAGGTATGGTAGGCAATACCTGCTGAAGAAGTCAGCAGGGATGGAGCAGGTGTCTTCTTTTATCCCTGCAGGAAACACTCTCATGTTGTGGGGTCTAGCCTCTCCCAGCAATGTTTTAGAGAAAAGGGTAAAGCATGTTCCTTTTCTTATTTCCTAGAGTTAAATTTGGGAAAAAGGCTGTCAGCAATTAAGAACTTTAGATTTTTATAATTTCTTCTTTAGCTGACTTACATCTGCTCATCAGGGAAATAGTCTGTCTCTGTGTTAGGAGGAGGAAAGTATCCCATTGTCTGAACTTGAGAGTTCACTAGAAATGTGAATGTATAACCAGAAATCTCTCATACACAGGTTTAATAAAAAGGAAGTGGTTTGTAGATATAGATTCAATATGCACATAACATATATAATGCAATTACACATCTGTTATGCTTACCAAAGAACTGAAGGATGATGAGAAATATGGAGTTAAAATATATATGTATATATCTCAGGCTGATATTTGGATTTTTACTTTTAAGTGGGGCAGAAATCACCTATTTTTTTTCCTCCTAATTTGATCTTTATTTCCTCAGAAAGTGTTTGTCATATGGTGAACTGTTGTACCTGTTTTTAAAAGGAGGAGCAATTAGATAAATTGCCCAAAGTCAGCCTGAGATTCTCTAGCTCATTCAGGATTATAACACCAATGTCTTGACTGCTAGTCATTGGCTTTGATTTTAAGAACTCTTCTTTGCTGCTTCTTTTGGTAAGAGATAGGAAAGAAATGGGACTGTATTAGGTGTGGTGAAGGAAAAACAGAATTTCAAGTGTTTTTTATTGCATGTRAAGGCAATAACCTAGCATTTTCTGAGGTTTCTATGAATCTGAGTCCTACTGAGAAACAAAATGTCAGCCTGAAGTGTGTTTTTTGTTTTCTAGACCAAAGGCATCATGTCTGAATAGTGTTTACATTGTATGTAGGTACATCAACGTTCTTGGAGCTTGATTGAGGATTTCAAAATTTAGGTGCTGCTTTATACAGATTGTGGGAGGGATTGATTACTCTTTATTTAGAATCTGACAACCAAAAGTCACAGTGTCTTCAACTTTGCTTTCAGTGCAAGACTTTACCTGGAATTATTGCTGACACTAACAGTAATCTGTGGGGGAAAAAAAAGTCTGTGGTTTACTTTCTGAACAATGCAACAATTTAGTACTTAAGCACAACCTACAAGAATATCTTATCTTCTAGAGAATGAAAGAAGAAAAATGTCTTGAATTGATAACTTCAGAGGGTTGCAGAGCTTATTTTCAAGATAAACATTACTTTAGATTTTTTTTCCACTAACTGACTTTGTTTCTAAAATGTTGTCAGTCTTTCTGTATTTATGGAAATAAAATAAGTAATGCAGATTTTTTAAACTCAGGAAAATCTTGCCAATCACATGAAACAGAAATAGTGGGCTTTAGATTTTTTTACCAATCTTTCTCTTTCACAGTGCTCTGTCCAGCCAATGAAATGCGTCTGGATTCAACAGGAGTAATACTGAGCCCTGGATATCCTGACAGCTACCCAAATCTCCAGATGTGTGCATGGACCATTACTGTGGAAAAGGGTTATAATATCAGCATGTTCTTCGAATTCTTCCAGACAGAAAAGGAATTTGATATACTTGAGGTGTTTGATGGTAACTATAGGATGCACAACTTTGGATGATACTTTTTCTCTATATATGTATTTTTACAMTGCATCTGTGTAATTCTATTGTTTATGCATACCATAATTTTTCAGTATAAAAAATCTTAAATAAGCAATTATTTGGATTTGTTGTGCTAAAAAGAACTGTTGGATTACTGTGTTTCAAAACTGTACTGCATTAATTACATTTAAATAATTTTGTTTCTGAACAAATATGTGCTCTCTAGTGTATAACATGTAATGTCAACTTCCTTTTTTAATTCAGATTAATTTAGCATTTGCTTGGAGGATGTTTTCTATGTATATTAATTGTATGCATATAATTTATTGGATGTTATTTTAAACTTTGTAACTCCTTTTTTTTTTTTTTTTTTTTTTTTTTTTTTCCTTTCTTGTGTCAAGGACCAAATAGCCATAGCCCATTGCTCATTTCTCTCAGTGGGGACTATTCGTCTTCCCTAAATATAACCAGCAATGGCCATGAAGTATTTCTCCGGTGGTCAGCAGATCATGGCACCAATAAAAAAGGTTTCAGGATAAGATATATAGGTATGTAAATCAGACTTTCTTCAATGTGTATAAAATTTCAATATGGATCATATTTATTTATGTCAAAAGGGTAATGTAAGCTATGTTTTGTAACATTAATTGCCCATACTGAAAGGAAATCCCATCTGTTTTATATATGAATCTGATGATACTGATCTTGTGAGGAAAAAAAAACCCACACACCCTAAGTAGGATATATGAAACACATGTGCTCTGTAGAGATTTAAGCAAATGTTTCAGAGAACTTTAAAATGGCATAAGCCACTACTAAAGATAAAAGAAGCAGCTTCCCCCTTCTCCCTCCCATAATTTATTTGCACTCATGTGCCTCTGTTCTTCATATGGGATCTTTATGCAATTCTTCATTAACACTTTTGGTGGGACAGAGGAAGAGGTGGCAACAAGGCAGGAGTGAGCAGATATAATGTGGAAAAATGTAAGACCCTGAAGGATTGAACTCTTTAATTTAAGGTTCAACAGAAGTAGCAAACTGTATTAGAAGAGATCAAATGGTATGTCAAAGAAGCCAACACTGTGTATTTTATTAATTCAAATGAACATATTTATGAATAGTGCGTGAAGGTGATACTTAACAAAGATTGATTTTTATATAATTGCTTTTATAGAATTATTATATAATATCAATTTTTACAGGATAATAATATTCATTAATGAAGCTAAAGTAGATCTGTTGCAATTTACAGCAATACACAAAATCTATATTTGATTTTTTTATCATGACCAAAGACATGAAATACACAGAATGAAAAGTACTGGGGATAGTATCTGTAGATACTAGAGAAGTTATTGGCATGAAACAATTTCACTTTATGAAGTGGAGAAAGCAATAGAGAATAAGTATAAAATTCTTCTTTCTGCTGTGTTGTTTTGTGTTTTCCTCACTCAATTTTTGGCTACTTCATTACTGCAGAAAAATAATTAGGCTCACAACAGTCTGTAAAACAGTATCAGTGTCATCTTTCCCTTTAGGAGAGGACAGTTTTCTCAGAGGTAAAATGTTTGTTGTAGAGCCAGATAAAATTCACTGTTGGCTAGACACAAAATATTATACGGTACCTATTTTCATTGCCTGTAGTACCTGTTGGATCTGTTAAAAGAGAAGGAAGAGAAAGTTCTTAAAACTCTTTCCCTACTGGCAGCGAGAGAACTATTGAGAGGTAGACAAGAAATATTTACTAGTGATCTGTATCACTCAGAAAATACCAGTATATTTTCTTATATGCTAAAGAAGTGGAGGTGTCTGTATCTCTGGTTCTTTCAAAAGTATAAGGCAGGAGCAATTTAGTGTAAGGAAGAAAATATTTTCATAGTAGGTCCTCTGAAAGATATGACAGTGCTTCTCATTCTGCTGCTTGCTTTAATGAAGAGTAAACAAACAGCCACATGACTCCATCCTGATCAGAGAAAACCATTGACCTGAAGTAAGTCATGGGACATAGAAAGGCTTAAAGAGCAAGTGAAGCAGCACTTTTCTATTTGCCTGAGAAAATAGATACCAATAGTTACCAACATTTCTTCAAAGCATGAAGGAAGCAGTTGGAAACAAACTTCCAACTTAATTTTCTTTCCTACAAAATGGGAAAATGGCCATCTTGGCTAACCAGTCTTGGCTCATCCTTGAACCGAAACGATCAGAGACCAAGTCAAATTCTTAAACAAACACCATTTATCTTAAACTGGCTGCCTGGTTGTAAGTCCGTTCTGGTCCACTCCTTTGGCAAGGTAGCCAAAACCAAGTGACTTTGTACTCATGGACTTAATGAACAAGGGAGTTAAAAGAAATATAAGCATAATGACAGCATAAGAAGTAAGTAATCTTTAATGTCAGAGAGACTTAAAGTACATAATTCCTTTCAGATTATAATGACTATATCTCTTAAAGATCTTTTCGCTCTCATAAAGATTTCTGAATTTTTTTTCATAGTATGTAAATAAGACTTCAGTAGGACTTTTTGTCTTCTAAATAAATCACCAAAAAAAAAAAACAGATTCAGTTTTTTTATCATGGATTTATGGTGACAATGATTAAAATCTATTTTAGATTTGCTAGTTCACTTCAGTTAATTGTATCACAGAACTTGAAAGAAACAACTTATTTAGATCCAGAAGGAAAAGATTATTTGAGAAGAATTATGTGCAGTATGCCCTTGATGTTTCCTTCTTAAAAAATTGTATACTACTGAAATTTATACAATTGCAATAAATTATATCTACCACCAGAGAAGTGGTAGATGCCCCATCCCTGGAAACATTCAAGGTCAGGTTGGACGGGGCTCTGAGCAACCTGATCTAGTTGAAGATGTCCCTGCCCATGGCAGGGGGGTTGGACTAGATGACCTTTAAAGGTGCCTTCCAATCCAAAGTATTCTATGATTCTATGAAATTTCATCATGAACTAAAATTCTGTAGCTTACTTGGTTTAAAAAAGAAGATGGTGGAGAAAAAAAAAMCAGTTATAGGAGTAAGCTATCACTATATTTCCTTTGAGGCTGCTAAAACCTGAAGCCCTTATAAAGCCCTATTCTTTCACCTTTATACTCTTTATACTTAGTGAAATTGCTTGATGCATGCATGATCAGGATAGAAAATACAACAACTTCTAGTGACATTTTCTCAGCTTGTTATCAGAAGTCCACTGAATTCAACATGAAATTGTCAAGAATTGTAATCTGGATTCTAAATGCATCTTTTATTTATTCAATATTTATGTTTAAAGCTCTCTACTGTAGTACTCCAGAGTCTCCTCCACATGGTTTCATTGTCAGTCAGACAGGTGGACAGCTCAACAGTATGGTTCGCTGGGCTTGTGATCGAGGTTTTCGGCTCGTTGGGAAAAGTACTGCTGTATGCAGGAAGTCTCCATATGGTTATTACTCATGGGATGTTCCAGTCCCAGCTTGTCAAGGTAAATTCTTTCATTATAAAATAATACACTGTAAGAAAATCTCTTTTTCCTTTTCTAATGTAAGCCATTAACTATTAGAATGATTTTTTTTTCATGAAAATTTGCAGATTTGTTTATTCAAAATATGTACATTTTGTTCCTGTTGACCAGTGGAGGTAAATGCTATCAGAATGTTCCATGATTATTTCCCGTGAGTTTTTTTTGACAAAAAGTCTTTGAACTGTATGTTTCTAAAGCAAAGGTGAAACAATCTCAGTTTCAAAGCTTTTTGATAAATTTCTATTAATATATAAAAAGTGTACCTGTATTTTTAAAAACTGAAAGTCCTCAAAGAAAAAAAAGTACAGGCAGTGCATTTGCTACATATCATTCTTTAGCTTTTTCTCCGCATCAGTTACCTAAGGACTGCCTTCATGACAGTTTTTTGTAAAACTTGATCAGACTGTTAATTAGATGTGTGGAATGAAAAAACAACAACAACAAAAAAACAAACAAAMAAAAAMMMMAAAAAAMCCCMMAAAAAAMCAACAACAAAAAAAACCAAAACAAAACAAAAAACTTACCAAATTCAAATAGCAGGTGATTATTCTCAAACTACTGAGTAGAGTTCAGTAATGGAAATAGTTGTAATACTCAGATAATACTTTAGGAACAAGTGGAGTTAAGTGCTTAGTAATCTCATAGTGTCTGATCAAGTACAAAGACTGTTAGTACCAACTGTTAGCGTATTGAAAATTATTTAACATATGTATTAATTGTATAACAGTTAATTATAATTATGCATTTAATGAGGGCTAGCTTTGATACATGATATGAAGTTTATTCAATTCTTCCAGCAAGTCCTTGTGCGCAGAAAGTGGTTTGTGGCCATGATATGTAGCTGCAACTCACAACAGCAAACTCATCAGATTCAACCTAAAGACACACTATAACTGCAAGAACCCTCAGGAATAAGCTGCTTCCATACATCAGTCATACACCTAAGCTTCACGTTGTTTTGCTGAGGTGAAAATTATCCCCCATAATGGGATGATACCGAAGATTTATGATACGATCTCTTGTATCAAAAGGTTGAGAACACCATCAGTAAACATCCCTCATGTTCCTTCACAGAGGATATTTACAAGACACAAGGGCTTTGCTATTCCCCCTACTACTGAGCAGTACATCTTCACCGCAAAGTAGTTCTAACTCTTTTAAGTATGAGCTAGTAGTTTTTAGAACTTCATGATATAGAGGATGAGCATTGTTTTAACAAGTATTATAATTGTCAGTCAGAATTTACCAACTATTTTGCCAGGTGATATCAGATGACAACGTCACAGTCTTACCTTTTACTTCACATTCTCTATCATTTATAGCATAACTAGCAAAGCCATTTTAATTAGTTCTTTCACACATCTGAATGTAGAATTGCCACAGGTGACCATTTAACACAGAAAAAAAATGTATTAGGCTTTTTTTTTTTTTTTTTACATAACAATGCAAGGGAAAAAAAAGATATTTGCAATTTCTTTAAAAACAATGCATCTCATTTTAATCTATTTGTTTTCTCTCTCCTAAATGAAGATTAGCAGTCAAATCACAGTAGTAGTTACTGGCATCATCCTATAGGAAATGAGAAATCTAAGGCCTCAAAATGTATGAATTCTTTAATGATACCTCTAGAATCAGCACAGCTAGTGGTTTGTGGTGGTTTGTTTGTTTGTTTTTTTAGCAATACTAAGTCCATTTCTTGGCAAATATTTTTTACGCCTGCAGAATATTTCATGACTGTATTTAAACTAATGCTTTCTCTTTACATTTTTCATTTTGCATCTGTACCATTATTATCACTTCTGAATCCTCTCCTGTAACTAATGAATGCCAGTAGCCTTTTCCACTACAGCTTTTTTCCCCAAGTTCATGAGTAGAATGAAAGAAGTAATGTTAGAGCAATTTTTAATGTTCTTATTCTTATACCTATATGAACAGAAACCTCTAAATAGATAATACCAGCCATTCTTCAAATCACTTGCACTACAGGATTGACAGAACCTGAAAAATCCAGACACACACTTTAACCTTGGATGAAAGTTTTTTTACATTATTTATAGAACTAAACATATCTCAGTAGAAGAGACTCAATGCAGTAGTAAGGAATCAAAAAGAAATGCCTCAAGCCAGACTTCAGCAGTTACCTGAAACCTGTCTTAAAGTTAATACAAAAGCACCCTTCCTCTGTCATGAAAAGAAGGAAACTGCTTCAAAATCTAATATTGTATTAGTATAATGGTAACAATAATACAAATTAATTACCAACTTTTACTGTTCTAACTTTTAGATATTAACTATTCTGTTTATATAGACATGCATTAAGTGAATCATAATGTGAAAGTGTTGTCATCCATGTATCCATCTCAGTTTTAATGATATTAAGCCTCTGATCACAAGTCAATAAAAGATTCCCGTGGTTAACTATATTATGAGGTCCGATTATAATAAGCTTTTGAAAGAATGAATAGGTTTACAATGATCTATCTGGCTACAAGAATTAACATGAATTCATATAAATGGTTGAATATTTACAACTGATCATAGATCTCAGATTTAAAGTGTTTTAAAACATTTGTTTTTCTCCCAGTTATTTTTTACATTTTAATTTTTTAATCCCAGCATTACATGATTCTTGGTTTTAATTATGAAATATTTCTCTTGCAAATAAACAATGTCTCACAAAAGGCTCATCAGAAATCAGTATTAATATTTATAGTATCATATATGGATAACAGGCAAATGCTTTTACAGGAATTCTAGGTAGAGATGTTAAGTCAGTAAAGTTTAAAACATAACACTATATCCAGAAGAATTCTCTAGCTCAGTAATCTAAATTGTCCATAACAGCAGACATAAGTGTTGCATAACTGGTGATTGTTATGCAAATTATACTAAAGCATTAAAAAAAAAAAAAAAAAAGAAAGAGAATACCAAGAATACCTGGTTAGGTATGATACCTGATGAGTTATGATTTTCTCAAAAATTAAGCTAAAGTACATTTGTAGTGGTCTGGAATAAATATCTGATGTGTAAAGCATAATACCTTATATCTTTACATTTTTTTAGACATGTCTATAGCTTTGAGATAGTCATATACATTAGAACAATTAACATAGCTATGTAAAAGATAAATAAGTCTCGTATTTATTCAAAATAGACTTCTGTTTATTTCCAAATGCATGGCTGTATTGGGACAGGTGTGAAAACTCAATTAATAACTTATTAAATGCCAAAGAAATAGTTGGCATCCTTTAAGGTGATTTGTAAGGCAATCTACAGGAAATTTAGTTTTCATAAAATTTCTTAATTCTTCACAAGTTGAATGTCCAAGTAGTTAAGTTCAGAGGAGCATGTCACTGAATAGTTTCAGTAGACTTGCCTATATTTGAAATGCTCCTGGTAAATGTTATCAGCTCTAGACTGATGTCTGCATTGATACTCATTTTTTTTCTCATATCCCTGAGATGTGAAAGGTAGCTGCATCTGCTAAGTGTTGTTCTTAAGTAAGGCAGAGCAAATCCAAGGATTGGAGGTCCTTTATAGGGTGAATAGTCTGATTTCTGTTTGGAAAATTGTCATCACAGAAACTTTTAATAGTGCCTTAACATTTAATAAAGGGTATTTAAGAACTTCACCCTGGTCTAACAATAATTTCTGAAATTTCAGATAAGTTTTTAGAATGTGCTGGTGGTCTTTGAGATCTAATAAAGTTAAGGTCTTCCAAGGGCTGTATGTGTATATCTTTGGAATTGGAACTGTGTTCTGAAGTTTGTGAACAAAGAATAAATGTTAATGTTTCAGTTGTGATTACAATTATGATGTTGATTTGCAATACTGTCCAAGCTGACATAAATGACCAAACATTTCTATGATAGACCTGTTTTTGCGCACTTTGGATGCTCCGTATTTGTCATTTTTTCCTGTCAAGTTGTCAGATGTGGCAATAACTTGTCTTGATCTTTTCACATTTTTCCCCTTAACTAAAAGCTAAATTTCTGTGCAAGTTTCCACATATGTAAAATTCAGCTCATAACTGTTGTAAACTAAAAATGTCATTGAGTGATTCCTTGGGAGCTCTGTTGTTTATATAAAAGGCTGTTATCAAGCATTTGGTGTGCTGGGATGAAACTTGTTTCTTAAAAAYTTAAGGTTAAGGGAAGGATATATTTTTCTTGTGCAGCAAGATTGATTGTGTTAACATCGATAATATGACTCAAAATTTATCAAGTCACTAATGGAGATTTTTGAATACTGAAAGAGTAATTAATTTCAATGGTAGATATAAAACATTTCAGGTTGTATCTACAAAATATCTGATGTGTATTTTGCTGAATGCTAAAAGAGACAGAATTTGCAGTATGTGAACAAGTAGTGCTGTTGCATTTGTTGGTGCTCAGGATCATGAGCAATAGCTGTTAACAAGTTACAAGTCTTTTGGGGGTGGATATTAGTTTTTGTACCCTGCTGAATGCTGGCCCTGGTGTAACTGGCAGTGGACTTGGTTCTGGCAACTCCATTATTGTCTGAAACTTCTTTTTATCATTAACGTGGTTTTGAAGGAAGAGGTTAGCTTGGCCAGTTAGCAGTAAACAGTGTTTGATTATACCTTGGTTATACCAGCTTTTGGTTATCCTCCTCTTTGCACAGATAGGTCTGCCTAATGTTTGCTGCTGCAATCCAAGCTATTGAGGAATTTGAGATATAATAAACACCAACTTGGTCATATGTTTTCATTTTAGTGTCATGGAGGCTCAGTTTCTTTCTTTGGTGATATCAGGTGAAATAGTACAGCTTTGTCAGATGTTTAGTAAGAAGTGGAAGATGGACCTTCTGGTTTAGTTAACTTGTCACTTTTTATCCTTCTGGGATCATGTCCTCATACCCTCTGGAAGATGGAATTCAATGACTCTCTTGGGGCCTTCACTGTCTCCTAATCACCGTTTTCTTATTTTCTTCTAAATGTGTGTTTGTCTCTAGTTGCCAGTAGATATTGTGATAGCCATAAGATATATGTTTTTGTGGTTGCACAGATGAGGTGATGAGCAAATTAATTATAGATTTCTGTGATCTTTTCAGTACAGTGTGTCCCTTTATTTTAAATGTACATGTCATGCAGTTTCTTTTTATGGCAATTCAAGCATATTTTAACATTCATCCTGTCACCCCTGTTCTACAAGTTGGATAGCATTAGTGCTTTACCTGTGTCTCAGCTGTTATTATTAGCTTTGGTACAGTGCCACACTGTTGTTATATTGCTTATGAAGCAGATCTGTCTTACGTTGGATCAGCTCACAATAGGGGCAAAAATAGATTACTCTTATCAAGTATTTATACATAGTCTGAGAGGCTTAACTTTTCATATCTCTGTGTAGGCAGGATAGGTGGTCTCTTAGGGTTCAAGATTCCACTTCAAAGTAAAGTACTTAAGAGTTAAGTGCCTAAGCCCTTTTTTTTGGATCTGACCTGCATTAGATGTATGGTGTTAAAATGTCGAAAAGATTTAGTTTTGATTTTATTCCCAAAACAGACAGAGCATTATTTAGAGCCAGATCTTCTGTTGGTACTTTCTTTCTGCTGAATAATAAAGAAAAAAAAAAAGAAGTGGCTTACACTTTCTTTTGCCAATTTTCAATATTTTCAAAAGGGTGTTTTCTTTCTGCTTTGCAGGAGGAAAAATAGAATGTTGAAAGTTAATCTTAGTGCTTTGCCAGAGTTCACACAGTAGATCTGATGGAAGAAACCTGAAGTACAAACTAGATTACTAATGTCTCAGACTGGTGCTTTACTCATTCAACCATGCTGATCATATTTTTTCCAGATATCCCCTATTGCCTCTTCTTTGATTATCTTCTGCATTTTGAATGGATAGCTGCAGAGTTATGAACCATTGTTCTTATTTTTAACCTCCTCCATCAAAAGACAAAAACTTCCTGAGATTTAATTCCCTAAAAATTTAAGGGAATTTATTTGTAGGCTTAAAACACACATTAATGAGTCATTTTTTGAATTTAAGACTGTTGATGTTACAATGCATAAGCCCTTTGAGATGAGCGAAAGCTTATAGTGAAAAAGATATAAAATAATTATGTCTTTCTCTTTACTCAGCAATATCTTGTGGAATTCCTAAAGCTCCATTAAATGGTGGGATATTAACTACAGATTACTTAGTTGGCACCCGTGTTACTTATTTTTGCAATGATGGATATAGACTATCAGCCAAGGAACTTACTACTGCAGTCTGCCAGCCGGATGGTACCTGGAGCAATCACAATAAAACACCTCGCTGTGTAGGTAAGTAACATGTAAAAACTCTCCAGTGAGTAAGAACCTGTCTGTACATTTTGTTTATTTTTCCAAGGCGCAAATCTTCACATTACTTAAACTTTCAGCTTCAGGTTACTTTAATCTATGAATAACTGCTGGTATTAAATTATTGTGAAATACGCATTTGAAATGTATATATCTGAGATATATATTGAAACATTCTGTGGCAGCAGAGCAAATACACTAGAGATTATAGAATACATTCAAACTGATAATTAATTTGCAGCTAAATCAAAGTTAATGGTTGCAGAGGTTTATGCAAAAGCCATCTCTTCAGTGAGAGCTGCACAGTTCATATACTGTTAACAAATCCTATTTACTATCCAGAATTGCAAAGTCTCTGGTACTCTGGGATACTTGTTTGAAACTGCTGCTTATTATTTATATTCAGCCCATCATTATAATCCTATACCATCTAAACTTGGGAGAACATCACTGAAGAGAAAAAGGCATGGTCAGTCCCAAAGAGAAGTGGATACCATCAAAGTTATAAATGGGGTATGAAAACCCGGGTGATTGTAAGACTGATACAGAAATGTCAGTGTCTGATGCACATTAAGATTTGGATTATCTCACCCAATGAATTTTGGAAAGGAAAACATACCCTCGAATAATTTTCAAGGATTTTCCCTTTTTCCTTTTTTTTTTTTCTTTTTCTTGTTCTTGTAAATTGCATTCCCTCATGCCTTTTCCTCTATCTAAAGAACCAATCCGAATGGAGAGAAAGAAAGTAGTCTCCAGCAAAGATTTTCCTCTGTGCCTTTTGATCATGGAGAAAATTGTTATGCTTGTTAACCTTTTTCTATTAGATTAGGGTTGTAGAATGTAGAATTAGGACATGAGATAAAAGTGTGTAGCTGCTGAAAAACCATCTTTGATATGGATATTGTTTTATCTGTCACCAATGTGCAGCCTCTCCAAATGAGTCTTGAAGATCTCACAGAATTTACCTGGGTAGAAAAATAATTCCTATATTGAAATATAGCTAACATTTTAGTAAAGATTCTGATGTCTGATGTAAAGTATCACAGGAGTTCCATGACTATCAATCTACAGTGAATTCAACAATGGTATAGATTCTATCTACACCAACCTCATAGCTCTGCATACACAGCTACTGCTCTGTCTGGGCCATTATCGTTATTAATTAAATGAGACAACTCATACCTGCTAACTACAGGCAATTTCAAATACAGCCTTACTCTTCAAACATTATGTTGCTGTGTTTAAAATATATTTCTAAATTAATAATGGTACAGATTTTCTTGTACTAAGCCACAAATAACTATGTGTTTTTGTTATTCTGGAAGTTGTTACATGTCCAAGCATCAATTCTTTTACACTGGAACATGGAAGATGGAGAATAGTGAATGGTTCACATTATGAGTAYAAAACAAAAGTAGTTTTCAGCTGTGATCCAGGGTATTATGGTTTGGGACCAGCATCTATCGAGTGTCTTGCTAATGGCACCTGGAGTTGGAGAAATGAGCGGCCTTACTGCCAAAGTGAGTACATGTTGTATCTGCATCTGCTGTATAGTCTTCAGATAAAAATATTTTATTTAGCTAAATTAGAAATTAACTAATTAAATATTGGAATCAGTTAATTAGAAAAATGTTTCCTGGCTGTAATTCCTGGGTATCCTAAAGGCTATTATTTACAAATACGGTCCATTAGGTTTAGTGACAAGAAAATATCTGTAAGCACACTTCTGGATTTAAAAGGTCCCTAAATCTATAAAGGTACAAATAAGTAATAGAGAACATTTTCCTATATATGTTTCTAGGTCAGGAATGCTGTATAGTCTAGAAAAATGCCCAAACTTTGTATCCTGTCTGCACACTTGATAAATAAAATAATCTCGCCTTTCAGCTGGTTACCATATAGTRTGCAAGTCCACATCATTCCTACCATTAGCTGGTATCCTGATAACCTGCAATAGCTACTTTTCAAAAAAATAAGTAATGAATATTCAGATACTTTCAACAAGTTAAATGTGTGGCTACAGTTATGCTCCCTTCCCCCACCAATGTGAAAAGCAAGTTTCTTTTTGTATTTAAATTTAGACATCTGTTTTTCAAAATTGTGGGGGTTTGGGTATACTTTGAAGCCCCAAAATTCTTCCTCTTTGTGAAACACCACATGACACGCACTCTGGTGACTGTGGTTTTGGTGCATGTATCTAAACTGTGTGTATCTGCATGCATGTGTACAAATCCACACATATCTAAAAAGCAGAAAAAAAATGTGTAGGTAAGCCAGATAACTGTGGTTTAGAATATACATAGAATTTATTGAGAATATATTTGAAACTAATAATAAAAGGGGCTGAAAAATGCAATTCTGAAGACAGATTAATTATATTGGAAGTTAACCTTAATTTTGAGTTCTTTATAACCTACTGGAAATTTCATTTATAATTTAGAGGATTTTTAAAAGTTAATTGCAATATTTTACCTCTGCTAGTGTTAAAAATATTGTGTATAAGTCTGTATCTATATATGTCTCTGTATATAGATATTCACATTCACATACTATATATGTATTTGTAACCTTTTTTTCTTTAGAAGACAAACATTTTTCACTATGTTTTGGGAAATTTTGTTTGCAATATTACCACTTACATTTTTTTTTTAGCATAAAGTGCACTAGCTGCTTTCACTCTTTGATAATCCACCATCTTGTTTACTAATAGTAAAGTTCTTTTTACTAATTCTTAAAAGAAAATTATTAAAGAAAAATTATGATTTTAAATGAAATGATGCTTTGAATTGTGAATAAGTAGCAAGTAATTCCATGCACATCCTTCATTCATTATAACAACATATCGTGTGAATGCTAGGGCAAGCATTTCATTATGAACTAGAAGATAAAAATTACATCTTTCCAAAGAAACATAAAGATAATTTTGAAAATGGCCACAATTGTGATATTCCAAAATTAAGGAAAAGTCATTGATAAAACCAAGGTAATTAAATAGCAATTAATAATGTTCTGAACGGTGGCATTTTTTAACTTTACAGAGACAATTTTAATCTTTCTTAAGTATTATTCCTGGGGAAGTAATAGTCTTTGTATGCAGAGTTTTTAATCTACTTTTTCTACAGAGCAAAATACTTCAAGCTGTGAAATTTATTTATCTGGTTGACTGTTTGATAAGTATTACTGGTTGATAAGTATTATTGTATATGTGTTTGTGATACTCAGCKGTACATTTCTGTTTTGCTTTGGTTTTGCCATAAAGTTATTTCTTGTGGAGAACTTCCTACACCTCCAAATGGGAATAAGATTGGAACTCAAATCACATATGGATCTACAGCTATATTTACTTGTGACTCAGGATACATGCTAGTTGGCTCTGCCGTGAGGGAATGTCTGTCTTCTGGACTCTGGAGCGGAATTGAAACCAGATGTTTAGGTATGGATACTACTGTCATGGCTTACCTATTTTCTTTCTCTCTAGCAGACAAAAGTAAGCAAAGCGAATCAGCTTGTCTCTTTCTTTTATCTTTCTGTTACCTTTCCACAGATTGAATCCCTTTTTCAATATCTTCCCAACATGCAAAACCTCCGTCACTGGATTGCTGCATATGTCTCTGTACATAAACAGCAAGACTGATTGATTCCAGAGGTGTCAGCTTTAATACATACCCTGAGTAATATAWCTGCATAGTAGACCTGAACTCAGTGGTTATGTTATAGAATTAATCTGTACACTAGCAAAAGATACAGAGGGGAAAAAAAAAAAAACACAACCCAACAAAAAAACCCACATGTTTTTGGAAACTTTGACAGGAGCACCGCAGCCTTATTTCTACGAGAAAATCACTATCCAGGCACTATTTATAGAATTTGATACCCCTTAGTTGTACATGTTTAGGCATCTTCACTTATTTAAAATCTCAGACACCAGTCCCTGAATCGTTTATGAATAAAATGAACATGTCATCTCAGTGAAACAATTTCAGGGCTTCTTTTTAATTCATTATTATCATGTGTACCTTGATCTAGGTTATTGTGTTAACTGTAGAGACATTGATTTTAACTCTATATGCAATTAACATTTTAGTTTCAGTTGAAATCAAAGCTATGATAGTGTTCTGATTTTAGAATGCAATATGAAAATCATATTGTACCTTGTCATCTGTGGGGGCATGAGAATATAAAAGAATATCCATAAGCTGAGACTTTCAGAAGAATCTGAACTAGTATATACATTAAATATAGGGGTTTGTTGCAACATCTCTTTGTGCAGATTGCCATTTACCTTTTTACACTACTGTCCATCCCAATTAATTTTCCTTCTGTAATACAGCATTATTTGGTGCAAATTTTCAATTAAGCTTAATTTGAATGACTCATGAATGAGCAAAATTGTTGCTTATCAAGCTACAAGTCTGAAGCTGGAATGTTTCCTGACATATAGCTGAGGGGAACAGACAGACTTTGTTTATGTTTCACTTTTACAATGAAAACCATTTAGCACAGGGGGAAAAAAAAGAAAAGATCTTCATGTTCGATTTTCTTTTTCTTCTAAGTTGTCAGAAATGGTAAGACAGACTGTTTAAAAGTTTTGGGGCACCATAGTATGTGTGTAATCAAAATGTCTTGTCTTTTTTTTTTTTCTTTTTCCCATTTTTACTGGTTTGTCTGCAAAGGTTACAGCTATTGAAGTTTGGAGAAATGTAAAAATTTTAATCAGAGAAATATTAATTTAAAACCAGCCAAATTGTCTGCTATTTGTGAATAGCACCTTGGAAAAATAATTGCATTTAAGAATTTTGCCAAAATAACTTTAGTGAAGATCAACACAGAATGAATTGAATTTCTCCTACATTTGCCTGTAGAAATAAAAACGTTATAGAAGCTTAATAATAGTAATYGGTTGCATAATCTTTACTTGAAACTTAAAAGAAGACTGTGAAGTAATCAATTTTCAGATGAAACAAAACTTTTTTTACTTCTCAGAAGAGATTCATTATTATTAAGTTCATATACTATAATGTCCAGTAACAATAAACAGTTAAGAAAATGTGTTAAAACAACTATATGACTAGAGGGGAAAACAGTAATCTAAAAGATACCTTTTGTATCAGACTAAYAGGACTACACTAAATCTTCAAATGTATATCTTCAAAGCTTTAGTGATGGCAAATTGCTGAAGAGACCATGAATAAAAGTTTTACTTACAGAAATAAAATGTAGTATACTTCATATATATCACACAAAAAAGCATGCATAGCTTGTTAAAAAAAAAAAAAAAAAAGAAAAGCTAGTGGCAGAGCAAATTTTTAAAAGGGAGAGAGTAATGGCTACCATAATTGCTCTTGCAGCAACACTGCCAGCTGTGCTACATCACTGTGCAGGAATGAGCTTTCTGGAAAGACTCAAGCTAACTCAGCTYAATTCTTGTTTCTTCAACAAGTAATTTGAGACTTAAGATAGAGGGATGGGTTCAGCTAATGACAAATCAGAAGTCATAAATTTGTTTAAGAAAGTTGAGAAAGAAAATGTTGTTGGAAGTTAAAGGAAATGGAGGAACGAAATGGTAGAATGTGGGAGAAAGGAGATAAAATACAGCAGGAAGATCTACAGAGCCGGTATTGTAATGATCCCAGAAATACATTTTTGTGCAACTTAAGAATAAATTCTGGTGTTTGTTTTCAACCACTGAAAAATAGTAAGAAAAAAATTTAAATTTCACTTTCTACTTCTAAAGTTTTCTGCTCACAGATGTAAACCTTTTTCATCATTTATCTTAGAGCCTGTCCACTTTTACTTGCTGAAAAATGTAGTTATGCTTGGACTCAAGTGCCTACCAGTGTATTTCTATTTTAAGTGTTGAAGATGCCCTTAAGAGTACACTTAGATGACATTAGTGAAATCCTACAGGATAAAATAATATCCTTTTCCAAGTATTTTGTTTAAAAATACAAGGTTTTTTTTTTTTAAAGTGCTACTCAAATAATTTCCTTTAACCATTCTGTTAGACAACTTAATTTTTATTCCAGTTATGTGTAATTTGAACAGTTTATGAAAGGTGGAATAAATAAGAATATAAGTATCAGCAACAGAACCTAAAACTATTTAGTGTTGAACCTAATTAGATACAGAAGAGAACTAAAACATTTGTAAGCTTTAAATCACCAAAAATATTGACTAAAATCCAAATTGTATTACAACACAAATAAAATTCCATGACATTGTGGACAGTAGTGCATGTTTTTAATGACAACCATAATAGTGTCAGTTCTGGATCAGTATTCTTGTTCTCTATAGCTGGTGAGAAGAAACAATGTTCAAAATGAAAAAATAACCAAACCAAAACAACAGAGAGCTCCTGAAGTAATTCTGTTGTGGAAGTCTTAAAAAACAAATAAATTTTTCACAAGATTTTATGGTGAAAAAATATGAAAAAAAAATCACTTTAGTCTTTTAAAATAAAGTAACAGTCAAAGACAAAACCCATGACTGTTGTGTCTCCAAGGTTACAGACTGACTCTCACAATTTATTGTGCTTGATCTTTTTCTATACTGAAAACATTAAATCAGTTTCTGGGGGAAGGTCCGTGTAATAAATCCTGGAGAAACATTAGAAACATAGAACAGATTTCTATTGAATATCCTATTCATAAAAAGAGACTGACAAATCTGTGTATTTTGTTATACACTTTCCTCAGGGAAAAATACTTAAATATTTGATGAAGAAATTAATTGGTCTGTTTCTGTTTATATGAAAACTTGAAAACTTAGCAYATTTACATTATTTTATTTATGACATTAATTTTATTTGCTTTAATTTACTGACATGAGTAACAATGATCATTAAAACATATATTTTCATAACTATAAAAAAGTTGTGAGGGGGTTTTATTTATTTATTTTAATGCCTGTAATCAGCTATTTATTAAACTRGGCATTTCCCAGAGTGGAAATATATAGGGTCTACTTGGTTAACTCCATAGTATTTTCAGATTTTTTAACTGATATGTGAATCGTGAATAAAATTTCCCAACATTTCCTAAGTTTTCTCTAACACTGAGATTTTCTTCCCTTTCTTCATTAGCACTATTTTCAGACTTTTTATTAACTCAAAGGAGAAGCACTATCAGAAGATCATTGCTTTTACAACATCATGATTTGAGGATCAGGACTACTTTTCTTCTTTTTTTTTTGGCTGATGTAGCTTGGCAGGAGGAAATACATAAACATTTCCAGAGAGCAGCACAATTTTTAAAGTGACTGTGGATAGAATTTGATGTGGTGGAGATCAATATGTGCTGAAATTAATTTTCTTGAGGTCATCTTTTGGCTTTTAAAATGTTTCCTGTATTATTTTATTTACCATTTCAGAAAACCTAATTAAAAAAACCCAACAAAGTAAAGCTAAGAAACAAAAATATAGCATGCTTTGAAAAGCCTTTCTGTTGGATCCAATTATTCTTATACTTAAAAACAGCAACTGTTTTCTTAGATTTTTCCAAAGCATTCTGATTTCTTTCTAGGACCTTGCTCATTGTTAACGTAATGTACAAAGTTTCATACTTCTCTTTGGGGGGTATCTAATTTTATTGAGTTTCTCTCAGTTGTGTTAGTTGCATGACTGAAAGTAATTTTAGAAGATGCTTAGACATCACATCAGTGAAAATCATGTGAAAACTGGGAAAAAAATTATTTTCAACCAATTGTCAAACTCATTAGAGGAAAGATATTTTATGCAAACTTTTCTTTTTTGTTGATTAGTGAGCTTACTCCAGCTTTTCRCATTTCTTTAAGTTGTGAATCCATCCTCTTCAACTCAGCTGGACTACACTTAAACCTCATTTCTTAATTCCTTCTTCTTTCTCAATTCCTCCTGACATCTAAACATATTGATAAAACAGATCTGTTGATATTCTCTCCCTTATTTACCAAAATTCATTACTGTCTTTTCCTACATATGTCCTAGGAAGAATCAGCAATTGCTGGAATGATAGGTGTGTTCAGTTCTGCTAGTCAGTATTAAATCTGAAATCAAGATAAACAATGAAATACGATTAAATTTTTTAAAGGACTATAAGATCTCATATTTTGTTGTTAATCTTGATGTTATTAAATGATCTTGTATTTAGTTCACTCAGAGGACTAAACACACCTTTATAAAATGCAAAGTGTCCATATGAATTAAAATGCAAAAATGAAGAATGGAGTTTATTTGATCAATAAGACTATGGAGGTGTGTTTCCAATACATGACTAATACTAGAGGAGTTTTCAATACAGACAGACAGGTAGCAGAAAAAAGTTAATTGGGCTAGAGTGAGCATTAAATGTCAGCATTTGTTCATACTCGCCATACAATAGTATCAGAAATACCCTTCATCTCTTCTAAKAGAAATAGTAAACCTCACATACTGTGTCTTTGTCTGCGTTAACAAATAAGCCAGCAGAAAGGAGCAGATCATGAGACAAATAATTGGTTCTGAATTCTCTATATCTGCATTACATATGGTTCAGAGAATTTTCCTTGGACAGTATCTGGTCCAGTCCTCTGGGCTAAATGTCGTCATTAGTATGGTTCTAAGTTGTCAAAAGGACCTGTCAATAATTTTGACCCCTTTGTCTCTAAAAGGAGATAGAACACTTGTTTTGTGCACCTAGAGTTGAGCTTCTCAATGTGCTTCCTCTGAAAGGAAGCTAATTTGTTCATAGCAAAACCACTCAGCACATTTAAGAGTTACTAGGAGGATCTGAACCGAAATGCTAATGTAGACACAACCTGTGACTTGTTAGCTGAGGAATTTTTACCCCAGTTTTACTCAACTGTCTCTTCCTTTTTTCATACAAAAATACCAATTCCAAACACTAATGAGTCATTGGTGACAGCCTGCTACTCACAAAGAAAATATGATGACATATGAGAAAACAGATATCCAATAGTTCTGTACAGAGTAATGCTGTCAACAGGGTAAAAAGAGTAGCAGACATACCGGCTGGAGCAGAGCAACCTTGTAAGCTGACAGTGAAGACTATGCAGTGMATGAATTAATCAGTGCTGTGGAGAAGTGTGTGGGACAGGTAAGGATCTGCCATTTAGCACCTCCAGTCAATTCATAACTGAAAGATAACATGATAAGGGATGAAAAGCTTTTTCATAAGACCAGTTTATAAGATTTACATTAGTGAATGAAAGCACCAGTGGGGAGGTTAGATAATCAAATTCGAAGGTATGAAGAGATATTAAATTTATGTATGTTGTGGATCAATTAAGTCAGGAACTGAAATATGTACATATTCACGTTATATGCAATTTATGTATTTGGAAGAGCAAGGTAGAACAGTAGAGCTGGAAAGTTATCTTTCAATTCTTTTATTTGAGAGGAAGGTATGCATACTCAGGAGTGAGTGTACCTTTAAATTTCCATCAGATAAGGACAAAGGAACCATAGYATTTATATTTTCCTAATCAGCTTTCAGTCACTGAAAGGTTTCTGTGGCTATATATCCTCTGAAGCGTAGCCTTTCTGCCACTATTTTCATCCTTAAAACTTTCAGAAAAACATACAAGCAACTAACTTCTTCCTCTTCACTGTTTTTAAACATCYTTTTTTAAACTCACGGTATTTCAACTAAAAGGGAATCTGTATCTCCAGTGATACTGAATTAATGTATCTAGAGTTAGCCATATGCTTCTCTTTGTTCTTCAATACTCCTGCATAATAATAACAACTAGACTTTCAAATGAGGTATGTGATGTTTCATCTTTAAAGAATTATTCRGCGATTTCAAGGAATTCAGCAGAGAACATCCCTCTGTGGGCCATGGATTAAAAAAGATTTAGAAGAACATTACCATTCATCCTGAATGGTTTTAGTACAGCTTGAACAGCTGKCAAGGTGAGGATCTTATGAAACTAGCACGAGAAAGACCCCAAACCGTGTTTTGTCCAGGGCTGTGCCAGTATCGTTTCAATACTGTGATTTTCTACAGAAGATGTTGTTTGTGAACAGGAGGATGTAAAAAAAWATATTCTTATATGAAATGCAAGCCCTGTAGAGAAGAAAGAAATTCCAGCACATAATTCTTCCTCCCCAGCTGAGGTCATCTTGACAGGTTAACTAACTTTGTTAAATAATAACCTAAATCTCTTTTTTCAATAATATATTGATATGTAGATTTCTTTCACTACTATGCACATGTTTGACATTACTGACAGCTAAAATAAGCATAGCCACGTTTTTGCCATTTAATATAAAGATTCTATATTCATTTATTCCTATTCTTGCAACTCAGAGAGTAACTTGCAGAAAAGAAACCTCATTTGCAGCTGCATTTTCAAAGGTTCTGACACTAAGTTATTATGCTCATTCTTCGTTGCTGGAGCTGGATTTCATGTCAAGTTAGGTAATTTATTTGGTGCTCACACGTTGTTATTAATAGCCTTCATTCCTACTTTTTGACTAATTTTGTTTCTTAATAATATTTCAGTTAGTTATTCTTCTCAAGCTTTGCTAGACTGGAAATTCAGAATGTTATAGTGGTTATTTCCCCCTCAAATCTGCTACTCAGTAAAACCTTCACATTTAATCTCTTTCTCTGGAGCATTCACTCATTGCCTTTACAAAAGTGACATCTTTTGGTTGAGTATTATAAGTTACGGRTTACATTAAGACCTAGAGGCCTCAACTGGATTCATAGAACTGCTGTATAGGTCTTTTATATCCATGTCATAGAAAAGTTGGAACTACACCCAGTCTTACGATACAGCACTAAAATAAAGACATTGACAATGAACAAGACTATCCTGAAAACAGTCTAGAATAGCCTAGCCTAAAATAGTCTAGAAACCTAACCTAGTGTGAAGGCAGCTATTTACTACTAGGGTGTTAGAATATTTTTTTTCCTCCCAGTAATAGTAATTATGATAACCTAATTGTTGCAAATCGTTGAATGGAGGTTTTGCTTACCATTTGCTAATTTTATTTCAGCTTTTCTTCTATCCATAACCCAGTTCTTAATACAGTGCAGTAAATGTTCTATTTGTTATGTGTTCGTATTTGGCAATGTACCATGCAAGAGTGTATTTGTTTTTTCTCTCATTCATTCTGATAAACGCAGATCAGAAGTATAATATCAATCTTACTGCTTGAACCACTTCCTCTGTCCCGTATTTCCCACAAATCTTATATGATCGTTTTTCATTTTTGTTTTCAATAGTCTTCCAAGGTGACTACAACRGTTTTATATTTGCTTGTAATTGGTCTTAGAATCAGAATATTACTTTGGGGATAAAAAAGTGATATTCCATTAGATAATAACAGTACTATTAAGTCTTTTATCCATGATAAATAAATATTCAATGACTTATTGGCTGTTTAAACAGGAGTGTAAATTGATAATAGAATCAGTATTTCTTAAATGCTTTCTCATCTATTTGCAAAATAAATTTCCTGGCAAAAAAAAAAAATAAAAAAAAAAAAAAACCAGGAGACAACGTTGTTGCTCAGTATTTGAACCTTTGTTTTCCCAGTAGTACTCTTAGTGTTTTCTCAGCAGTCCTTTGCTTTCCACTTCCTTATCTTTTTGTATCTGTTTTCAGTTTTCTGCCATGGTTTTTCTGGCAGATTTTGTTCATATTTACAGAGAGCTCTCTCAATATGATACCCAGTTTGCAGTATTTGCATTCAGTCCCCAGTGAAAACACTCCACCTGCAGAGCTTAGCTCCTGAGCATTTTTTATCTGGATTGCATTTAGGAGGAATAACTTAGCTATCTCATTACAAAAGACAGTTAACCACACCTTATGGTTATATTGAATGAAGGCTAGTTATTACAACAATCAGTTTTATCATTTTATTCAGTTTCATTATACCAAATTTCACAACTAAAATGTTCCTCTTCCATAATGATTCAATTGGGGTAAGTATGACATATTTCTCAAATGAGAACAGATTTAAAATTATGTCCCTTTATGGCTTTGCATTATTTTTTGCAGTAGTGAAATCATATGTTACTCCTTGTTTATACCAGTGTGACAAAACTGACGTCAAYTACATGGTACATGATATATATATATAATGAGTGGAAAAAGGTTTTAGGGCTACAGCTGTGAAATAAAATGAAGGAATAGAGTTGATCTTTGATGCCATTGCACAATATGTCTCATTCAGAAACAAAGGCAGTTTCTCAGAAAAACTATACATGTGCAGTATTTGTTTTTCTCAGACCACCAAAGAATAGCAGTAATCTGAAAGCTYTGAAAACATTCCACAATCAAAAAAACCCTTCAAAACCCCAAACTTACTATTTTTATATATATATGCACCTATATATATCTAGATGCAAACACATAAGACACAAAAGAAAAGCATCAAAGGCTACTGAATGGCACTTCAAAAATTCATTTCAGAATGTTAATAAGGGGAAATAAACATATTTATTTGTGACAAATCCCTTAAAATAAGAGTTTAAAGTGGAAGTCCTGAAAAACAATTAACAGCAGAATTGATCATAAAAACTACTGGGATATGCAGTAATGAATATGAGCATGCCCTTAATGTATAATGAACATTTTGGAATTCTTTTCTTCACAGGTATCTTAAGAGAAAAATAACAAAAGGGAAGAATTCTACTAATAGTCATGAGAAAAATAAACACCTTGCTTTTAGAAGAAATACAACAAAACCAGAATAGAATGGAAGAGAAATTAAGTAATAATTACTCTTCCAGATATGGGTGTGGATGGTGGTGGGGTTTTTTATTGGTTTGGGGGTTGGGTTTTTTTCTTCCTCTTCTTTTTTCCTTGGTATTAGAGAAGTAGTGATAGCAACTATTATAAGTGAAAGGTCTTTATTTCCTCTGAGGAAGACCAGCTCTGTGAATGTGTGAAATAGAATGGGAAAATAAAGCAAACAGAAAAAAACTTCTGGAAAATATTAATGAGTCTCTGACTTCATTGCAACTTAGGGAATTTATTCAGCTGCATAAATTAGTGGAAATTTCAGTAATGTTCTCAAAGATTCTCTTAACAGGACCTATGTATACCATTACATACACTTTCAGTAGCAAACATACTCAACTGCTTACCACATGCACCAACGTGACAGATGGTATTTTGAAAATTAAACAAATAGGGCTGAACCCGTCGTTTTATTTTGTTTGKKTTTTTTTGGGGGGGTGGATAGTGTTTGTTTTGATTTTTTTTTATGTGTCTCAGTCAAACAAAACTACCCCTGGAAAGCAGARTGAAAACTGGAGACAAATCCTGCAAATCCCAAATGGTTTTTATTTGTTTTTAAGATTGAGATTAAAAATGTGTCACAAGTCTGGCATATACTGTTTTTAAACTATATTTAATTCCTTAAACTGTCACAATAAGTTGATTTAGAATTCTGTTATGATAGAACTACAGTTTTATAATATTCTTCATGCATTTAGATTTCTTTATTTTTCAGTTTAGAAACCTTACACAGGGATAGGAGTAGGCTCTACTATTTAAAAAAAATACAGTTCTTTACTAATAGTGACTAGTTCACAATTAGTTATCCAATATAGTTAKCACTCCAAAGATGTATCTGTTATACAGAGTGGGAGGAAATAATCAAGGCAGAGGGATTTGAAATAATAGAATCATAGAACAGCCCAAGTTGGAAGGGACCTTGAAAGATCATCTGGTCCAACGTTTCATGAGAAAGGGAGCTGAGATGGGATTATCTAGCACCCTGTCCAGTCACATCTTGAAAAATTCCAGTGATGGGGACTCCATCGGATCCCYGGGGACCWTGTTCCAGTGAATGTTTGTTTTTACTGTAAAAAAAATTCTTTCTTATSTTGAGATGAAACCTCTTCCAGTGCAACTTGTACCCATTGTCCCTTGTCCTCTCCATGTGACCCCTTGTGAAGAGAGAGCCTCCATCCTCTTTGYAGCTGCCCTTTAAGTACTGGAATACTGTGATGAGATCCCCCCCGAGCCTTCTCTTCTTCAGGAACAAACACCTTCAGCCTTTCCTCATAGGAGAGGTTCTGCAGCCTTTTGATTATCTTCATGGMCCTCCTTTGGACCCTCTCCAGTCTGTCCTCATCTTTCTTCAGTGATGGGGACATGAATGGACACAGTACTCCAGGTGCAGCCTGACAAGTGCTGAGTGGGATGATCATGTCTCTGTCTCTGCTAGCAATGCTCTTGCACACGCAGCCCAGGATCAGATTTGCCTTTGTTGCTGCAGCGGYGCACTGCTGGCTCATGTTCAGCTTGGTGTCCACCACAACCCCCAGGTCCCTTTCAGCAAAGCTGCTCCCCAGCCACATAGATCCTAGCCGGTACTGGGCTTTTTGGTTATTTCTTCCCAGGTGCAGGACCTTGCACTTGTCTTTGTCAAACTGCATACACTTCTTGCTAGCCCACTCTTCCAGTCTGTCCAGATCTCTCTGTAAGATGGCTCTCCCTTCTGACATGTTCACGTCACCACCCAGTCTGGTGCCATCAGCAAACTTGTGAGGGTGCTTTCAATCCCATCATCCAGATCATTTATGAAGATRTTGAACAGCGTGGGACCCCRTATCAATCCCTGGGGGATCCCACTTGTGACAGAATGCCAGACTGTGTAAAAACCGTTGATCACCACCCTCTGAGTGTGGCCTCTTAGTCAATTCCCTACCCATCTCGCAGACCAGCCACCCAATCTGTACCTTGCCAGTTTGTCCAGGAGAAGGCTGTGGAAAACACTGTCAAATGCTTTTCTGAAGTCCAGGTAAACAACATCCACTGCTCTCTCCTTGTCAACAGAAGATGTCAAAGAAAGTCAAAAGAAAAGAAGAAAGAAAAAAAGAAACTCAAAAGTCAAAAGAAGWAGTCAAAACTAGAGTCTGAGAGGTTTATGTCAATGAGAGGAAGTAGGCTGAGAGGATGGGAATTTTAAGTGATTTTAAATTTTCTCAAGCCAGACAGAGACATTAATGCAAGATTTACAGGTGATTTACAATGAATTTTTCACCTGTTGCAGTTTTTTGTAATGTCCGTGCACAGTTGCAGGAACTGCACTGTGATCTTAGTCACCTGATGTGTTGAATTACTTGAGTTTTATTCTCTCTGCACAGGAAACAGAGCTTGACYTTTCTGGTGATGTATTCTGCTTCCACTCTACTGCTATAAAGCAACACTAAAATCTTAATTAAGAACCAGGCCAAATATTGTAATTAAATGCAATTAGAAAATTATTTCCTTGAACATGGTCTGAATCACTGCAAACTGGTTGCACTTCTGATAGAAACTGATCTTTTCCAGCTCAGTTTTTACTCCTCATCCAGTTAGTCCTGTTTATCATCACAAATGTGATAGTACAGGGAAATTGGGCCCTTTGTGACATGTTCAAGAAAGTCTACTACATACTGAACAGATTACGACTTTCCTGGAGAATCAAAAAGTACTCTGACAAAAATTTTATAAACATGTATTATGCCRTCTTATCCCAGAAAACATAAAACACATTTCAAGTATGCCTGGTCCTTATATAACACTGAGGGAAATGGGGAGGGGACAAACAGGGGGGAATATACCCTTGAACAGTACCAGATTTGGACTCCTGTTCCTTATACAGAAGTCAAATTGCACTCATCAATTTAATCTGTGTGAAGGTTCACATACTACCTATATTGTAAATTCTGATGGTTTTGTCATGATTCATACAATGAAATACTATATGAGGCTTAAGTTGCGAGACACAAGTTATAAGAAAAGCTCAGATTTGCAATTTTTTTTTTTTATAGGAAGTTTCTAGCCCTGAAAGAATGTGGCAAAATGCAGAAAATTACATCAGAGTATTATAAACGCTTAAAAGTTCAAAGGAAAAAAACCAATCCAAACCATATTGCTTCKAAATGTCCTTTCTTATTAGCAACCATGTTGTGGGTTTTTTTTTTTTGTGGAGAAGTAGAGCAGAAAAGGTGAGCAGAGGAGTTTGGTTGGCCGGTAATATTTTTTTCCACTAAAATGCTAGCTGAAACACTGCTCGTTTTTCTTGCTTACCTTACTTGTTTTTGCAGTAAGTTCTCTGCCATATGTCACAGTCTCCATGAGGTCAACCATTGGCAGAGGATTTTCCATTACCACATTATTTGCTGAATCACAGTGCCCATTTTTCAGAGTTCATTAAGACAAACAGTAACAAATGACAACATGGTTCATTCTTTTTCCCAGCCTCTCTCAAGATTACATGTCTGTTTGTGACTTTCATAGTGTAAATAAAATATTCCTCATATTTTGAGAATATAGGGTAGAAGATTAGGCCAAGACATAGAAAGGTTTTTGGCTGCAGGACGTTTGGATGTAGTTGCACTGACTGCCTTTAGCCCAGACATGTAAATCTCTTTGGGATTCCTCTGGGATCAATAGGAGAGACAGAATGGAAGACAATCCAGAGAGTCAGATTCCAGCAATAAATTGTCCAAGTTAATTTGTTTCCATTGTAAGAAGGCTATATTTATAACATCTACATGGATTGATATTTATTATGGATTGATATTTATAATATCTATAATTTTTTTTTTGTATCTATATGGATTTTTTTTATTTATTTAAATGTATGTAATATTAACTTTATTAATTTTAATCTTAACCAAAATAAAACTAAGGGAAATAATGTAGAATTTTACAGGTTTTAATAAAAAGGAGATACTCATATTTTTTTAAAATAAATTTGATAACCTATATGACATTTAATCTCTTTGTTACACTGTCTTTTTGTAATTTTTTATATGTGTACAGTACTACCTATACAAATGCAATACTGCAGGTTTTCCCAAGTTAATAAAAATAAACTTTTGAATGAAATCAATAAAAAAAAATTGAAAGATGTTCAACATTTCTTTGTTTTAATTAAGGAGGTATATTTAAAATTTCTCTGGCATATTTACTGATCATTTTTTCTTTGGGTTTTTTATTTACTTTGAAAAATCTAGCTGGTCACTGTGGTATTCCAGATCTTATAGTCAATGGTCAAGTAATTGGAGAAAATTATGGATATAGAGACACAGTTGTATACCAGTGCAGTCCTGGTTTTCGGTTGATTGGTTCTTCTGTACGAATATGTCAACAGGATCACAACTGGTCTGGTCAGCTTCCATCCTGTGTGCGTAAGTAAGCATGGCAACACATACTGATTTATGTTACAGGAATGTCTATGATGTCAGATGAGATGAGGAGTGACTTTGCAACTTAGTATTCATTTTTCAAAAAAAAAGATTTAAAGCAGATCCTCGAAAGTATGTGGCCACCTAAAATCTGTGATTCATCTCTCAGGTGAAGTTTAATGTTACCACTTCAAATTTCCATTGCATCTGTTGGCTACTAAATACCTGTCATTTATATATGAATATGAAACTTCTTCAAAATGTGATGGAACTTAGGCACCCAGGTACTCAAATTTGAAAATGGCTTTATGTCCCTTATGTGGCTTTTGGAAATATTTAATGTACATTTACTTTGACTGCAGTAGTTAGATAAGTAGATACTCTTGAATTACACTGTCAGCACTGATGATTAAAATGTTTGCTTCAGCAAACTTACACTGTTCGTTTTTTTTTTTTCTTCTCCTCACAGAGATACTGTTATTTTGTTTTCTGGTTTGGGTTTTGGCTTTTTTGGCATGAATTTTGTATTTTGTTAATGAGGCTGCTTTTGTGTGCTAAGTGTGTCAACATATCAAATGAAATACCATTAAATAATAACAGAAAATACTGTATTCCTTTTTAGGAAAAATTGAGAGTTCTTGAAGGATTCTCAAGCAAATTACAACTATGTTTCAATAATTCAGGTTCAGTAATATCAGTGTATTGAAAATGTCTGCCTCCAAATATTCTATTTTCATAGCTAAATTTTTGTAGCAGAAACTATCTGAATGATGAATCATAACACTTAATGTTAATTCATTACCCTTACTGCTCACTCTTAGTTTTACATAGAACTAGATATACATAACACTACTATAATAATTGTATTTCTTAATTTTGTTTCCACTTTATGACCTAGTAATAGATCATTACTTCTTTATATTACATTTCAGACCAACACACTGCTTTATAGCTAACTGTTAAGCAATAAAATTAAACACCATTAATCAAGAATTTCTAAATTAAAATGTTAATATCAATGTTAGAACTGAAAAAAAAAAAAAGTTTTGGATGTGCTAACAGCAAAGAAAATGGATGTTTTTTCTTCCTCTAATCAAATGGAAGCTGCTTGTTTGAATACAGGAGGATGCGCMATAAAGCACTTCAGAAAAGGACACAAGACTTGGGAAAAAGCTTAGACTTGCAAAAGGCTGCTATAAACAGCAGCTGCCTCTAACTTTGTAATAGATATTTAGGAACAGCTCCACTTCAGATCAAAGGTTCAAATGTCATGTAGAAAAACAGTCTCACATTTCTTTATTTATTTAACTTTAGAAGTTTTAATTGAATTTTTGAGATTATGTGTTTAAATTTARCAATTCTGACCTTTTCACTTTCAAATTCACCATTCTTCTTGCTTATACAGTGGGCAGACATATTACTACTGTTGTGTATTGCTACTGTATATACATGGGCATTATTCAAAATTTTATGCAAATTTCATACTTCTGTTTTCACAAGAATAATTTTAATTGTTATTATATGTACATTAAAAAACATCTCTGTGGGCTGAATGCATATCTTTGCCTGACAGTTTTACAAGTGTTAACAGTTTAGTGTATGATTCCAATTACTCTTTTGGGGAAAAAATGCAATTCCTTACATAAAAATTTATGATACCAGTAACATAAAGATAATATATTTAATTAAARTAACTTAGTGATATTAATCGAACATACAGAATTCAATTTAACTTTCATTCATAGAATATACTGTTCCTTGTCTGTATGCTATACTAGTTCTTAAGGACCATTTTCACTTTTTTGATGTTGCTAAAAATTTTATTTTATTTAGATTATATGAATGGGTTTCTTTTAGAGTGGTAATGTTAAGTCTATTCTACACAGAGAACAAAAACATACATTTGTCAGACCTAACAAAATTAATTTAGAAAAATAACAAAGTTTCTAAAGTGATAAAAATTTGAGAGTTAAATAATTTACTCTGTGATTTGTTTTTTTCATTTTAAATTACTGATGAACATTTTATTTATCAACAACTGCAGTTTGTTACAACATAGAAGAAAATAATTATACATTTTTTAAATTAGTTTGGGAAAATTAATTTGTGTTTTATTTTCCTTACTATTTTTGCATCTGGTCTTTGTGGGCACAGAAAATGAACTTTACCTTCTGTAGTCAGTTTTTGTACAAATACAGGAAAAGTTTCACAGTGCTTATAATGTTTCATATATGCAGTCATAAATTTATAACTTCACTAAGTACTCAGGCCTCAAAGATAAAAYAGAATGAGTCATTAATAAGACATATTTGTAAGAAATAATACCTGAGGAACTTATGCACTGAAATATTTCCTTTCAATTTCAGATTATATGTAATGAAAATCAAGTGCTTGCTTTTCTCCTGATTCTGCAGAAAAGTTTTCTTCATTTGCCTTGATTACTGCATGGCAAATTCTATTCAGTTTATTTAAATATTTAAATAAGTGCTTGAATGTTTACTAAAATATGTCTTAGTTCTTATTCWGTTCAGAGAAATGTGAGTCTTTCATGGAATATAATATCAAAAATTTTAAATACTATTATATAATGATTATAATGATTATCTATTATATCATAGATCATGACAAGTGATAACAGCATGCCTTGTTTGTTTCTTGTTTCTTTGTTTTGTGCTATGCTAGCTGTTAGCTGTGGTCACCCTGGTAGTCCTATTTATGGAAGAACAAGTGGAAAYGGTTTCAACTTCAATGATGTTGTGACATTCTCATGTAATACTGGGTATGTTATGCAAGGACCAACCAAAGCACAGTGTCAGGCTAATAGGCAGTGGAGCCACCCACCTCCAATATGCAAAGGTAAGAATGCAAGYATTTACAGATTTCAAACTTGAAAAATAGACTGAAGGTAAAGGGACACTTTCAAGACAAAATGATCCCTCTCTTACTAACAGGCAYCAAATTATTAAAGAAGATGTTTCATGGTTCTATGATGTTATGATTTTTCAGTTAGGTCTGTTCTACATTCAGGTTGCCAGGATAACTGTTGCAGAGAAACTTTCCTATGTGTCTGTAGTTTGTATTGATTTTTTTACATGGTTTTGACAAGTTCCTTAAGCAAAATTATGCAGAGATAATTAAGAGCTTAAATCCTGAAACAATGTTCTCTGCATTTTTAGCCAACATACTTCTAATAGGTGMGTAAGAAAGCATACTTTTTTTTCCTTTTACATTTCCATTGATCTGACTACTCATCTTGACTTTTTAAATTTTTATTCTAATTTGTTAGCATAATCCATTTGTGTTGATTCTCAACACTTCTGGATATTGTATTTAGAATTCTTTCATTGAAAATAAAAGAATATTATGAAATTAGTTCTGTTTGAGTTTTAGAAAGGTTTTATCACCATTGTCCTTTTTAAGTCTGTTGTTATGTGCTTTTTAACTGTTTTAATTGTTCTCATTTAGAAAAATATACTTTTTGCTGTAACCTGCTTGCACATATGCGGAAATTGTATTGATTGTTTTTTAGCATCTTCCCAGCAGCTTCTATGGATTTTTATCTGTACACAGCCTAACTCATGTTATGTATTTATACTAAWTTTATTTATTATATTTTCCTTCCAATAGCTGTCCTCCACTTTCCTTTGATCATTTTGCCTTAAGCAATACTGCCAAATAGTTTACAGAATTTAAATTTCCAAGGACCTTTTTGTTGATAAGAAGTTATTATTTTTTAAAATTACATTACTAAACATGTACTGTGTATTAAGGGTACCTAATAAATCTCGTTTTCAGTCCAGTTGCTATAAATCACCTCAGTGTTCTGAGGTATTGCAGAGTAATGTGCCAAACTGTCTGATATGTTATTGGCCTGTAGGGATCAGTAAATAAGTTGATCAGGTTATTCTGTGAAATTTTACACAGTCCTGAAGTCTTCTATTGGTTTTAGAACAGACTTTAAAATAAAAAGAACCAATTTTGCRTAGAACATTATTAGTGGTGTCTGTAACGTGCAGTGAAATAAATTCTAATTAATATGATTTTGTTCTATTTGCATTGAAGTTAAATTAAAAAATTAAAAGATGTTACCTTACATATTTGTAAACTGCCTAAAGTGCAATATTATAAAAAAAGGCTGCACTCCTTTGTGAACGCTGAATTTGCAATCGTCATATAAATTCAGCAGTGCACTTGCTGTTTTTATACAGTCTACAGCTTTGCTAAATAGCTAATTTCCTAGCCAACTACAATAATAGTGGAAAAYTATTGAAATGGTCAAAGCTCCTTGTATTTTCTTTCAAGTGTTCACTACTCCAGATTTATTAATAAATAATTTTCATTACTTAAAGTACATGCTTAATAATGTGAAGATGAATGTTCAATTGTTACAAAACGCTTGTCTACAAAAATGAAAATGGATAGAAATATAGGTCAAATTTTCCTCCAGGAAAAAAGTAACAAATTTTCGATGCTGTCCATCAATATAACTAAAAAAATTGGTCTATCATTTAATGTTAAAGGAGTCAAATCCACCCAGAAAGTTATTTCTATCCTTGAAAAATGTAGGTATTCTAGTCTTGTGGTACCAATATTTGAAAACTGCTAGGAGGAGCATACAAGCAGACTCCAACATTTAGGATAGTGACTAGAGAGAAGTAGGTGAGCCATAAAATAACTACGTTGAGTGATGTAGGTAGGAAAAATTATCTTAAATTGCATCTGGCAATAGCTTTTTTTTCTTTTTAGATTACAGAGCTTTTTAGCATTTTTTGATACTTGTATGTACGTGCATCCATGCACATACACATGCACATATATTTTTTATATATATGTGCACACAGGTACATACACATGTATGCATATAGACACGCAATTTATTATAAGGATATAGGGATAGTAATTTTTACATGAACTGTAGTTTTCTAGAGTAACTTTGAGTAGGTCATGATGTGTTTACTTGATCAGAGGAGTCTATTGCATGGAAACTGTTAAAAAAATCTCCATGACACCCAAAATAAGTATTATATTCCCCTCACCAGACAGCTGTAAGTCACAAAAAAGGAAGGAAAAAAAAAAAAAAAAAAATCACTCTTCAGTGATTTTCAAACGTATGAATCCTGAAGTAGTTGAGGACTCAAAAAATCCATCAGTATTCTTAACCATCAAAGTATACTCCTATTTTTAAAGGCACATATGCATTTGTTGGGATATTTCCCTGTTCACCACAGTCTTACCTAACTGACCATGTGCCCTTTTAGCTCAAAACATCTGCATCAAAGGTGTTCCATTATCAAAATGTTAGTATTGGAACATAAGTATATTTGCATGGCTGTGTGGGTTAGACCAAAGGCACATCTAGCCCCATAACCTGGTTCCAGCTGTGGGCAATAGTTTATGTCAAGGCAAGAGTATAAATTGAATATATTGGTATGTCCACTCACTTTTAGTGGCAAATACTTTTACAGCATCATCACACACTGTGAAAAAACATTTCCTTTTATTTGCTCCGAGTTTAACACCTCCTGGTTTCAGCATCTCCTGGTTTCATATCATCTTCCTAATTCAGTATCATTATATATAAAATCAGGGTATATAAAATCAGAGCAGCAACACGTTGGAAGTTTCTCATACAAAGGACAGGAGACCATTTAAAGACCATTTTAGTAGGCTGTATTTGTATGACTCTCAAGTCTGCGCTCTTTTTCTTTTTAGTGGTCAATTGTTCTGATCCTGGAATCCCTGCAAATTCTATAAGAGAAAGTAAAATCGAACATGGAAATTTCACATATGGCACAGTGGTATTTTATGACTGTAATCCTGGATATTTTTTATTTGGCTCTTCAGTTTTAATTTGTCAACCAAATGGCCACTGGGACAAACCTCTACCTGAATGCATTAGTAAGTAGATAATGTGTATGCTTCTACAAAGAATGTGGACTAGACTAGGTATTATTTACACAACATTTCCATCAGTCTCATGACAGCAATTAGAATAATCATATTTATATACATTTGTGTGTGCAGTAATGATGGAAGGTCTCAGTAGCAGCTGAAGTAGCGCAGTTATATTGTTATTGTATATAGCAAATAACATAGAAAYCTTGGGAAATGCAATAGCCAAAACAAACATCTCTGAATGCTTCAGCAGAATGATCCCTGATAGCAGGGATAGAAGGTCAAAACGTATCCATTGAATTTGCCAATACATGGCTTCCATTGGCCACAAAGCTATAATCACACTGCAACTTAAAAATGATAATACCCAGTTATTGACTTATGCCACTATAGTATTTTCTGGACTTCTCTTGGGACAACAGCAAGATCAGACTATCTATGAAGACAGTAAGCAAATAGTAATGGCACTGTAGAGCACCAAAAATGTCCTCTGTATCATGTCCTCAGCTTAACACACTACCAGATGTACCTGAACATCATAGTCATATGCAACCTATCCACTAAGGCAAGTGGATCAACACAAGGAAGTTGTTTTTGTTCTGACTTGTCACGAACAACTTTCTAACTGTGATGTAGATATAGCCACAGATGTTTCATAGGTTTTTAATTGGCTGGGACAGCTGGTTTACCCAGTTCTCTATAAGTCTCTGAAAAAGGTTTTGTTTTAGGATCAAAATTTCTCTCTGAGAAAGGCTGAAGCTTTATTTTCTAGAGATTAAAGGGAAAACAGGCTAAGGCTTCCTTATTCAGGAATCATGGACCGATATTTGCAATATTGTAGATATTAGTTCTCAGTTTTACCTTTATTAGTCTTCCTTAATTGAGGTTTCTCCAGTTCTGCTATTCTCTCTCTAAAAAAAAAAATCTGAAACTTTATTTCTTATTACTGTTAAAACCTTTAGTTCTGGAAGTTGTCCCTTTCTTTGATGGGATAAATAGCTTGATTGAAAGTCACAGTTAAACTTGTAACAAAGAGTCTAACAGTTTCACATTAAATTTTAAGGTAACATTAGCATTTCAGAAAGATAAATGTTACTTAATAGTAACATATCTCCAAAGAGAAAGAAATTCTAAAGGTAAAGGTGCAAAGATTTCTTCTTTCTACTTTTGTATTTTCATCTCTTAGTCTTCTTTCAGAATTGTCACAAGTAATTTTAACAATACAGATTTTACTCTTCTTTTAAGCTGACCTTTGGGAGTAAGAGTGCTATATGTACTTTTGAAAGGGCATACTCAGCTTTATTTGTGTTGTTTATATAGAGGAGTCAATGAATTCTAACCTAGGCACTATCCATGATATTTTGTAATCATAAAGCTTACCAAAACTTATTCTGATGAAGCTACTGAATATTTTTTATAAGAGCCTTTCAGCTTCTGGAGTGTTGTGCAAATTTTTCCCTTTTGGACATATGCAAGGGCAGTCATTTAGTAGTCTGCACAGTTTTCCACTGTAAAAACAATGGAAAAGAAGTGAAAAGCTTGCTGGATGTTTTTCTTTGACCCAGGTTGGATTATTTTTTTGACCTAGCTGGATTTCAATCTCTCCCTAACTAGTCTCAAAAAACATACCTTTTTTTGAAATATCGCTAGAGTAATGGAGAAGAGACACGGTAACAAAGGAAAAGTTGTTCACTTGTAAAGTGACTCAATTCCTTGTGTTGTAGCTAGAGTACTTCTAGCTACTATAAATCCTGTAAGAAGCAGAATTCAGTGTTGGCCTGGACCATAATGCCCTTTCAACCCTCCCTTTGAATGAAAGACTTTCAGGGATATACGCTACTTAGGCACATGTTGCTAGTAAAATACTTTAAATTTGAAATGTACTCAAAATGAAAGATATGTTTGGACAATATACCTCAAAGAATTCCTGTGACCATATCAGGTTTTTTCGTACTGCAAAGTATTCCGCATTTAGTTCTGATAGACATGCTCCGATTTGTTATTTTTAAGCCACTGAGATGTGAGTACACACAATCCACACCTTCCAAGCTTGAAATCCAAATAATGTAGACTAGTTTTTTTCTGGTGTCTGTGCCATCCTCTCAATGATTCTATTGCAGCACCTTGTCCTGATATTTCTTCCCTCACAGTATGACATATACAGCCATTCCCAGCTGTCAGACAGAATAATAAGAATTGTTGACAACTATACAGATTAAAGAAACTTCAAGTGTAATTTTTAATTCAGTACTCACGTATTTGGGTATAACATTTGCAAATTTAATTGAACATTTGTAAATTTAATCAGGCTTTAAACTAATAATGCTGTAATTTTACTGATACGTCCTCAGATTTGACCAGAAAAGAATGTGAATTTATACTTCTTTCTGTTTTTCCAGGATGCTATATATCTCACCCATAATCAGTATTAGCCGTGTATTTTGTTTATTGGGATTTTTCAGGGAAAAAGAAATAGTCATTGAAATGTCACACTGGCAAAAGAATTATTTGCATATCTTTCTCTCAGAATTTTTTTTTTTTTTTTTTTTTTTTTTTTTGTTAAGGAAAGTGAGGTTTTGGTGTGACAGAAATTGATTGATAATTGTCCATAGTAATGAAAAAATATCATTTGACCTTACGTTTTTACCTACTCTGAAGAAGATTAATAATATTATTCTCTTTTATTTTTCTTTTTTCTTTATTATTTGTTCTTTAAATCTGAATCAAAGCTTAATGTAAAATTAAATTTACACACCTATAAAAAGGTACTGTGCAGGTATGTGGTGGAACAGGACTAAGATCACCTGGCAGATGTTTAAGGATGCTTTCCATAGAGCACAAGAGCTCTCAGTCCCCAGGTGTAAGAAATCAGGAAAGGAAGGCAAGAGACTGGCATGGATGAGTTGAGACCTGCTGGTCAAACTAAAGGGCAAGAAGGAAATGCACAGGCAGTGGAAGCAGGGACAGGTATCCTGGGAAGAGTACAGGGACACTGCCCGGTTTTGTAGGGATGGGGTTAGGAAGGCCAAGGTGCGGATGGAGCTGAACCTGGCAAGGGATGAAAAGAATAATAAGAAGGGCTTCTACAGATATGTCAGACAGAAAAGGAAGGTCAAAGAAAGCATACCCCCCCTATGAGCAAGACTGGCAAACTGGTAACAACAGGTGAGGAGAAGGCTGAGGTACTCAACAACTTTTTTGCCTCAGTCTTCACTGGCAACCTCTCTTCCCACACCTCTCGAGTGGATGGACCACAAGATGGAGACTGGGGGAGCAGAGTCCCTCCCACTGTAAGAGAAGATCAGGTTCATGACCACCTGAGGAACCTGAATATACATATGTCTATGGGACCTGATGAGATGCATCCCAAAGTCCTGAGGGAACTGGCTGACRTAGTTGCCACGCCACTTTCCMTGGCAGTCAGCTGAAGTCCCTGGTGACTGGAAAAAGGTAAACATTGCACCCATTTTTAAAAAGGGTAGATAGGAGGACCCTGGGAACTACCAACCTGTCAGCCTCACCTCTGTGCCTGGGAAGATCATGGAACAGATCCTCCTAGAAGCTATGCCAAGGCACAAGGAGGACAGGGAGGTGAATTGAGACAGCCAGCATGGCTTCACCAAGGGCAAGTCCTGCCTGACCAAGCTAGTGGCCTTCTATGATGGAGTGACTACATCAGTGGACATGGGAATAGTTACGGAAGTCATCTATCTAGACTTCTAAAAGGCCTTTGACATGGTCCCCCACAACATCCTTCTCTCTAAACTGGAGAGCTATGGATTKGATGGGTGGACTGTTCGGTGGATGAGGAATTGGTTGGCTGGTCACATCCAGAGGGTAGTGGTCARYGGCTCAATGTCCAGATGGAGACTGGTGATGAGTGGTGTCCCRCAGGGGTCCGTGCTGGSACCAGTACTGTTTAATATCTTCATCAATGACATAGGCAGTGGGATCGAGTGCACCCTCAGCAAGTTTGGAGACAACACCAAGCTGAGTGGTRYGGTCGACACACCTGAGGGAAGGGATGCCATCCAGAGGAACCTGGGCAAGCTGGAGAAGTGGGCCCRTGTGAACCTCATGAGGTTCAACAAGGCCAGGTGCAAGGTCCTGCACCTGGGTCAGGGCAACCCCCGGTATCAATACAGGCTGGGGGATGGAGGGATTGAAAGCAGCCCTGTCGAGAAGGMCTTGGGGGTACTGGTGGATGAAAAGCTGGACAGGAGCTGGCAACGTGCGCTCACAGCCCAGAAGGTCAACCGTAGCCTGGGCTGCATCAAAAGAAGTGTGGCCAGCAGGTCGAGGGAGGTGATTCTGCCCCTCTCCTCTGCTCTGGTGAGACCCCACYTGGAGTGCTGCGTCCAGCTCTGGAACCCTCAGCACAAGAAAGACATGGACGTGTTGGAGTGGGTCCAGAGGAGGGTCACAAAGATGATCAAAGGAATGGAACGCCTCTCCTGTGAAGAAAGGCTGAGAGAGTAGGGGTTGTTCAGCCTGGAGAAGAGAAGGCTTTGGGGAGACCTGATTGCAGCCTATCAGTACTTATAAGGGGGCTTATAAGAAAGATGAGGAGAAACTTTTTAGCAGGGCCTGTTGCAACAGGACAAGGGGCAATGGTTTTAAACCAAAAGAGGGTAGATTTAGACTAGATATAAAGAAGAATTCTTTTATGCTGAGKGTGGTGAAACACTGGCATAGGTTGCCCAGAGAGGTGGTGATGCCCCATCCCTGGAAACATTCAAGGTCAGGTTGGACGACGCTCTGAGCACCCTGATCTAGTTGAAGATTGTCCCTGTCCATGGCAGGGGGGTTGGACTAGATGACCTTTAAAGGTCCCTTCCAACCCAAACTGTTCTATGATCCTATGATTCTACAATTCTATAACAGAGAGGCAGAAAGGAAGAAATTTATGAAAATAAAATGGACGATGAATTAGCATTAGGAGAAAAACAGAAGTATGATCAACTTTTCATATGAAAAGTTCTCCCTACCTGAGAACAWGAATATCAAATTAAATTTTGTAGAATGTATAATGAAGTTAAAGGTAGCATTACAGGGTGGTATAATTTTCTAAATCAGTTATTAGGAATCCAGGACTTCTAGACATAAGTGTAAACATAAAAAAGAAGTATGTATAGGAAAGCCCAAAACTGAATGCGATAAGATACCAGTATGAAATTAACTTTTTCTCTATGACAACATCTGAAAAGGGGAAAAGAATCAATCAAGAAAAGTACAGATAATAAAAACACTCTGAAAAATTGTGAATATTTTTCACAAGAAGAAATAGTTTCATTTCATTGAAGCCTGCATGACCAATATGCCTTTTTATTAACAATGTTCTAAGTTTGCCTTCTCTACAATCATACATAATTAATAGTCGATTTTATTTATAAGCAATTGATTAAACAAATAACATGTTAACAGCAAGTGCCCAGTTTGTAAAGCTGACCTTTCTGACCATTTTTCTCAAAGTCCTGCAAGCCTACAGAATGGTCACAGGGGTCAGTGGCACTAGGTAGGAATCAAAGTCAGTAAGTCACATACCACATTCATAAATCCTTTGTGGGGTTGTCAGGAAGGTTCTGCACCTTGCAAGTTGGACCCCTAAGAGAACATGTGTCACTGGACACAGATCAGTATATGTATAGATGTAAAGCTCCAAGACCGAGAATAATCATTAGAGGAAGATGAATCATCACACATGACTTTGGTCATATGTTATATTGTACAATCATTGTACTGGTTTATACGTCTGAATTGCTAGGGATTTGAATACATCCTCAACCCTGATCAGGGTTCTGATCTGGCTTTTTTTGATAAAAAAATACTGCTGAAAATGTTATGGTACTGAAGATGATGAAGTATTGATAAAAACGACTTTTGTATGGTTTAGGGGGCTGTTCTAGTACCCTGGTATTTGCAGCTACAATTTGTGGTTTTCATGATGCATAAATACAAATATCTTTGGCCAAGATATGCCACATGCCATGGACAGGTGTCAGATAAAAAGAAATCAAACATGCAAGGCTAGATTCATTCTGTGAACAGAGTGAATTTGGTTTGTGAATTTGGTTTATGAATTTTAACTGCGCATTTCCTGAACTTGACATACATAGCTTGCTTTTAATTCCTTGAACTGAATTCTTAAAAGTTTTCTCTATATTAATTCCACATGTAAGGGGGTTTCTTTTGTACATTTTTGATATGTGCTCTTAATCTTAAAGGACAGACTAGCTATTTCTTTTCAATACAGAACTTTGTTTCCATTACATACATTGTCCATGTAGATAATGTTCTCCATAACGATGCATAAGACTTTTTGTCATTTTACTTTAGTCTTACAGAATAGCTAGCTTCCTGTTGATCTAGCCAAGGTAGCTTCAGTGTTACTTTATACAACTTTCTGGTAGGTAGGAGGATGCTGAAATTATTTCAGTGGTGCTATCCTGATTTTAGATCAGGTTTCTATCATTTAGCCTGTTTTTTATTCCTAAAAAAAATTACTGCCTTTGACCATTTATAGAAAGAGCCACTTATAATTTTCTGTTTAAGAGGCAATTAAAGGACAAAAGATATCATGCTAAATTTTCCCATTTTCTTTCCTGAGTTTACGTACTTCATGACATTTGAGACAGTTAGCAAAATTAGGTGTGTGTAAGTGTCGCAAATGAGTGGTTTTGAGGCCGCTTGAAGAAGCACCAGCAAAGGTATCAGCAAAAGGTGATTTTAATAGAGATTTATAAAAGCGCAACTTAACAGAATTCGATGGCAAGGTCCACTCTATTACTTATTACATGGATTAAGCACACACAGGGAAAATCGTGTCAGAATTTGGATTGGAATGATTTTTATAGAGATTTGAGGAAAAAGGGGCATGGGAGACCCTCCCGTTGAGTCACGAGGTTCAGAGAAGACCTGGCTGGATCCAATCTTAGTCTCAKATTTGGACAACRGTTTGTGTCTAATACAGAAAGGAATAAGGAGATCCTCCCATTGAGTCACGAGGTTCAGGGTAGACCCCCTTGCTTTCTAAACTCCTTCTCAGAGAGGAGTCTAGGTGCGGCTGAATCTACCCCTAGTCTCAGACTTGGTCAACRGTCTATGCCTAAGGGATTGTGAATGTTTAGCAGCAATTTAAAGCTTAATCACAGTTTGGAGTGAATTATAAATTTTAGCAGCATTAAATCATTGAGGTAGATTATAAAATAATCAAAATTACTACAATGTTAAAGCGACTAGATTACAGATTATGCTTATTACTTATTGTTTAAATCAATATATATATATATAAACACACGCACACATCACACATAAAGTCTAAATCAATTCACACATGGGATCCCAAAGCTAGGTAGATCTGTATAAGCTGAGTTATAAAGGCCTTAAGCTAGATAAAGGTACCTGTTAAAAATTCCCCTTGAGTGTCATGAAATACTCACACTCAATGTCTTGGCATTTCTCAATGGGTGAAGAGTTGAGCCTCAAGTAGTATCTCGTAATCATGCATGAGTGTGTGTTTGTGTGTGTGTGTGTGTGTGCATGTGTTCATGCCGTAAAGATCAACTTAGTGAATGAGTGTCTTTGGACAYCAATATCTATATCTAAAATACCTTTTTGACATCTCCAGACATTTGTTTCTCAGCTTTTGGTCTGTAATATATTTTGCATTTCTAATCACACAATGTGGCCCCCTCCCTCAAACCCTAAAAAGGTCAGCCTCTTCACAAAGTTATGTATGGAGTTATGAAAATGATAACTATAAACTGTTTGATCAGTGATAATAACCTTTTTTTATCTGCAATAATTATGCATTGTAGTGATTGACTGTGGCCATCCTGGCGTTCCTCCTAACGCGGTCCTGTCTGGAGATAAATATACGTTTGGGTCTACTGTTCATTATACCTGCACAGGTAGACGATCACTGTTAGGGCAGTCATCTCGTACATGTCAGTTAAATGGACACTGGAGTGGATCTCTTCCTCATTGCTCAGGTAATATTTTTGAATTAATGAGTGTGCCCTGAAGTTGTTTTGAATTTATTTTGATTTTATCAGAAGGCCATTTTAAAATCTGGAAAATCATGTATAAAACTGAAGTACTATCTTAGTAGAAGTAAAAAAAAATAAAACCAAAATAAGTAAGAACTATTAGCAAGAAAATAATTTGGGAGAAGTAGACTTTCTCAGTGACATTTAATATGAATAGGAAATTGCATATTCAATAGACTGTTAAAGGAACCGGTTTGATTTGAAAATATTTTCTATGGGACTTCTGGAAAGAGTATTAATTTCCACAGGAAAACCTTGCATCATTATCTCCTCAAGATGATGGGGTTTTTTTGTTTTTTTGTTTTTTTTTTAACTTGCAAAATATCTACTGACTTGATGACACCTCAGGTATATCTTAATTGCATAATACATCCATCTTTATAATAAGGCCAAGTGGGCTCCACATAATTTCAAGACAGGATGCTCGGTTTTTGAGGGAACACCATCCAATCCTTGTAATGGATTAGCCCTCACCGAAGTCAAAATATGTTTTCTGAACAACTTAATGCTTAGGAATGTTCTTTTTCACAACTTCAGTTTGATTCACTTTAACAGCAGTGATCAAGTGAAAAACAGAAATACAAGTCACACACTAATTTGGGAGTTGGCTAAATCCCATTTCTTATCTTAGAGTATGTAAACACAACTTATGATAGAGGTTAATCATGTTATCAGTTTTAATTCTCAATAGATATTGGGTSGAGCTTCTTTCTTGTCATCGTCATGTTTCCAGTATATAGTTTAAAGAAATCAATGGGGTTTTGGACCTTATTCAGACCTATGTAATTCAGAGTACTTAGATATCTTCAAAGGCAAAAAATAGGAAGAAAACAAGTGACACTTTTTTTCTTGGGTTACAGCTATGCCAAAACAAGAGATGAAAAATAACCAATATGCAAATCTGACAGTACTGCTATACCAGTTTCACACTAAAAATCCAAGGTTCTTTACACTCTTAGTAAATCATAGAATCATAGAAAGGTTTGGGTCAGAAGGGACCTTCAAAAATCATCTAGTCCAACCCCTCAGCCATGGGCAGGGACATCTTCCACTAGAATCACAGAATCATAGARTGGTTTGGGTTGGAAGGGACCTCCAAAGATCATCTAATCCAAGCCCCTTGCAATGAACAGGGACATGTTCAACTAGATCAGGTTGCTCAAAGCCTGACCTTGAACACTTCCAGGGATGGGGCATCCACAACTTCTCTGGACAACATGTTCCAGTGCCTCACCACGCTCATCGTAAAAAATGTCTTCCTTATGTCCAATCTAAACCTACCMTCTTTCAGTTTAAAACCATTGCCYCTTGTCCTGTCTTGACAGGCCTTGATAAAAAGTCTCTCTCCAACTTTCTTACATAGTTTGTATATTGAAAGGCTGCAATAAGGCTCCCAGGAGCCTTCCCTTCTCCAGCCTTCTCTCCTCCCCAACTCTCTCAGCCTTTTTGCATAGGAGAGGTGTTCCAGCCCTCTGATAATTTTTGTGACCTTCCTCTGGACCTGCTCTAACAGGTCCATGTCCTTCTCGTACTGGGGACCACAGAACTGGATACAGTTCTCCAGGTGGGGTCTCGTATATTCCAATCCTTTTTTTTTTTTTTTCCTCCTGCCTTCATCTCTTTAATGTATTCAGGTATAAACAGATTATGTCGGCTACAGTTTCAGAATATGCATTTTTTTACAGCCCATGGCACAGAAATGGTTAAAAATTAATAACAAATATTAAAACAGTCCTCTTTGGTTAAAATCTTGCACGGAATGCCAAAGGGTTTGAAGAATTTTTCAGTATCTGAACCTTCCACTGCAAACTTTCAGGAAGTGGTTGCAGACAAGAACAATCTAAATGTTATTATCTTGCTCTATGAATCCCTCTTCTTTCAATAATCTGCCATTACAACCTAAAATGTGACAGAAACTAGAAAATGTGAACACCTAATTTATTCCCTTAACTTTCTATCAATAAAATCAGAGGAAAATTTGCCATAATGGGAACAAAGAAGTTGTTCTTATAACCTGTGATGTTTAGAGCTATGCACCAGAAATCAAAGCTTAATGTAAAATAATATTACTTAATAAATAACGATATATTTATGTGAATTGCAAATTCAAACTAGGTTAATCAAAAATGTTTTTACAGCTAGTATGCATACATTTTTTTKGGGGGGGGAAAATCCTCTTTAGATAAAATCTAAGGCTACTTATTGTAGTTTTCCATAGTCTTCATAAGCAAAAAAAAAAAAAAAAAAAGATAAAATCTAAGGCTACTTATTGTAGTTTTCCATAGTCTTCATAAG
>JAYKAV010003172.1:139048-207480 GCA_035582835.1 Phoebastria nigripes
AAAAAAAAAAAAAAAGAAATAGACAAAATATCAAGGAATACAAATAGGAAGCCTGAAAATGTACATGAAAATATCAAAGAAACCTTACTGCAAATAAGACTATTCTATAATCATCCTGCTATTAAATTAAATAAGTGTTCAAATATCTTGGGATAAACATTCGTAAGTGAGGTACATGAAAATCCTTTTTTTCTAATGATTTTTGTACCCACAGATAAGAAACTCTAATCAGAGCTAATGAATTTTTCTCAATACATGAAGAAACATTTCTTTGACATAGATTCAAATGTTAATCATAGCGAATCAAATTGTGACAGAAAACAGTTATTTTCTTTAGCTGTACTATAATTCTGTACTATAATATATAATATATATTTTTTATATATATATAWAAAACAAACTATAATTCTAGCTTAGGACAACTTTGCAACTTTGTTTTCAAAGTGTATTGGGACTTTGTTTTCAAAGTGTTTGTCTGAAATGCTTTCTYATTTTGAAATGATTTGCAGTTTACCATACAGAATTTCCATATTTTGTATCTAAAAATATATGAAATCATTAGCTTTCATTATTAGCCTTGATAACTTGATTTCTTCATTTTTAATGCATATTAAAGCCTTAAACTTTGTATTTTTTTGTTGATGATATTAGTAAGTAATATAGAACGTTCAACTGACAAAAGATACAGCATGCTTGTCCTTTTCATATATGGAGAAGAATTCAAACAGAAAATGCTAGGTCAGAAAATGTAAGGTAACCAAATTTTGTCACATCATCCCTAAGACAGTTTCCTTTTTGTCACATGGCACTTTATGTTTCAAATCCCAGAGCCAGAAGGAATTGTCTTGTCCCTTTGATATCTATTGGCATTCAGAAACGCAGTTTTCAGTCATCACATGCATATCAGCTGGAGTTAGAAATTTGCAGCAACTTAGAATTCCTCATAAGTGCAGCAACGGTTGTGTACTTACTTAAGTGGTCTAAATACCCTCCTTTTCATTAAGATTAAATGCCAGCTGAGAATTTGTTACACATGTGGGTGAAGGATGGCTCATAACTGACTRTGAAAATCACTTAGTTGAATCTCTGCATGAGGTAATAAAAATATGTTCTGTTTTGATATCATTGATTATATCACTGTCACTTTCTGATGTGATTAGTCATTTAGAAAAATTATTTCTGTAACCTTCAATCAAAATAGCTGGTGGTTAACCTCCCTAAGATTAAAAGAGTAATAATTCATGGTAATAATTAGGCATTAGGAAAGAACACATGATTTCATTTACAAGAGGAATATATAATTTATACTTGGTATAGCAAAAATCCTATTTTCATTTTTTCATGATCAAATTATTTAAGGCACAATGCCAAGTAACTTGCCAAAAAYTGAGCTGTTATTGTAGAAACTTTACAAGTATAGAATAATTAATAGGCTGTGTCCCAAATTCTTCATAGTCTAAATAAATAATATTGGAAAATGTAAGATGGATTCCCAAAATAACAAAAAAAATCTTGATCTAAGACATTTTTAAATTATTGTAAAAATATGTAGCAGACTATTTTCAAACTAGAGGGATGTTAAGCCACCTAAGTAGCTTGGACATGAAGTATTCTGAAAAGTTATAAAATTCTTTTACTTACTATAATTTGGAACTATTTACAATTTATTTTTAAACAGGGCTGGCAGGCTGCTTTACTGATCTGTGTCACATAATGAAAYGGGTAAACACGGAAGAGCTTAAACTTTTGAGTCTGTGATTTTGAACCAGWCAGTCAGCTAGCTCTTATACTTACTTGAGTTAATTTGTTATTTCTGAAAGCATTAAAATACATAGGACCATGTACTTTTTGCACATACATGCTATAAAAGTTCACAACGTAATAGRCATGACTACATTAGTTTGTTTATTCTCAAATGAAAGGTGTCAGTTTAAGCTTGGTTAACTTAAGTAATAATAAARTTGGCTCCTAAATTAGTGAAAGTGGTTCACAATTAGCCTACTTTGTCAGCTACTTCAGCAAGGAGTTGGATAGGTAGTATGAGCTGCCAGGTTTGTTCTCTTTTGCATTTCCAAGCAAAGTTCTGCCCTTTTCTGTGACTCTCCAGATGTGCCTTCAGACTGAGGCTCTATAGCTGCATTCTCTTTTCCCCACAAGCCTATAGGAGTTGTGCAGATCAGCTCCTGTGAGGTGCTTAGTTATATTGTTTTTCAATGAATTTGTGGGGAAAGAAGGAAACATGGCCTATATGAAAGGAAGTAAAAAGTAGTAAGCATGACCTACAAAACTGCAGGTTGGCATGTGAACTACCTTCATAAGTGACAAAAATATGGTCAGCTTCTTGGACATATCAGACTAAAACAAGTATTTGCTCATACACCGTAATTCTCAAAGCAAAGCAAGCTAGTTCTACTCTTCTTCCTTTCATTATTCAGTTCTGTACATGCTTTTGTTAGTGAAGAGATGTGTCCAAACAGTCACTCCAACAGTATAGTTTACACACATACAGTGCCAACCAAGGCAAGAGAAGCTCTGTTTTTCTCTGCATCTACAACTCCAGGGTTCTAACTTCCCATAGAACCCCTAGATAGCGAGTTTGTCACTTTTGGTCTTCTGGGTACATGGAACTGACAACTTTGTTTACTACTTCTATGTAAGAACTCCTCTTATTACTGCTATTTAAGCTTAGATAAATACCAGAAAAGTATGGCTATTCTACAGAAAGCAGTCTTTACATAATTTGTACAAATCTTTTAATGTAATTGTTTCTAATGTGAAGCTAGAATATGTCATTCTTCAGTAGTTGAATTAAAGCTTTCTAGCTGATTCTTAAAATATTTCTTCTTTATTTACATTAGTGTAACTAAGTACAAAACAATGCAGATATGCTCTCAAAAATATTATGATGTTTGAATTATTTTTTGTATAGAAGACTTCAGTTTATTTGCACATTATCACAGAAAAGCATAAGCTGAATATCTATGGGTGAAAACCTGAACTGTGCAGCTCCAAGAATTCTAGAATTCAACTCTTTTGTGTTGAAACTCAGTAATACAATCTACCTTCATCTCTTATTACATAGAAAACTAGCTTAAAGACCTTTAAAAAGATAAAACAGCAGATCCTAAGTACATATTAAAAGATTTAAACAACTGACGTGCTGTGCAAGTACAGTGTTACTAGAGCTTCCTAAAAGTGCTCACCATAAATGAAGATTTAGATGTATAATCTAAGGTATTGTTATTATTATTATTATTATGAATATGTTGATTATTTTAACACTGATATACAACAAATAGTAGAAAACATTAACCCTCTATCTTAAAATTTGCTTAAACATTTCTAGCTGAGGGAGATTTTAGCTATCAGGCAGTCTTGAAGTGAACGTTCAACTTTTCTATAAATCAGGGAAATGCTTCATGTCAGATGTACATAAAATTGTTGACTAGAGCTTTCATTCAATGGTAAAACTGTTACAACTGTAATGATATCATAAAACTAGGAAGTATTTTATGAACACTTGTTATAGGCAAACAAGAAAATTATCTTTATGATCAGGACCTTGGTTTTCCTCAGAATTCCTTATTTTAAATGAAAAATTACCAAGGTTTTGTGGCTTTCTTTTTGTTTCCCTATTCTTCTTTGATGATTCTGTTACCTAAAGTTTAGCATGGGCTAAGAGGAATCTTGAGATAATTATAATTTCTGTTCTGTACTTATATAAAATAAGTAAAAAGAAATTATTTGAGAATCAAGTAATTTTGCCTCACACTCACTGAGATACATTTTTTTTTTCTAAAAAAAAAAAAAAAAATATTTATAAATACATAGAAATATATATTTTAAAAGCAGTATCATAATAATATTTCATATTTATTCTAATCTTTGCACTCTAAATTCTAGGTGATACAGCTGGTTCTTGTGGTGATCCAGGTATCCCAGGTCATGGGTCTAGAGAAGAAAACAATTTTAAAATTAAAAGCACGGTGCATTTCAGCTGTGATATTGGATATATCCTCCATGGCTCAGAAGAAAGGACATGTATGGCAAATGGAAGTTGGACAGGAAGACAACCTGAGTGCAAAGGTAAATCACAGAATCACTCTATTTTTAAACTGTCTTGTTAAAAATGCTAATCAGAAAACCAATTTTACATTGCCAGTTTTGTGTTGTGAATGGTATACAGTTGATTTTGGACTGAACACTAAATTTTTTCAAATAAGTTGTTACACCATAGCAATGGCTTGGCATCAGGTGACAAATTTGAAATCAGTTCCTGGCACCCATGAAACTGCATGTTTTCAAAGTTTTGAGAAAAAAAAGTATACTGACCTGTTTATTTCTTCTCAATCTTGTGTCAGCGTCAACTATATATATTATCCAGTACAAAAAACTAAACAGAAAATGAAATAGATAAGGCCTCTAGAACTCAATTTTTGCTGAAAGTTTTTTTCCCTTAAAAATCTCACCATCACCTGATCTTTAATTACAACCATTATACATCTGAATTTCAAAGAAAAGAGCTGAGTTTTAGGAAAATGTCAATGTCAGGATTTCATTAGATACATCTATGTCATAAATGATTGGCTTAAAAATTTTATTAAATAATACTGTTGACATTATTAATATTTTTCAATAGAAAATGAAATGCTGAAACAAGTTTATTTGGAAAAAATCATTCTAGAAATTTCAAGGTAAATGTATTATCATAAAAGAAAGCTCTAACAGGATATTTATGGAGAATCATTTATTACCTTAATTATCTTGATTCAAAAATAGGAAATAATTCCCAATAGACTCTTCTTCAAAGAAAAGTTTCCTGAAAAGCAGAAAATAATTTGAGAATCTGTACTCTTATTTTCCACTTTATCACTGTTGACTGCGTTATCTGTATGAAATAACCATCTCATTTTAAAAACTTATTTCACAAGYTGGTTTTGTAATATCCTTTCTGCTGAATGATTGCCATCCTGACACAACGTAAATATATATATATGTGTTTGTATGTTGGTATCTGAAGGGATGTGCTTAGCCCAACTGAACTTTCAGTTATTCTTCTTTGATCTTATCTATTACAGAAATTAATTACCCCTTTTACTTTTTAAGATACTTTTGGTGTTATTTTTCCCCCTAAAAATCTCTTGAAATGATGAATCTGGTTCACAGATATATATAGGTGTGTGTAATGCACACACAGGTATATTGTTCTAGTTTAGGTCATATAGATTAGACATATATATGTAATCACATAAGAAAGACATGTTCAAATTCCAAAGTTGAGCGTTGAAGAACTGGGAAACATTAGGCTTACACCTGCCTATGAAATAATAGTTTGACTCTACCCTGTGCTTTAAATTAGGTAGGAAACGTACTTTGGTGATGCTATAAATGCATACATGCTATAGATTCAAATTAAATCTACAATGATAATTGTAGAGCAGGAATTTTCTTATAATTGCGAGTTTGTCTTTGCACCTAAACTAGCTTTCCTTTAATGCAGATTTTAAAGTTAAATTTGTAGGCTGTGTTTCCCTACATACAAAAGGGTAAAAACAAATAATTCATGCAAACAGATATTTACTGTACGACATGCCTTATCAGTAGGTGCTGAAACTTACATTTTTCAGGACAATAGCATGGATTTCTACCACATAACACTGCTGGCAGCAGGATTGTCCTTAGACATTACTATTTCAAAAATCATCTTTACTACATTTTAAAAATATTTAACATTTTGCTTTATAGCTGTGCAGTGTGGTAATCCAGGAACAACCGCTAATGGAAAAGTATTTCGTATTGATGGAACTACATTCTCTAACTCAGTAATTTATTCGTGCATRGAAGGATACATACTTTCTGGATCATCTGTAAGACAATGCACTGCCAATGGAACATGGTCTGGATCTTTGCCAAACTGCACAAGTAAGACACATCTCTAATGAATAGTCTTTGTTTTTCTCTCCTCTGAAAGACAATGAAGTAAAATATAAAAGTTGGATGCAAATAAATTAAGTCTTCAGCTTTTTCTTGCACTAATTCATATACAATTTTGTACATGAAATACTTTTAAAAAATATAGTGCTATGAGAAGATGAAGAATATGGTTTTTTAGAGACAGACACAGTATAGTAAAATATATAGATTGCTGTTACAGTTTAAAGGAGTTGTATGGCTACATGATTTACCTACTTCAATTCTTTCCTGATATATATATTTAATCTTGTTTATGTTTTGTGATATGTCATATTCAGACGKTATTCATTTAATTGCTTTTCTTCATTATGAAAACTTAGCAGTATAATATTCTGGTCTTCCAGAGGGCAGAAAATAAAAACCTTGAAACGAACGCTTGAGAATTCTTTTTGTAGTGACTCTGTTGTCCCACTCTCGCGTAACATCTTCTGTTTGGCCTCTTCATTAACCTTATACTTGCTTTGGTTACTCAGCTAACAGAAGCTATTTCAGCTTCTCTGACATTCACAATAAGCATTTTGCAACAGTTTATTTTCAAGCCCATCTGTTCCTGCTTTTTTACATGTCCTAGTTCATCTTTTAGTAAAAATCATGAAAATTTTGTATTTATGTGACACATGAGACTGCCTATCATTTTGAGGAAACATAATCTCATCAGATGTATAGCAAACTTGCATAAATTTTGAACTAGTACCCTAGTTTCGTAGAGTTGGCTACTTTACACACTTATAGCATCCCAAACACAGTCCAAAAGTAAGATGATAAAGAAAACTTCTCCTTCTTGTGTTGTTTTTAAATACATCTTTAATAGTAAGCATGTGAACAGCTGCTTTTGCAGTGAGCAAACCTGTGAGAGAGCCCAATGTTTTGTTTATTTATTATTTTCCAAGTTACAATGAGAACCAGATTAATTGTACCAAGGGTAAAGGTGTTTTGTGACGGTAACTGCATCTATATTTTTTTCTTGTATTTTGGAATGACATTTAGCTGGAGTACGTGCTAGAACAGTCTTCTCAAAAAACACTACTCAGGTAGAAACTTGGGATTTTTGCTTACAACCTAGAAAAATGTCTTAACAGAGAAAATATCCTAATAAAACAAAGRGAGGCATTGTGAAGATTATATGTAATAGAAAAAAATATTCTTGATTTAATTAATATATAAGTATTTTAACTTTGTTATACAATAAATCTATTGACATTCCTAATACACAGTTCTCTCTCTGTTATGATTACGCATCTAAAAATTATATCCCCTTATATGTTTATTCCAGTGATAATGTTATTTAGGCGTTTTTAGTTTGATGTGTATCCCCTGGAGTAGTCAGAATATGAAAAGAATGATTGAATGAAAATCTTACGAAAAAAGGTACAAACTCTGAGAATCTCAGCCTGACTCATTTCTGCCTTTTTGATCATTGCTGACTATTAACTAATTCCTAAAGGGGGGTGGAAGCGCTACTAGGTGCTACAACTTGTATCTAAGCTGATACAGGTACTAGCATCAGCTATAAAACATCCAGAAATGGAGAGGCATTTTACAGAACTGCAGAATGGCTGAGGTCAGCAGTCACCTCTGGAGACTGTCTAGTCCAACCCCTCTGCTCGTGGCAGGATCAGCTAGAGCAAGTTGCTCAGAGCTGTGTCCAATCTGTGTCCCTGTCTAGAGGCCTTTAATTCTACAGTTCCCTAGCACATCTAAATATAAAATAAAAAATATATTAAACTTCATACTTAACTTGTTATGTTCTCTTTTATGACAATATATCAATTTTAAATTGCTAACAGATAATTAACAGGAGTTAATGGACAATATTAGCTAAATAGCTAGTTAACAGATCATGAGTTAACAATCCCCTCTCTTTCTCCTGCCAGTTTTATCTCCAGGTCTGTAAAATATGCCTGAAGAAGATTATCTATTTTAAGGGAACAATTTTCTCATAATGATTTCAAAGTATATCCAAAGGCAGTAGAATTTGCAGTGCCAACAGACTTTGTTGACAGGGCAGGTTTATTTTAATTTTTTTCCTAACTGTCCCTACCATGCTGTTGTGGTTTAAACCTGGTAGGCAGCTAAGCACCACACAGCCGCTCACTCACTCACTCCCGCCCCAGTGGGATGGGGGAGAGAATTGCAAGGGTAAAAGTGCAAAAACATGTGGGTTGAGTTAAAGACAATCTAATAGGTGAAGCCAAAGCTGTGCATACAAGCAAAGCAAGTAAGGAATTCATTCACTACTTCCCATCGGCAGGCAGATGTTCAGCCACCTCCAGGAAAGCAGGGCTCCATCACACGTAGTGGTTTCTTGGGAAGACAAACACCATAACTCCAAACATCCCCCCCTTCTGCAGCTTTTATTGCTGAGCACGATGTCATATGGTGTGGAATATCCCTTTGGTCAGCTGGGGTCAGCTGTCCCAGCTGTGTCCCCTCCCAACTTCTTGAGCACTCCCAGCCTAATCGCTGGCAGGGCAGCATGAGAAACAGAGAAAGCCTTGATGCTGTGCAAGCACTGTCCAGCAATAACTGAAACATCCCTATGTTATCAATACTGTTTTCATCACAAATCCACAACACCATATGAGCTACTATGAAGAAAATAAACTCTATCCCAGCCAAAACCAGTACACATGCTCTCCATTTTTCACTATGACAAGATTTCCCAAAATTTGCTTTTTGCTTGTTCAAGGCATGGAACCTCATGGAACCACTGCAGGTTTCCAGAACAGCTTAGGCAAGCACCGGTCCCAACTGGCTGTCACGGGTGACACAAAGTAAACAGCAACCCACAGTGGATCTGGATGTTGGTGTCCATTTAAGAACCATGCAGTTTAGGCTTTTACCTGCCTGATTATCTCACACTTCCTCCCTCCCCCTCAGGGTTACATTTGGGGAGTTGTCTGCTGTCCTGGGAAGGACAGGTTCAAAGTCCCGTTAGTTCATGCTGTGACACTGCTTGTATGAAACTCAGGTGTTATCAGTCAGGGTCATGCCCTGACATTTGTCTCCACACATGTCCTCCTTTTCTAGGATCTTCCCCAATTCCAGGATCTTTTCTCCAGACGGGATCTTCACCTTCTTTCTGGGCCCCCAACACCACTCTGAGCAGACACATAACACATACCAGAGCCCTAAGAGGTTGTTCTGTCTCATGTATCTATTAATAGGAGGATTCAGGATATGCCACTTTTGTTTAGTCCAGGTGTTATCAAAATTTACAGCCAGCCCATACTTACTACAGCTACCAAGTAATGGGCTGCTTCTTGCGTACCATTGAAAATGCTATTCTTTAGAGCTAACACTATAAGAGAATAGCACAGATAATCTTATGCCCCTTTAGATGCTGGGAGCCCTGGGCAGTGTAGCATCAAACAAGATTCTGACTCACGTGCAGCATGTCATGCAGACCTTGTCCATAGCAAAGATTCTCTCCTTTTGGTTGTTCAAGCTATTACAGGATTTTCTTACAAGGAAACAACTCTATAATTTCTACAGTCAAACAGAAACAATGTTCTCATGAGAACTTCTTGCTGCACTGCTAGGTAAAAAGCAAGGACATGCAGCTGGTGTAATCACTGATACCGAGCGGGAGCTGCCTGCAGCTCCTCTGTTGCAATGAGCTGGTTGGGGTTGTGTGCTGGCCAAGGGATCTGCGCCGCACAGCACAGGTCTGAAGGCCACGCTGGATGTGCAGTACAGTGCATCACAGGCCTGGGGCTCCTCAGGTTAACTGTGTTGTGGATCACTGGCTCCTCGACGTACAATGGTCTTCTGGTCAGGATCACTACAACAATTTAAGCTGGTTTTTGCCTACCACAGTGACCACTGTCCATCCATTGGATGGACTGCTTGAGCAGGGGAGTTGGGACAAGATGACCTCCAGAGGTCCCTTCCAGTCTCACTCTTCTGTGATTCTCTGACTGTCCAAATCTGTGAACTTCAGAAAACGCCGCTGAGCCTGCTAAGTAGCTACTACATGTTTCTTTTAGTTAAAGCTTTATTCCTATGTTTATGACAAAACACAGTATCTCAGTAAAATCTAGGTCACCTCCTTACATCTGCTTTTGCTTTCTTTGAAAGTCAAATGCTGCAGTGCAAGACAAAAGAGCAAAAAGATCTATTCCTTACCACTCCTAACCCGCGTCTATGAACAGTTCTAATGTTAGAACATAGTAATATGAAGAATGACTCTTTTTTCCCCTTAAGTCTTTTCTTTCATGCAACTCTTTTTCCTATAATGAGATAAAGACTAGTAAGTACAGAAGGGCAAAAACATATGAAAAAAAATCAGGTCCCTTTTTTTTTTTTTTCTTTGAAATATGGCTTGAAAAGTTAATGATAGGAAGGTAGGAATTTTGAGAAGGTAGAACAATCTAGAGATCTGCTAAAGCCATGGTGGCTCTTGCTGTATAACGGGTCAATGTTAAAGTGTCAGTAGCAGGAAAGGGTACAATCATTATAGTAACAGTAGCAGTGGAAGAAGGAAAAAGTTTGTATTAATGACCAAGAGAAAGAAATGGAGATTGTAAGGAAGGTGAATGAGAAAGCCGAGGACACAATTTTAGTTGGATTTAAATAAACAACGAAAATAGTTTTCAACAGTATAAAATAAATGAGTAGTTTGTGGAGCTGTTTGATCATATATGGTGTATGGTGTTTGCACGTTCTTAAATTTGTAGGGCAATGATTTGAAATATTTTTCATACAGGAAAATCTAAAGAGATGAAACAAGGATTAGGGAAAAAAGGATAAAGGCATAAGCATTATGTTGTAATCCAGTAAAAACAATAGTATACCTGGAAAAATATCAAGGATGATTTTCGTTGAATTTGGAACATTAAGGATAGTAAATGGAATATGTTAAATAAAGAAAGGTAGAACATGTAGAGTATTTGAATATACTCATGTAACTAAGAGAAACAGTTCTGTCTTTCACAGCTCTCTATTTTTTGAAGAATGACAAAGAAAAATCTATGACTTTTTAAGTTTAAAAAAAAAAAAAAAATTATCATGTTACTAGGTAAAATAAAATAGGCTGATCTCCATTTTTCTTTATCACTGCACTAGTTACCTTTAGACTAACCCAGATAACCCTGTGGTATGTTTTATAGTCTGTTCTGTATCCATAGACAGTGATTGTGTGGAACTTTTTTTTTTTTTTTTTTTTTTAAGATTTGATACATGCAGCTTAATGAGTATCTGCTCACTCAGACTGTGGTAAACTGTAGAGTAGGCATACTATATACATTGGATTCTCAGTTCCCCAATTATTTAGATCAAGAGACCTGGTCAGAATACACTACGAACACGTAGTCATGGGTTTTCTCATTTTGGAAACCAGGATACAGAGAGGGTGCCATTCACATCAGTCACGCTTTGGCATAGAGTTAGAAGTGGCCAGGATGTGCTTTCTGCCCAGGAAACTGCCTCCCACAATTTTCCAGAAGTAATAACAGTGCTGTAGGGTGATTGTCAAGTTTACTATAAGATAAACTGTAAAACACATGGGTGCTGTATTTTGTATGAACTAAATTTTTTTCCCGGTGTTTTTTTTTTTCCTGAAAACAACATCTTTTTATCATTGCCACTAGGGTCCTCAAGATTTCTTACTCTGAAAACTGTTCCAGAAATTGATAGATCCAATTGACCAGATCTGAAAGAAACTTATCTATTTCAACATTATTCTCAGATTATAATTATATAACTCTTTATTAACTCCTTATGAATATTTAATCTCATTAAGAGATTAAATTATCTCATGACACTAGAAGTCACAAGAGGTTTTACAACAACTCCCACTCATTAAAGTACTAGAGGCCTAATTTTGGCATAAGCCATGGCCCATGTTTGGGGGTTGCCTAAACATTCTGATCTGTTTATATACATAGTAACTGTGTGAGCATTTACGAAGTGGGAGCTTTTTGTAGACATATATCTTAAATTTTCCAGACTGTTTCCTTTCAGGATGTACCCATGGAAAAGTAAACTAAACAATAGATATCTGCTTCTTTAATAATGAAACCCTGAACTGATAAGAAAATTTGAGGGTATCACAGGGTGGTAGTGACATATGGATTATTTCTTGCTTTGTTTTTTTAATTTTATAATCTTGAAATTTTACTGATCAAAATTGTACAGTCAATTACTTCTACTGTTGAACAGATGTATTGATGTTCTCCAAATATAACTGTTATACAGCTGCACATGTTGTGTTTGGCAGCTAATACAGATGACATATATGTTTATCTTCTCTTGATGGAGATAAGATTTATGATACTTTTTCCTTCTCCTTTTTTCCCCAATAAATTCCTAGTTTTGCCCTATGTTTTTCCCCTCTCATATAAATAAATCACATTTAGGTTTTAAAATCTGTTCCTCAACTATTTACTTGCAGTTATCAGTTGTGGAGATCCAGGAGTCCCAGCCAATGGCATGAGATATGGTGATGATTATGTTGTTGGACAAAATGTTACTTATATATGCCAACCTGGTTATACAATGGAATCAAATAGCTCCTTAATTCGCACTTGTACTAGCAATGGTACATGGAGTGGAGTAATCCCAACATGCAAAGGTACAACATTTCTTTTGATTGTCAACTATTTCTTCTATGACATTTACATCCACTGTTTATTGTAATGAGTCAGCCAAATATTTCCACAGAAGTCAAAACTTACTGTTAGTATGAATACACTGAATTGATTTTTTGGCTGCAGGAACGGTGACTTTATCCTTTCCTTCTTTTCCCTTTAATTTTTCATACCAGCACAGTATATTGAACAGTTTTTTGTAGCTTATAGAACATTTTATTACTTTGCTGCAAACTGAATTAGCCAATACGAAATGATGGTTTAGATTTGTTTGTTCGTTTGTTAAGGTTAGCATGTCATACCAGAAATGACCTTATATATGTCCCTGTCTTTACAAAAAGACCACTGAAACATGTGATAGACACCTTTGAGAAAGGTCTGCATATATACAACTGAACTTTGTCAAAGGCAAATTGTTCTGGGTTACCCTATCCATAATACTAAGATTTTTCTCTGATCCCTCCTTCATTAGACATGCACCGTTGAGCATCACTGTGCTGTATCGACATACTTAGCAAAAAGACTAAATCCTTCTAGCAAATTTCCTAATAAACATTTTTCTGCTTCATGTTTTTTTCTCTACTGTGAAAACTGAAAGGATTAATCTCAAGATCTTCCTTTTCTCTCTTTTACTAATCACATTCCTGATTTTTCTGTTTTATTGGAATTTTTTTAATGCTCTCTGTTGAAATTTAAACAGCAAAAAATCTGAATGTTACTGAAAGACCACCTTATCTGCATCATCAAAACAATTTTCTCTAGGAAACTCGCTTGCTAAACCCTAAAACATCATCTCTCTAGAGTCATTTTTCTCACTCTTCCTGATACCACAGCTGTAGAGAAGCAGCATTACCGTTTGGTGTTTTCTTTCTGGGTTCACACTAAGTATGTCTGAGTAACTCTATTCTTTTAAAACTTAGTCGGCTTAGTCGGCTAAGTTTGTACTTACTTTGTTGTCACCCATCTTCCGTCTGTTTTGTTTTCAGTAAGTACGGTTACATACCTGCTCAGCAGTTCTCATTTTCCTCCCCTGAATTCATTCATCAAAACAGATCAAATAAATTTCAAACCTCCACCCCATTTGCAATTATTTTCCTTGTTGAGTACAATTCTCCCAATATCTTACCAAGTTCAGTTTAATTCTAATTCACCTTTGATAATGTCAATTTTTAAAGTTATTTTCCCAACACATTCTTGAGGATGTCAGACTTCGAGATCCTCTTAACAATTCACTTTTTTTTCTATTTGTATCCTGCTCTTAGCCAGCCTCAACTTCAATTACAAGATTTTAAGAACAGAAGAATGGYCATATTGGTCCTATTGACCAAGACTCTGTCTGTCTCCAAGAGTGGCTGTAAGTGAACAGCTAGAAGATCATAAGACAGAACAAATATTTATGATATAGTCTCCCAGCCTCAAATTCTTAAGGACTACAGGGCACGCAACTGGGAGCAGGAGATCTAACTCTGATTTGATTCAAACAGAACCATACAAAGAAAGAGTTAGATTGTAAATTTTGGCTTTGAGTTTTTGAGTCCTTCTGGTTTTAGGTCATACATATTTATGGCTTGTATAAATACTAAATAACAATCATATGCAGAATCTCTAGTGTTCTCAGAATGTCATTCTACTCCACACAGGTTTGTGTGAGTACACTAGGTAAGTTAATAACCCCCATTTCTTTGACTGTGTAATTAAAAGTAATATATAATATACAGTAGTGTGTTTGAAATGTATAACAATTAGTTCTTACTGTCAGGAGGAAGTGCCAGGGTGCTCTGGTACCATTTAGTTAAAATAATTGGAAAATGAACTGGGCAGAAAATGGATGTGTAATTGTCACCATGCCATTGAAATAGAAGATATAAATAATTCTCTGGCTTTGCCTAGTTGGAAAAGGATGCATGTTCATCTGCAACTAAATATTCAACTATTCAAGCATTGTCTTTTCTGCAGACTTGCATTTGTATTATACTTTCAGCTCTTAAACTGAGAAATGTTGCTGTACATATTTATGGTTAAATCTCTGACCAAAGTATTTAGAGAGGTATTCTACCTTGTTGCTGGGTGTTGTTTTGTTTTGCTTTTTTCACCYCAAAATTCTGATATTGCACCTATTTTCGTGCTACTTCTTCTGTCTCCTTTCCTAATTATTGACCAGTATTTCTTCCTTTATTATTCAGCTCAGAAGTTAAAACATACAGATCTTTTTAAAAGGATTAATCATGAAGCTCTTGGAGAATGCAGACACACTTTTGCTGCTTGGAGTACTTATTTTGACTTACTTTTATTAAAGCATCATGAAAGTGTGGCAAAAGCTATCATGTTCTTTCCTGGGTTGGTTGTTTGGTGTTTTTTTTTAAAACTATGAACCAAAGCAAGAGAAAAAAAAAGTATAAAAAATAGGGCCTTAAAATTTAGATTTGGTTTACTGGTTGGCAAAGGATTATTTGATAATAGTACTACTTTCATCCAGCGTTCTCAAACAGCCATGAATAATGCTGCAGAGCATCTTTGTGGTGTAAATAGTTGAGATTCTCTCACTGAAGAGTATATTAAGAATGGAGAAATGGTACACGGTGAACCCTCTGCAGGTCACATTCAAATACACAGTACTCCTGATCTAGTGTCTCTGACTTCTTTTGAGCTTGCAAGATAAAAGCTGTCTAAACATAAGTTTAAAGGTTTTGAGTGCAGCATTTAATTTCCTCCATTCTTGTGACCTGTGTGTTCTCTGCTTTATTTTTAGTCACCACCTCTTCTCATTCACCCCAACTGTCTCCACTTAATGAAATCATATTTGTTTCATTTGCTTTCTTTCTCTTTTGCTAGCACAGTTTCTCCCAACTTTTCTCTTTTTTACCCCTTTTCTCTTTCTCATTCATTCTAGTAACTTTGGCCTAAATTTCCCTCTTTCCCTTTTTGATTCAGATTTTTTTTCATTTAACTTCTTTTATACCCTTTTTCCTTCAGATTTGTTAGCAATTGTGTTACTACCCCATTATCCAGTGAATAGCACTTTTATCTTCATCACTACAGTTATGTCCGTTTATTTCTACTGTCCTCCTGTGGTGTTTTTCAGTCCTCTTTCCTACAACTGAGTAGAAGATGTTTCTATATTTTCCTGGGAGGCCTGGAAATGAGAAACTATACTGAAATACTTCTGTTGGCCTTCTTAGAGGTAGCAATACTGACAATTTCAAGAGGTTGCAAATCCTTAAATTTTCTCCCTCTCGCTAGAAACTAGATGCTTTTTGGTGAGGAGCTATTCRTGAAGTAAATACTAACCAAACTATGGTACTTAGAAACAGGCTTTCAAGTCATATTTTGGAACAATCATCCTGGAATTTCATCCGTGGGCATTAATATCTAGCAAATGCCTAAGCTGGTGAACAGGAAGAAAGTATTTGACTATTACCATAGTAACTAAAGATAATTGTACTCTGTGTTGTCTAAAAAGACAAACAAAATCATTTTGTAGTATACTACCAGACATATCTTAAATGTTGTACACTTCATAGTCTCCATACTGATTTTTAGGTAGTCTTCCTATTTGGTTTGATGCAGCATCCTGTTTTATTTAAGACAGGATGATTTATTTATTCATCAGTCAGCCACTGTCTCCTAAATGGAGGAAACCAGAAGTACTAACTTCAGGAAATGTGGCAAGAATAACGTGAGGAAGATAGCATGTCCTGACTGTATTGTCCTCTAAAAAAGGTGAAATTAGCACATATGGTTCTTCTAGTAATTGTGTGCACTGGGGATATTTACAGCAGCTGGGCCTAATTATTTTCAATATTATTGCAGCTGTTACCTGCCCAACTCCTCCGCAGATCTCTAATGGAAGGTTGGAAGGAACAAACTTGGACTGGGGATTTAGCATTAGCTATGTCTGCTCTCCAGGATATGAACTCTCTTTTCCCGCTGTTTTGACTTGCGTTGGGAATGGAACATGGAGTGGTGAAGTACCTCAGTGCTTGCGTATGTATTTACTTTACAGTCCTGTATTTCTTTATTCAACTATAGTGCTTTTTTCCTCTTTAAAGTTTTCACTTTTTTTTTTTTCTTCTTTTTCTTCCCCCCTCCCCCAGCAGTGGCTCAGTTCATTTCAAACCTGGGACAAATACAATCCTCCTATATTTTCCGAAATCGTAACGTAATTTGTAGATTGAGGAAGACATAGGAATATCTGTAAATCCTATGTGGGCGTATAAGAAACCTTAAACACAAACACAAAAAAAAGTATTACAGGCAATGCGTACCAAACGATCCAAGGCAAAACAAGATTAAGAGGTGCTGTCTTGTTTTCAGATCCAGCTACATATAGAATAGGGGAAGTTTCATTATAATCTCTTTTATTTGCTCATTACTCATCCTAAACTTTCTCTGATGTCACAGAGAGTTTCTTCTGTTGGTAATGTTGACTAGGCTCCAGGGTGATTCCTTGACAATTGTCTATTTTTCCCCCTACACAAAATTAAGTTACATGTTTTATGCAGTAAATTTTGTTAAACTGAAAGTTATAACATTGATGGATTTTTATATTGCTACAAATTTCATTACAATAGCAAATGCGCCTTTTTCTTTAGGTTGGTGTCATTCCACTCATTATTTAAAAAATCTTATTAAAGAAGTGATTGTGATGCTTCTGAGAGATATTGAATTGATTGCACTGAAGAAGGAGGTTCTGTAGTTATTTGTAAAATAGCTATACCACTGAAACTCTGTAATGGTCTTGAGCAAGGAGTCTAACTTGAAGAGGATGATTTCATCTTCGTGGCTTTACAGTTTCTGAAGTTTAATTTGAGCTTGCCAAGTAGCTGAGCTTGCCAGGTAGCTTGCTAAATGTTGCAAAATGCAGTTCTCTATTCTTCTACTATTTTTTGCATCTTCATCTCTCCCTTTCAAAAATGTTCTCTGTTTTGGCTATATCCTACTACTATGAAAGCAAATCATATAGATGATCTTTTCTTTTCCTTTTTTTCCTAATGATATTCTCGTATCATCAACAACAGTTGCTTAGTGCTGCTGAAACTGTATGTGCCAGAGCTGGAACATAGTGAAAGGCATTGTTTCTGGAAGAAAAAAAAAAAACAGCATTTGTTGTTTAAGTTCTCTAGATGGAGCTCTTCTAGAGTCCACTATATTATGAACATCAAAGACGATGAAAACATCTTTTCATCATTTGTTCTTGATTGAAATATTGTGTCCTTACATTCATTTTTGGATACCACAAGCTATTTGTCATCTTTGAGGTTGGAATACTCAATATTGCAATATGCTCTGAAAAAGGGGCTCCACCTTTAAACTTTTTAAAAGGTATAGTTAGTACAGAATGCAGCTGCCTGGGAATTAGAGGCTGTTTCATGCAGAGATTGCATTAACTGAATGTTGTTGATGTGCGATGGTTACCCATTGACTTGCAAGAGAAATCAATTGGCAGCCAGTGCTTGCCAAAGAGCTTAAACTAGCTGCCATCTGGCAGAAATGAGAGGGAGCTGGTGAAAGTCATTCTCGATGAGCAATCTTTAAGCAGTTCTTGACAGCAGGAATTTAGTTCCCAGATTGGTTCATAGGGCCTGAGGCTGAAGATGTGCAAGGTATAGTTATAACATGGAATAATTATTCAGAATGGAATATGGTCATGTCTTTGGTTGAGTATTTGTCATCTGAGAGCAGCCCTGAGGAGAAGGACTTGGGGGTGTTGGTTGATGAGAAGCTTATCGTGAGCTGGCAATGTGCACTTGCAGCCCAGAAAGCCAACCGTATCCTGGACTGCATCAAAAGAAGTGTGGCCAGCAGGTCGAGGGAGGTGATTCTGCCCCTCTACTCTGCTCTGGTGACACCCCCCCTGGAGTACTGCGTCCAGCTCTGGAACCCTCAGCATAAGAAAGACATAGACCTGTTGGAGTGGGTCCAGAGGAGGGCCACGATCAGGGGGATGGAACGCCTCTCCTATGAAGAAAGGCTGAGAGAGTTGGGGTTGTTCAGCCTGGAGGAGAGAAGGCTCTGGAGAGACCTTATAGCAGCCTTCCAGTACCTGAAGGGGACCTACAAGAAAGCTGGAAATGGACTTTTTACAAGGCCATGTAGTGACAGGACAAGGGGGAATGGCTTTAAACTGAAAGAGGGTAGATTTAGATTAGCTATAAGGAAGAAATTCACTATGAGGGTGGTGAGGCACTGGAACAGGTTGCCCAAAGAAGTTGTGGATGCCCCATCCCTGGAAGTGTTCAAGGCCAGGTTGGACGGGGCTTTGAGCAACCTGGTCTAGTGGAAGGTGTCCCTGCCCATGGCAGGGGGGTTGGAACCAGATGATCTTTAAGGTCCCTTCCAACCTAAACCATTCTATGATTCTATGATTCTATGATCTATGACCTAGTAAATTTGTCTGCTTAATTATTCATATAGTAATTTGAGTAAAGGACTGCTGTTTTTATAAGCTTGGCAATAGATGGCAAAAAAATATAGGCCTATGCCTGAAAATTCCTAACTACAGATATAACTTGCTATTAATCAATTAAAAGTCTTTGAAGAATGAGACTAGCCTCACAGCCTTAGTGCCAGAGCTCCACGGCCCTGTCTCTGTTAAAGGTTCTCAGAGTCCTTAGGAAAATATTTCCATTGGGAGTGGGAGCACTCACAGAGTGTCCAGTTTGCTGCAGCTTTAGTTTGTTCTGTAGTCCCCTGTTCCAATATCAGAGGAAAACTGCCTTGTTTTACCATGGTGCCTGGTTTCCATGGTTACCTATATAGAAGGCATATATTCAGTAGCTATTCAATGATTGGGTAAAGTTGACTGACAACTAAGTGGCGGAGTTTACTTAGTTTTATAAAAAATTAATAAACTTACCAAAAAAACATTTTTTAATGTGAGGATTTTTTTTCCTTGAGAGTGGTTGCTACTTTGTTGGTACAAAGAACTTTTCAGGAGACAATTTCAAGCCTTTCTGTTAAAAATCCATTAAGTGTTTCATGTATTTTCAAATTAAGACTTCCACAGAATTTTCTAATGAAAACATAAATTACAACTATGATCTGTCAATCACACAATGAGGTTACTGTGTGGCACTATCCCCAATTCATAGATCTTTTCAGAATTTGGCCTATAATTCTGCAGACAGTCCCATTCCACTTAAAGCCATGAAATTGTATACATTTCTGGTATGTTATAGATTAGGCCCTTTTTCTTCAATGGCATGTGTGTGCATGGATTTCCCATACAGTCAGTGTCTGCAGTAAGAGGTAAAGGGCAGGAGCATTTCATGTGAGCAGGTCCTTTGGAAAGCTTAAGGCATAGGTGACAAAGATAGAGACATTAGAAATGTATTTTGAAGGTGGTTGTTTAAGAGATGCAATTTAAATTTTGTTTGTAGAAGAGAAAGATGGAGCAGAAAATTCCACTGTCTGTACAACATGCCTTTTTAGAAATATGTCATTGCACACATCCGGGTTAGTGGGTTTTTTTTGTGTGTGTATTACATCATTTTCTGTTTGATTTGAAATTAGACTCTACAATATTGGAATTCATGGTGTGTCAGGGAATAATATAGTCTGATGGCACAGGGTTTACCATAGCTGATTGCATTTCCTGAATCAATTATTCAAAATCCAGCTTCTGACAATAATCAGTACTTTATACTGCAGAAGAATGCCAGTAAATTTGCCAGCAGTGCATTTACTTAGTTATGTTATGCTATAGACATAAGGAATCTTTAGGTGATAGGTATAAAGTAAAAAGATCAATTTAAGAATATGTTCTTATCAGTCAAATTTATCACACCTAATAACAGCTTATTAATGTTTGACTTTTACATTGCTGCTGAAATTTCTTTATTGTATGTTTTTTTGTTTTTTTTTTTAGCTGTACTAACTTTCAAGTGTTGTACTTCTATACATACCAAATCTTATCTTTCAGTGAAGGATGAGGAAGTAAGAATTTACAATTCCTAAAATCTGTCTGACAAATCCTTTAATCATACAAAAATGTTGAGGACTTGGTAGGTGGCAGAAAGAAGGAGAGGACGGGAGATTGATGTGAAGGTTTGGTACACTCTCTGATTGCTCTCTATAGAAAGATTTGCAGATTGATATGGTTTGGGGCAGAGGTGAATTGTGGATATTTGGACCTTAATAAAATAAGTTGTGTAACCTTGAGTGTCAACTTCAAGCTACTGACCAAGCCCACTATGTAGGCATTTTGAACAGCTAGCAAAACTACTGCAAATCGAAGCAGACTAAAGATTGGCTTTGAATTCCTATTAAATGTTTCTGTATTTGACCTGTGTTTAATAAAATAAATACAAAATTTGGAGTAACTGCTTGACTGAGTTCAAGTAAGTGTTACTTTTGTGTATTTTAATAAATTACACATTCCATTTCTATCATGTCTTTTCTCACAGCAAAGTTTTGTGGTGACCCTGGAGTACCTGCTCAAGGGAAAAGAGAAGGCAAAAGCTTCATCTATCAGTCAGAAGTCTCTTTCAGCTGCAATCCTCCTTTTATTTTGGTTGGCTCCAGCACCAGGATTTGCCAAGCAGATGGCACGTGGAGTGGTTCTTCTCCTCGATGTATAGGTAAGGTTACACCCATATTATTGAAATTTCTTGAAATGCTTGTTATTCCTTTTCCTGCTAAGTCAATCTAGGAGTTTTCAGCTGGTTTGAATTATCCTGGTGTTATTCTGTACTCTCTAAGAATCAAGTCACTTTATTTTTGTTTCTCTCATTGGCTTATTGCATGTTGTTGAACAAGCTTAATTTTGTGATACATTCATGTATTTCATTAAAATACTGTAATTTGTTTTGTCTTTAATTTATTGTAATTTTTTTTAAGAACCTACTCGCACAGCATGTGACAATCCAGGAGTCCCAAGGCACGGGTCACAAAACAATACATTTGGCTATCAGGTAGAGTATACTGTTTTTTATTAACTTGCATATTAAAATATTTTTATACTACCTCAAAGTCCAGAAACTTCTGATTAGAGGTCCAGAAACTGCTCATGTCTTGTTAGAGCTGGTTGCTGGAGTGTTGCTGTGTTTCCTTTTTTCTAGCTGTTGGATTACCTTGACCTTTTGTCCCTATTAGCAATACACTACGTGAAACCCTGGTGATCAAGTTCTGCTTGGTTTCACCTTGAACGAGTTCAGTATCTCCCCACCAATATATAAGTGCTCCCTACTGTTTTTCAAGTAGGCTTTTTCTCCTTAGGAGTGTGTATACTGTGTGCCAAACTGCTAGTGTAGACATACTCCAAAAAATAGTGGATTTTTTTTTTCCTGAGAGCAATTCTGTTGTTACCTTTGGAAATGATGTGACCACAAATGAATCACAGAGTCACGGAGGCTGGCAGGTGCCTCTGGAGAGCTTCTAGTCCAACCCCCCTTCTCAAAACAGGGWCAGCTAGAGCAGTTTGATCAGGGCTGTGTCCAGGTGGTTTTGAATATTTCTAGGGATGGAGACTCCACAGCCTCTCTGGGCAACCTGTTCCAAGTTGATCACCCTTACAGTGAAAATGCTTTTCTTATTTTTAAACAGAATTTCCTATGTTTCAATTTCTGCCTATATCTTGTCCTGTCACTGGGCACCGCTGAAAAAAGTCTGTCTCTGTTGCCTTTCCTGCCCACAATAAGTTTTAATACACACTGATAAGATTCCCCTCGAGCTTTTTCTTTTGCAGGCTGGACAATCCCAGCTCTTTCAGCCACTCCTTGTGCCAGATGCCAGATGCTCTAGTCCCTTAATCACCTTTGTGGCCCATCACTGGACTTAGTGCAGTATGTCCCTGTCTCTCTTGCACTGGTGAGCCCAGCACTCAACCCAGCACCCACTTGTGTTTCACCAGTGCTGAGCAGAGGGGAACAATCACCTCCCTTGACCTGCTGGCAATGCTCTGCCTGATGCAGCCCAGGAGGCTGTTGGCCGCCTTTTCTACAAGGGTGTGTTGTGGCAAATGGTGTTTGCATATGCTTCTGTTGGAAACAGAATTGTGAAATTGAAAATGTTTCTGAATTTCTGATTTTCTGAATCACATGAAACAGTGAAATCAGTGAGATGTTTTCATGGGTGAATGGTGTACACATGCAAAAATGTGCCCAATAATTTGCTAGGAATCTGATAAGGCAGCTGCAAACAAAGAGTCTAAACTATCCTGCTACGTCTGTGTTTGGTGTCAGGGCTGAAAGCTCCAGACATGTGAAGAGGACTAGGCAGAAGAGTAAGCTAGCAGCTCCCTGGTTGTATGTGGTGCCTGTTTAGTTGCAGGAGTTAAATAAAAACTGCAGATTGCCAGAAATGAAGGAAAGGGCTGATTGAAATTTGAACAAATTTACAACATGAAATCAGTTTTTAAAAGCAGAGGTTGTAGCTAAAGACTTTTCAAAGTTTCATGGCCAAAAATTTCTTTGGTTTGACATTTTGGTGGCCTTTACGCAGTAATCTTCCTGCTTAGTGATTGTTTTAGCAATTTTGGGGTTTTCAGATTGTGCTGGATCACAATCATATGCGAGTGGTAATAGAATTGTCTCAGTTTTCTCCAGGGAATGCAGTGCTGTTTTGTGCCAAGATAGAATATGCAGGGGCAGTCCTTGGGCTAACTTGCTTTGGGTATAATACAATATTATGCTAGAGGGCAACTTTTTATTCAACTGTGCAAGAAATGAATCATTGCAATGACCATTTTCTACAATTTTATTGTCACAGTTTCTCTGGCATATTAACGAGCTTTCTATCACTGAAGAAACTAATGCAGACTTTCTCATTTGTAGTGTAGTTGTTGTAGTTGTGAATGAAAGCATCACTCACAGCTAGCATGGAACTGTCAAAATACCAGGCAAAATGTCAACTGATAAATAATTTCTAAAAGAAGTGTAGCTGCTGGCAGAATTTACAACCTTGATCCCACAGTTGTAAGGTTAGTGCCTAGCAGATTTAAACTGTATGAGCCTTACCTAGCCAGCAACTTATCCTCACGCTCATGTAGGGAATTTGGTTTTATATAGTAACTGAATGTCTGCATGCAATTTCTGGTTACTCTAAATATGGTTGCTTAGTTAATACAGAACAGGGTAGGAATATCATTTGTACAGATGAAGCTGAGTTTAGCTCTTTATTGGGTGGAAACAACAGTGAAAATGATCGGTTATAGACAAGTTATTGTCTGTAGATCCTGGAAAGAAATATTACATTACCGTATATTCAATAATGTTATGACTCATTTAAACCACAAACATATTATAAATGAATTTATATTATGCTATAATTAACTTCCTGTATGAATGGGATAATAATGACTTTTGCTTCCATCCATAGCAGAAAGGTAGAGAATAATTCTAAGTTATACCAAAATACTGAAGATTAGATGGCTTTGATTTTCTTTTGTCGGATAGATCTGTTGTCTACCATTTTAAACAATAGACCAAAAGAACTTATGCAAAATTAAGCAAAATGTTTTGCAGTTGGCAAACACATAACAAGGAGTTGTTACTGTTGAATATATAAGGTGGTTTCCTGACTAACCCAGGGTGTTTTTTTTTTTTCTTGTTTGGGGGTTTGGTGGGGTTTTTCGTTTGTTTTTTGGTGGTTTGTTTTGTTTTGTTTTGTTTTGTTTTAACTCTCTTAAATACTTCACATTTAAACTAACATTAATAGGGTCACTTAAGTGACTTAATTGTTAAGTTTTAAATTTATGTCTCTGTCTCATAAAAAAAAATCAAGCTGTAGCCTGACAGTAGAATTCAAGTCTTCATATGTGGAGTCCTGTTTTAAGTGCTTTTCAACAAATGACAATACCTCCTCTTTTACCTGACTATATCACTGACTGTCACTTGCTTTTCACAATACTAATGTCAAGTCATGAACTTCCACAGCACTGTTTTTTTGTTCTTGTTGTTTCCCCTACTCTTGATTATCTGTTTTCCTATCTCGTTGATTGCATTGAAAGTTCAGGCATATACAACATAATTCCAGGCCTGACTGAAAGGCGTATCAGAACCTGACCTCCTGGAACCTACACTGACAAAAGCACAAATATCACCACCTCACATCTGAATGGTGTTTCAACTGTTAAATAGGAGCTTTGTAACAGAGAGGTAACAGAACTCTGCGTGGATTTTATGGTCTGGTATTGAATTCAGCAGGCAGAAGCAGATCAGGTTCTTGTGTGTTCAAATAACATCAAAATACCAGGTTAGTGCTACTTGGATATCAGGCAAGGCATGTAAATGAGTAGCATCACCTGCTTTAATTGTTATGAACATGTACTTCTAGGATGTTTACCTTTCATCTGAGTATTTTTGATATGACTGATCTACCTTAACAGTGTGTTACAATGAAGACAAAATATCTTTAGAACTTAGTGAATACTGACTTCATCTGTAACCTGGAAAATAAATTGCTCCTTGGAAAGAAACTGTGGTTTTGAAATATTTCTTCGGATCTATTGCTAGTAACATAGAAAATTGCTTACAGCACTTTCACCATAAGCTGTTGTAGTGCAAGATACTACTGAATTGAAGAAACAGTTTAGAACTGCTTAGACCAATCAGTCATATATGTAAGATTTATTACTTCTCATACTTTTCCAAAATATGTTTTTGTAGAAATTCAGCTATTTTCCCCTACATTAAAGCCTGAAGGGAACCAAAGGGCGGTCTGAATTTAGAAAGGAAAATAGCCACATTACAGTAGTGGTAGTCCTGTGTTAGCTCTTGGGTTCTATTTTATGAAATGCCATATGAAACTTGATCTGCAGATGTGGAGCAACCTTGCAAATAATCTCCGTCTGTGAATTTAATGCTTATAAAAACTTTAGTGCTGATTGAATTGTAGGATGAAATTCCAAGAGAAGTGCTGTACTACCACAGTATAGCTGTCTCCATTAGCACAGTTGGCATCATCACTGCATCAATGAAAATGTAGTTTAAACCTTATCAGACACCTCGTATTTTTCTGGTTCCTTCTGCTTCTCAGGATCCTGAGGTCTGTGGCTTCAGCCTGGTGTYGGTGGGGGATGTTAGTGTCAGCATCTGGAGTGCTTCACTGGCAGGAATGTGATTTTGACTTTTTTTTCCTTCCCCCCCYTTTTTTTTTTTTTTTTKTTTTTTTTGGTCTCTGTCATTCTTGATTCACCTGGGGTTATTTATAATGTTTCTAACACACTTTTACACCACTCACACTGGCAGCTCCACATTGTATTTCAATCTCTCTCTGAGGCGCATTTCACCTATGTTAGGTACTCGTTCTTTTTTAACCCTGAAACCTGATTCTGTCCAGGTCTGCATTTCTTTAAGTGACTGTGCGTGAGTTGTACAGAGGAATGGGGTCTCCAGTGCCAAGCCTGTGTCACATCTCTCACCATTCCCACACCTGTAGTCTTCTTCACAGTATCCTGTGTCTCCATTTCTCAAGGCCTTTGCTATCATTCCAGTGCCAGGCCTGTATTTCTCTATACCGCATCACATTAGTGGTAAATACCTCATTCTGCGCATAATAACTTCTTGTTACTACTATGGATATAAAGCTGTGGTTGTACCATACAAAGACAAAGGAAGGCATAAAAATTAGTCACCTGATCACAAGAAAAATTGATGTTACAGCTAAACCAAGTTTAAAAAAACAAAACAAAACAAAACTCCGGGCAGCTCAAGACACTTTCAGGCAAAGGAAGCCTGGCAAGCCTCTGCCCAGAGGTCTTGCAAACTCAATAGCCTGTTACTAGTAGTGGCAATACTGTATTACTGGGCTACCAAACTACAGATACAGCAAAGACTTAATGAGTTGTGTTTTCATTCACTTAAAATATGATGCTAAAAGTTAGTGAAGATAAATAACTGACATTCCCTTAGCCTCTCAATCCTTCGGCATGAATTGCTGGGGATGGAGAAGCTTGTTAGAGTATCTTCATGTTCTTTGGTAAACTGAAGTCTAAGAAAAAATTGATCGTAGAGTAACTCATGAAAATTAGAAATATCTTCTGTTCTTGAAGGAATAGAAGAAATAAAAAGGATAATAATTTATTATTATTTTTATAATAATTATACATATTATAATATTATTTTGGTGAAAAAAATGTATCCAGAGTACTATCTTATTCTTTATAAATGGATGCAGGTTGATATTTATGCATTTTCTTCTCAGATTGCTATTTCTCCTGTTAGAGAATAGCAAATATATGGTCTTTGGTTCTTAGCAAAAGGAAAAGTTAGTGACGTTGACTTTGATAATATCTAAACCATAACTGACACTATGGAAAAAGCAGCTATGGAACAGAGATGATCAAGCACTATACAAGGAAATCTTTTTTTTTTCAGGATTGGATGCAAACGCTGTTGCACATAGAGCAGTTCTTCCCTAAAACCAGAGAGTACAGTGAACAAAGATATTTCAGCTGTTTCCCCAGCTCTCCCCACTAGTGCTTCTATCCAAGCTCTATAACAAAAAATTCGAATAAATCAGAACATCTCAAGACTGGGAATTTTTTAAGACCGTAGAAGGCTGTATTGTAGCGCCACCTGGTGCCTCTGGCACAAGAATATTGCAAAATAGACTTCCTGAAAAGTCATTTTTAAATTACTTTTTATTTTTTTATTTTTAATAATTACATACGGCTTGTAAGCTTTTTTTTTTTTTATATAAGCAGGGAGCCTCATTTCTTTATTTATTTATTCATTATCTTGAATAGCATGGCAGCACTTCTAAAAACATCTTCATCACTTGAGCAACTGTTGTATTTTTGATACTACTTTTGGGGTTTACGTATATAAAGGTTGTTTCCCTAACAAGGATAATACAGGTGACATCCATTTTTTTGGAGGAAATAAGGAAAACAGTTTCACTAGTAGTTACTGTTTTGGATAGAAAAGTTGGTATTGCAACAACTGGTTGCAATATCAACAAAGGTTCGCTTTGAGTTTTGCTTGTTTGATGTGGGGTTTTTTTGGTTGGATTTTTTTTTTTTTTTTTAATTGTGGAATGCTAGCGACTTAACCTTTCCACTCACTTGGCAACTTGAGACATTTCCTTATCTCACTGTTATATTTCTAGTACTAAAGAACTGGTTTGATGTTTAGGCAACCAAGCTTTAGTGAAGCCATAAGGTAGGCAGAGCTGCAGTGAAGATGGGCAGACAGTGGAAAAAATTTCTATGCATTTCTTGGTTCTGCTCTTCAGGTGAACAGTTTTCCTTCAGTATATCTGTCCAGCAGAACACTTAGTTCATAAAGAACTAATCCAAAGTCATGAATAGACAGCTAAAGAAGAGAGAGAAGTTACAGAAAATTGAAAAAACACATCTCCTTCCTTTTTTCACTGTTACCCATTGAGTCCTGTAGGTCTAATCATGGACATGATTTTCCAGCCATTCAACTCTCAAAGTATGAACTTTCTGTTCAGGCCATTCTTGATGAATAGAATTACAATATACTGAACTTTACGGAAAATACTGAATTTATTTTTTTGATCTATTGACTTTTTATTCCTCTAAAAAGATTCTATACAATGACAAATTTATTTTAGGTAATATCCTACTAAAAAGTAGGTTGCAGTTATCTGATTAATTCAGTATTGCCCATATTTAAGTGGTGTTGAGCTAATATATGAAAGATAATCACATCGTGAGAACTGTCAAACTCTGAAAAGAAGATACTTTTTTTTTAAAAAAAAGAGAATGTAGGACGTAAAATGTTAATTAAAAATAAGAGAGGTAGTGTAACTAAGCAGTTAAAGCCACACAGTAGCTACTTCTCGAGTTGCTATTGACTACTAGAGTTTGAATCTCTAACTTAATTACAGTTTAGAATTAGATATCTGACTGTAAGTAGCCAATTAACCTCTTTACCTCATTGACTTCCATGACGTCCAGCTACTCCACATCACAAAACAATTATATTTTTTCTTAAATATTTTATATTCAGGAAGATCATAGAGTCAACTTTGAAAGAATGAAGTGGAAAGAAAATTAAGTTCCTATTCAGATGTATATTAAGAAACKACATTTAACTGTTAAGCTGAGGTTTGGTTTTGGTTGGATTTTTTTTGGTGTGAGCAAGGGTGAAAGGGTCCTGGTTTTAAAAACAGTGTTGAAGTATTGTCCTCCTTGATAGCTAAACATTAAATAGGGTAGGTGTTCCTTCCATAGTTGTGAATGGAGATTGCTTCGATAGAGGCAGATTACTGAAATAAACAAATCTTTCATAAGACTAGTATTTGTTGTAAAGTAATATATTGGTGGTGGTTGTTTTAACTAAGCTGTTTACCACATAAAAAAGTACTTCTATTTCTATTTGGTGCAACTTCTAAAACTTTTAGTGTTTTCCCACTTTGTACTTAATCGTGAAAGTGATTTAGTGTATTTATTTTCTTCAAAATCTTTTAAAAGTAATTACATAGTCCAGTGAGCACAGTAAAGACGAAAAAAAAGGGAGATGAATTTTAAATCACATACTATGTTGATGAGCTACTATCTGTAGTTCATGGGTTATTATTAAATTTCATTCTGATGAGAAACTTGAGCTGAAATGAAATAGTACTATAAAGTTTCAAATGACTACGTGTAGCAGTGAAATGCTGTTTCCCAGGACTGAACTATTGTGAAAGAGTCCACATTTTACATTTGAGCATCAATTTGAATCAAGTGTTAAACAATTAAACAAAATAATAAAAAAAAAAAAAAAMAAAAAMAAAACCAAAAAGAGAACCATAAATATGCTGTCACATACAGTTCAAAGTTTTCAACTTCTTGTTTGAACATGACTTGATAAATACATTAATACAGGTCACTGCAGAACAGTAGGTGTGATCTATGCACCTTAATATTTGAGTTAACCACTCAAAGCATGTAATAAACTACTCTCTGAATGATATACTTGTAATCGAATTTCCCTGCTTTTGATTGAAACTGAGAATTATTTGCATTTCCATCAATGTCACCATGACTGGACATGCTGAACAAGTTATTCCATGTTATGTTTGTGCAGAAACTGTTATTGACTAAAGAATTCTATTTTCCTTTTTATGCAACACATACCCATAATAAGAATAATAATTAAAAACTAATCTCAGATGAATTGCTATTGTAAATTGTAATGTACTTGCGTTCCGGTTTCTATTATCTGTGTGGTATAAAGAACGATTCTTTTTTACCTCTTGTCATCAAAAAACAAAATTAAAATATTATAGGAACATTATAGTTCCTGAAGCATGAAACAGTGTTGTTGACCAGGCCTTGAGTGTTCTAATGAAATATTTCTCATTATAATTTGTGAATTCATCCAGCACTCCACAAAGGGGGTCTAGTGCAGCAAAGGTCCAGTAGAACTATTACCCATTTTAGCTCTGCGACTTCCCTGGTTTGCTGCAAGATTGCCTAACTGGCTGCTCCTTGGTCCAGAGCTAGGAAGCCACAGGAAACTTGGTTTCCAAACTCACAGTGACTCAACTGTTCTGGGCCCAAAGCAACACACCAGAGACACCACAGAAGACGAGGTTTTGATTTTCTTCCATGGAGGTTTTCAGCCGGGGGGGAGAGTAATTTTAATGAGAATGAAGCAAATTTTTAGTTCATATCAAAATGCTCTGTGAAATTAATTTACTTTCTACAGAAAGAGCATCACAATTTATCAAGCCTGTATTATGTGAAGGAGTTTGCCATCAAATTTGGAAAAAAAAAAACCCTGATATTTCCTCATAACAATATTACTGTGTTTTCTACTTTTCAACAGGTGGGAAATGTTGTTCAATTTCAATGTAAAAAAGGACACCTTCTCCATGGCTCAACAACACGAACTTGCCTTCCTGATCTTACATGGAGTGGAATCCAGCCAGAATGTATACGTAAGTAAATGATAGAATTTTGATCTATCAWTTTTTTTTTATCTAGGCTATTTAGTTACAGTAACATTTATAAAGTTAACTAATTTATACAGCTTTGTTAACTAAAGTTAACACAAATTTGCATTACTAGCTTACAGCAGCTAGAAAGGTGATTTTGTGAGTGAATTTTTCTACAACAGCCTATAGAATTAAAAAAAAAAAAAAACACAAAATAATAAGAATAACACACAGCTCTTCATCCAGAGAGATGCTGAAAATAGTAAGTTTCTATCTAAGAGGGTGCAACCCTTCCAATGAAGAGGGTGAAAGAGTTGGGAGGAGGTGGTGAGAACAGGACACATAGGAAAGCCCTGCACAACCCTAACTTGTACTGGAGCAGATAGTTACAATCAGTTCTAGTAGAGAGTTTGAGCTGTTTCCCAGCTAAGGAGTCAGGGTATTTTAAGAAGGGGGAAAAAAGGGTTTGTAATTGGAAATTTTAAAATCTGAAATGGAGAGAATCTTCTTACTTGGGTACAGGAAGTAGCATTTCATTTCTTAGATCTTTTACACTTYGGTAAATAGTGCTAATTTACTGAAGATATAACATCATGGTTAATCTTTCTAGTTTTTCAGCTAGTCAGCTGTATTTTTCTGGAAATAGTCTCACYTTATAAGGTCCAACCTTAAAGAATCACTTCAGTGTACGGAGAGCATATCCACAGAAGAAAACAGCATTAGTGTTTCAGTTGGTGCTAGCGTTCCCCCTAAGCAAACAGCAAATCAGTAGCTCAGTGTGTTGAAAGGTGAGCTCTGCTCTTGGAGGTATGCTGTTTTTGAGATAACACAAGATTCTCAGATTCTGGTGGTTGTTAAAGATATAAGACATTTTGCATGAGATTAGGAATGGTAATTAATTTTTCGGCCTGATATTTAAAACTTGCCTCACCTACAATTTCTCCTTGACCTTTCATAGTGTTTTCCAAGACCCATTTATTTACTGTTATTCAATGCTACACAGATATCATAAGTCATGTAGGTCACAAGCCATGATGGCTTTTAACTGTGCTAAGATGTGTGCTGTTTGTGTTTGCATATGCAGACAACTAATTTTGGTCGTGCAAGTGCATTTAAGTTGGTTCTTGGTCCCTTGAAATTGAAAGGTCTATTTTCAAGAGTGTATTTACAGTCTCAGGACAGTAATTTATAGACTATGTAGTAATTTTTAATGTGAATTAAAAATATATTAATATGTTATGTTTATTGATGCTTTTTTCTTCATTAGTTACCTGTCAGAATGGGTATAGATTATTTTTTCAGAAATATTTTCACCATTTTGACTGAAGGATATTTTATCTTTTCTTTGTAGCTCACAGCTGTAAACAACCAGAAACACCAACTCATGCTAATGTTGCAGGAATGGATCTTCCCTCACTTGGTTATACATTGATTTACACTTGTCAGCCAGGCTTCTTCCTGGCAGGAGGATCAGAGCATAGAGCCTGTAGGTCTGATGGCACATGGACTGGGAAAGTTCCAGTTTGTGAAGGTAAATTCTTCTGTTTCCCGCTGCCTCTCTCATCTATCACATTTCAATGATTTTCTTTACTTGCAGTCCAATAAGATAAGGCAGAATGGCAAGGAGAACTAAGAGGGAGAACATCTAAGAGGATAACTCTAATCCTTTGTCAGTTGTGTTTAATGGGACATATGCTTTCATGTACTTGTCTTTTGTTTGCATGCTTACAGGTGTCAATTCCAGATATAATTATGGAGGCCAAATACTTGGGTAACACCTGCTTTTACACTTCTGACTGAGTCAGGTGTGGACTACATTCTCATAAGCTCAGTGGAGTAAGAATCTCGATGTTTTTGCACATACCTACTAAACTTAGATCAGGATAATTTTATTTACAGAGATTGTGTCAGCTGCGAGACAGCTATGACAGTTGCAATACTACTGTGATATAGTTGCCATCACGGAAACATGGTGGGATGACTCACACAACTGGGGTGCTGCAATGGATGGCTATAAACTCTTCAGAAGGGATAGGCAAGGAAGGAGAGGTGGTGGGGTAGCCCTGTATGTTAGGGAGTGTTTTGACTGTCTAGAGCTTGATGATGGTGATGATAGGGTTGAGTGTTTATGGGTAAGAATCAGGGGGAAGGCCAACAAGACAGATATCATGGTGGGAGTCAGTTATAGACTACCCAACCAGGATGAAGAGGCAGATGAAATATTCTATAAGCAGCTGGGAGAAGTCTCACAATCGCTAGCCCTTGTTCTCGTGGGGGACTTCAACTTCTCAGATGTCTGCCGGAAATACAATACAGCAGAGCGGAAACAGTCTAGGAGGTTCCTGGAGTGTGTGGAAGATAGCTTCCTAACACAGCTGGTGAGTGAGCCAACTAGGGAAGGCACCCCGCTGGATCTGTTGTTTGTGAACAGAGAAGGACTTGTGGGTGATGTGGTGGTTGGAGGCCGTCTTGGGCACAGCGATCACGAAAAGATAGAGTTTTTGATTCTTGGAGAAGTAAGGAGGGGGGTCAGCAGAACTGCCACCTTGGACTTCCGGAGGGCAGACTTTGGCCTGTTTAGGAGCCTGGTTGACAGAGTCCCTTGGGAGGCAGTCCTGAAGGGCAAAGGTGTCCAGGAAGGCTGGACATTCTTCAAGAAGGAAATCTTAAAGGTGCAGGAGCAGGCCGTCCCCATATGCCAAAAGATGAGTCGGCGGGGAAGAAGACCGGCCTGGCTGAAAAGAGAGCTTTGGTTAAAACTCAGGAAAAAAAAAGAGTTTATGACCTTTGGAAGAAGKGGCAGGCAACTCATGAGGACTACAAGGATGTCGTGAGGTTATGCAGGGAGAAAATTAGAAGGGCCAAAGCCCAATTAGAACTTAATCTGGCTACTGCTGTAAAAAACAATAAGAAATGTTTCTATAAATACATTAACAACAAAAGGAGGGCTAAGGAGAAGCTCCATCCTTTATTGCATGCGGGGGATAACATAGTGACAAAGGATGAGGAAAAGGTTAAGGTACTTAATGCTTTCTTTGCCTCAGTCTTCAATGATAAGACCAATTGTTCTCGGGGTACCCAGTCCGCTGAGCTGGAAGACAGGGACGGGGAGCAGAATGAAGCCCCCATAATCCAAGGGGAAATGGTTAGCGACCTGCTACACCTCTTAGACACACACAAGTCTATGGAGCCAGATGGGATCCACCCAAGATTACTGAGGGAGMTGGCGGAAGTGCTCACCAAGCCACTATCAATCATTTATCAGCAGTCTTGGCTAACCAGGGAGGTCCCAGCTGACTGGAGGTTAGCAAATGTGATGCCCATCTACAAGAAGGGCCAGAAGGAGGATCCGGGGAACTACAGGCCTGTCAGCCTGACCTCAGTGCCAGGGAAGGTTATGGAGCAGATCATCTTGAGTGCCATCATGCGGCATGTACAGGACAACCAGGTGATCAGGCCCAGACAGCATGGGTTTATGAAAGGCAGGTTCTGCTTGACTAACCTGATCTCCTTCTATGACAAGGTGACCCGCCTAGTGGAGGAGGGAAAGGCTGTGGATGTGGTCTACCTGGACTTTAGTAAAGCCTTTGACACTGTTTCCCACAGCATTCTCCTGGAGAAACTGGCTGCTCGTGGCTTTGATGGGTACACTCTTTGCTGTGTAAAAAGCTGGCTRGATGGCCGGGCCCAAAGGGTTGTGGTGAATGGAGTGAAATCCAGTTGGCGGCCGGTCACARGTGGTGTTCCCCAGGGCTCAGTTTTGGGCCCAGTTCTGTTTAATATCTTTACCAATGATCTGGATGAGGGGATCGAGTGCACCCTCAGTAAGTTTGCAGACGACACCAAGTTGGGCGGGAGTGTTGATCTGCTTSAGGGTAGGAAGGCTCTACAGGGGGATCTGGACAGGCTGGATCGATGGGCTGAGKCCAACTGTATGAGGTTCAACAAGGCCAAGTGCCGGGTCCTGCACAACAACCCCATGCAACACTACAGGCTTGAGGAAGAGTGGCTGGAAATCTGCCTGGCAGAAAAGGACCTGGGAGTATTGGTCGATAGCTGGCTGAATATGAGCCGACAATGTGCCCAGGTGTCCAAGAAGGCCAACGGCATCCTGGCTTGTATCAGAAATAGTGTGGCCAGCAGGACTAGGGAAGTGATTGTCCCTTTGTACTCAGCACTGGTGAGGCCGCACATCGCATGCTGTGTTCAGTTTTGGCCCCCTCACTACAAGAAAGACATTGAGGTGCTGGAGCACGTCCAAAGAAGAGCAATGAGAGGTGGGTATTGGTCTCTTTGCCCAAGTAACAAGTGACAGGATGAGAGGAAATGGCTTCAAGTTGTGCCAGGGGAGGTTTAGATTGGATATTAGGAAAAACTTCTTCATGGAAAGTGTTGTCAAGGATTGGAACAGGCTGCCCAGGGAAGTGGTTGAGTCACCATCCCTGGAAGGATTTAAAGGATGTGTAGATGTGGTGCTTAGGGACATGGTTTAGTGGTGGACTTGGCAGTGTTAGGTTAACAGTTGGACTCAATGATCTTAAAGGTCTTTTCCAACCTAAATGATTCTATGATTCTATGATTCTATTCTAATATTGGAGAAGGATGCCTAAAGTCCAAGTAGATGTCTGAATCACTGCATGGAATTAATCCATAGTGTTTAATATTATTTTATATTTGTATGTAAGCAACAATATACTACTTGCAAACAAAATGTATCATCTACTTTGTCCTTGATGTTCCATCATTTTATTTTGTTTCTAATTTTTACTACATACTTTGTCATGGCAGGGCACGAAAAACCTCATGGCATCATCATGGTGAGAATGGTGTTTTTCATGTGAGATAAGAAACATCCTCAAGTACAGCAACTGTTTGGAATTCTATTCCCTGAATAATTAAAGTACCTTTCAGATTACTGATACCTAATGTTTCAGATGTGGTTATCCCCAGGGCTCTTACAGAGGCATTCAAAGGCTATATAGCCAAACACTGCTACTTGGAAGGGAAATCGGAAATTAATATTTTGTGTTACTAAAAAACAGGTGTCCTGGCATTACATGCCAGGCAAGAGCTGGGGCAAAACAGAGCAGAGCTTTGGGAAAGTGTTAGAAAGCAAGCTGTCAGAGAGCTTATGACTTGTTCAGTACTCAGGAAGTGTTATGGCAGGCCAAATGTGATTCATGGGTTGTATTTTGATCCAAGAATTTTCTGCTGATGATATTGAAACAAGTAGTATTAGCTGTCCTATCTGATAGTAAAGAACCTTTATGAGAATTTTTTTAAAAAGTATTAAGTGGTAACTATGAGTGTATCTACCTTGTCATATAACTTAGTTTCCCAATGTCCTGAGAAAATGTTACAGAAATGCAAAATTTTTAGGATCAGAGGTCTTGCTTCTTGCTTTTTAGCTGTGGAGAAAGATAAGAATTAGCAACATACTGTAAATTATTAACTCTAATTAGATAAAGTAAAATATCCCTAAAATATTTTCAATTTTACCTATTACAAAGGAGTGAAACATCTATCTCCTATGGAAGGGAGAAGAGCACCAGGTCAGGTTGTTCACCTGTGATTGTGAACTTCACAAAAATAACTTGGAAATGGATGAAAAGGAATAAAACATTTGGAGTTGAGAGCTCTAAAAGGATTTGTAGGGAAATTAAAACAGAATTTGGTCCTTTAAATACAAAACAGCAATCTTGAAAGTCCTACTCAGCAAATAGCTGGACCTAGAAACTTAAACTCCATAGATAACTTGTTTTAGTTTTGGGTTAGTATTTAAAATTTGTATTTCAATTTTATTTTGTATTTAAACTTTCAGTTCTGAACTTGACTAGAAATGTATCCAGCTTGACAAGGCTGATTGACTCAGCAGCTTTTTATACTAAAGCCCTTTGGAAAGTATGATCCAAATATTTCTAACCTAAGCTTGATGTAGTCAAAAAGCATATGCTGTTGAAGCACACCCTCCAGGTCAACCATGTTCAGTGAAGTTCAGTAAGTTTCTTTCAAAACAGAGAGGAAATAGAGATTAATCAATCAGTAGTAACAGTAGTAGCCCTTGTTTCTTGCCAGTTTTAATCTATATACCAAGAGCAAGCCTTCTGTAATAAGCTAGAAGTTATTCTCAAGAAAAATACTCAGTGCTTCTTGCTAAAGTTTCCTTTTTACGCAGAAAAATACTTCACTCAGGGAGAAGGAAGTCGCTTTTCTTGTCTGTTTTTTTTAAAGTATCGATCAGAGAGGAAAGGCCTGGGTTCAAATCCAAGATCCAAAATACAAAATATTAAAATAACCATTGGAGCAAGGAATTGAGCCTAGTGCTGCATGAGAGTATTCTACATTGGGAGACAGAATTATGTGTCTTCTTTATAGCCCAGTGAATCCAAATTAGGTTCTGCAAAATAAAATAGATTCACCTGCAGGAAATGACACTGTCCCATTGCATTTAGTTCATTGTCTTCAGCCGTGGGAGAGTTCCTGCTCTAAGTGGAGAAGAAATGAAAATCTCAGACTTGTAGTGCCCACAGATCACCTGAGCAGTTGGAGATACTGTGGACAGCCTCATTTGTTTCTTTCTTTCTGTTGCTATTCTTTAAAGAAACAGTGACCTTCTCCTCCATTGTTAAGAGATTAAGCATGCATCTTTGGGTTTTCAGTCTTGAACACAAGATGCCTCACTCAGTGTTGTTGAAGATAATTAAGTCCTGGAGAGGAACATGATTTAAAATGCCCTTGTTATCTGTCTCTTCACTGTTTGGTGTTACATTACTTCCAGTCAAAGCACTATTGACACAGCTATTTTGTGTGGATCCTGATTTAAATGACATAACTTGCCTTAGATGACATATTAGAAGACATCTCATGTATTAGGTGCATAGTCCAGGACTGTGAATTCTGAAATGTGGATTCTGAAGTGAAAGCCTACTTCACTGTTTGGGTATTGCAAATGACTTGATAGCATCCAGGTGACTGACTTAGGAGAAAATGCGGCAACTGAAGAAATCGGTGGGTATGTGCTCCTGTGATACTAAGGCTTGATACTGACTGAAATGTCAGTCATATTTGAGTTTGAAACATCATCTTATATCCTTTGTAACAAATAAATTCCATTATGGAAATTATTTTCCTAGTTTCTGAGTAACATATTTGCTACTGAATTGTCTTTTTGTCATTCATTCTTTCTAACAGCTGGTTCCAAAATATTAGTGAAGGACCCCAGACCAGCTTTGGGAACACCAAGTCCCAAACTAAGTGGTAAGTACGAGGTATATATAGTTTTAAACAATTTCTGTAGAAAAGACAATGAGAATCGATTTAGTGAGACTGCACTGAATGGCTTAGAATGAATAAGGGTATTAGATTAGGCATTACATTACAGAGCAAAAACATCATTAATTAAATTATTCCCCAATGTTTAAGTCCATCTAGACTATATGGTATTACTTATATCCGTATACAATTTCTAACTTTTATGTGATGAGAGTTTTATTGGTTTCACTGAAATCACTATGTTCTGTGTAAGATCCTATGCAATTTGCCCACTCAGAAACTATATTACACACCCAGAAATAATTTAAAAACATGTTGTTTCACAGTTTTTTTCACAGTCTTGCACTTCTTTTACATATTGCTAATTTAAATTGCTTTACCTAAGTACTTCAGTATTAGCCTTCAACTTAGCCTTCAAAAAAGGTAATTTTAGCCTAGAGAAGGTAGCGTGTCTAACTCTGGGTAAAGTCAACTTCAGTTTTAACTGATTTGCTAAAGAAGACTATCTTTGGATGTCCTGACTAAATCCAAGAGAAACCTTTCTCTGTCCACTGAAGATACTTTTTGAAGAGAGAAGACTCCTTAACTAAAATTAGCCTTTGGCTATAACCCTATTAAATGTCTGCCAATAATGAATAAAGGTTTAAAAGTAATTCCTTAGCATAAGGGGTTTTGTGGGGTTTTGTGGGGCTTTTTTGGTTTTTGGTTTTGGTTTGTTTGTTTGTTTGTTTGTTTGTTTTTTAACAGGTTGTACACTACTTCAAAGCTGTGTTTGTCAATGATGTACTGCATGGTAGTCATATTATCAGTTTTTTCATTCAGAAGCTTTTTGTACAATCCCAATTAACTGCAAATGAAGTACATAAAGATCAGTTTTCCTGAAAGTAGGGAAATAAATTTCAGGCAGATCACAAATCAACAGCATCAGACTGTTTGCACCATGCAGTTTCCTTGCTTGCAGTTTGCAGGCCTAGTATCTAGGTGTCTTGTTTTTATGTGTTTACTTGTCAAAACATATATGCATATATACATATACATACACAAATAAAAAACTAGGAAAGCTCTTTTACCTTCCTTGGGGAAGACAACCTGTCTCTGTGACCCATAAAATAAATGATGAAGGAAGACTGTCGGGTGTTCCAGTGTGCCCCAGTTTTGAATTTTGGGATATCCTGAGAGAGAAAGGGGCAAGTATTCTTCTGTGTTTATCTGACATGATATGCCAATACACACATGAACCCAGAGCTTTAAGTTCAGTGTGAGTGACTCCAAATAATATGAAAGTGCTGATTTTAAATCCTGGTTATTTGTTATAGGGCTAAGTTTGATACATTTTCTTTGGAAAGTGTAGTAAACCCATCCTAAGTCACCTTCAGTTTAATTGTTTAAATGGTATCTCATGTTAAGATTTTAAAGATTCGCATTACCTATTTTTACTGGATAGGTAACTTTTTTTTTTTTAACCCATACTGTTGCTGGAATAGCATTACTTAAATTAACCGTTTTGCAGTTGGACAATGATAAATATTAAATGTAAAGATATAAATCTAGCATATTTATTCTCCCTGCAGCCTATGATCTCATTTTAATTTTAAATTAGGGGATTTTTTTTTTCTCCTGGTGAAGCTCATAATGTTTTTAAGCATTTGAAGACAAGACAAAACTTCTTATATAAATTTTTCATTAGAAAAAGTGACTAGGTAATAAAGAAGATGCTTATAATCTTTTAATGTCATTTAAATGTGCTTATAAAAATTTTGATATCTAAATTGATATTAATTTCTGCAAAATGTAATCCTAGCTGTGTGTCCCTGCCTGTCTGTGCTGGCATAGAAAAGATTCTGCAGTGAGAGGAATCTGGTCTTTTGGTTACAGCTGTTAGATTTTGTGATGTTGGTTTAATTTTGGGACATGTCCATATTTGAGGGAAGGAGCAAATGAAGGTACAGTTGTGGCTGTGTTCTTCAGTACAAATACATTTCTTTCATAAATGTTCATGCCAGGTTTCTATGCTTTATATGTGAAGATTATGCCTAATAGACTTAAAAATAGAGAGGGTAAAGTAGAGAAAATGCTAATATTTATCATATATTTTGTTGGATGCTTGACTTCATAAGTACTAAATATTGCAAAATGTGTTGAAACATGTTTGATGTCTGTGTAGTTCCTGATGATGTATTTGCCCAAAATTATATATGGAAAGGATCTTACAATTACAAAAGCAAGAAACAGCCCATGACTTTGACAGTCACCAGTTTCAACGCAACTTCAGGAAGAGTAAATGCAACACTTACAAACAGCAATATGGAATTGCTGCTATCAGGTATGGGATAAGAAAAACTCATTTCCATTTAATATTTTGTGCCTTATATACATTGGTTCCCTGTAACTTTATGCATAACACTTAAACTTTTAACATATTCTGGAAACTTTCGTAGCTTATCAAAGAAATTTTCATTCTAGTTCAGTTCCTTTTCAAAAGGTAAAGATTTTTCTACCTTTTCCTTCTCTCCCCTTTTTTAATTTCCCAGGTTTTTATTATATTTGGAGTTAATAGTCAATGAGAAGTGAAAGAATCATCCTAATTCTCGTGCTTCTTCCTTAAATATTATAAATAAACTTAAATTACTGTTCCTGAGATTTTCTTAATTCTTAATCGTACAATTTCCCTACAATAGCCTATTAGTCACTAATAAGCAATACGATGAATATGTGTTGACCTAGCAAGGCAGAGAATGTTAATGAACATGGAGAGCAAGAACACGGAGATGACACTTGTTGGACTAGCTGATATAGTTGAAAAAAGTAGCTACCCTTCACGCTGTGGTTTCAGAAAAAGCCCTTGATTGCAATCTTGCTTTATGATATTCCACAGTCCCTGCCACACAGAGCACTGTTGCCATGGTTAAGTTGGCACAGTATGCACAGTTCTCTATACTGTGAACAATCAGCAGAAACTACAGATACGGCTTGACAAGCAAGCAAACAAAAATACTGTAAAAAATGTTTGGGTTTGTAGTTTTTATTTGTTTTTCAAACTCTGTCTGTCCCTTGATTGAGACGTCTCAGCCACACAAACAATGGGCCTGTCACACCACAGGAGTGGCAGACTATAGCACAGGGGTGTGAATAAGCACAAAAGAAACACCTGAAATCAATATTATCACTCAAAGTTTAGTTTCCTGAAACTTCACTCTCTGTCTACAACACTTTTTGCAAGGACTGAAGAAGCCTAAAAATCGCAGTTATGTATAGGCTGGAAACTGCTGGTTTTAATCTTGTTCATCACTTAAGGACCCCTTTCTTTATCCCAGAGGTGTTAGCAAGGACAGAAGTGACAGAACATTAACCTGTTGGAAAAAAAGATGGGGGAAAGTTCAGCCCGTATGTTTCTGAGAGGGGTGGTCTACAGGAAGAATGTAATGGGCCAAAGAATCCATGTCTCTGTTGAGCTCTTAGTTTCTAGTATCTAGTAGAGTGGTGAATTTTTGTCACTAGGTTTGTCTGTTGAAGGTATTTTGTAGGTGTCCTTTGAAGAGTCACACTTCAGAGGCTGTAGATGGACTGAATGTTTCATAAAATATTTTCTGACTAGTAACTGTGTTTGTCTTAATTGTCTGTGTGAATTTATTCTATCATATGATGTCTGTTTAGTTTCAGCCATGTAATTTCTATGAGGGTATTAGGTGCAGTGGATGTAGTATTTCATATTTTTAGGATTTATAAAAGAAAGAACTGTGTTTTCTCACCCAAACAACCTCCTCCTCCAAATAAAAAGGTTCCCTCAATTGGACACAAAAGTGATTACAAATGCCCATTTTCACTCTACATACAGGCATTGCACATGTCATCAGGTAATTAATATTATTTTCTTTCCCTATTTTGCAGATAGAAAACTGAGATCCTGTATATTGAAAGAGTATTTTAGGGCCAGGGAAGTAGGGATGGATCAAAAAAGACATTTAGATGCCAGGAAGCTGATTTCTCCTATACTCAACTTGTAGGTTTCTGAAATGAAAAGTAATTCTCTCCCTGTGCAGCACTTACTTTTTGCATTCCATCATTTGCTGTATCATTTTTTACTTCTTTTTATTTTGAAACCTGTGCTTGCTGTAATTACAGTAAACATGTCTGTCACAGGTTAGAAATGGGCATGTTCTTTTGATCCGGTTTGCATGAGTGAAAATAGCAATACTATTATAGGGATTAAGAGAAGAGAAAGGTACAGCTTTTACTTGTTTATTTGGCTCAGATTAAACACTCTCTTGTAGACTGGGTCTCATGGTTTAACCCCAGTTGGCAACCAAACACCACACAGCCGCTCACTCACCCTCCCCCGCAGTGGGAAGGGGGAGAGAATCGGAAGGACGGAAGTAAGAAAACTTGTGGGTTGAGATAAGAACAGTTTAATGATTGAAATAAAATATAATAATAATAATAATAATAATAATAATAATAATAATAATAATAGTAATGAAAAGGAAAACAACAAAAAGAGAGAGAGAAACAAAACCCAGGAAAAAACAGTGGTGCAACCACTCACCACTGCCAATCAACACCCAGCCAGTCCCCGAGCAGYGATCACTGCTCTGCGGCCAACTCCCCCCAGTTTATACAATGAGCGTGACGTCAGATGGTATGGAATATCCCTTTGGCCAGTTTGGGTCAGCTGTCCTGGCTGTGCTCCCTCCCAGCTTCTTGTGCACCTCCTCGCTGGCAGAGCATGGGAAGCTGAAAAGTCCTTGACTTAGTATAAGCACTACTTAGCAACAACTAAAACATCAGTGTGTTATCACATTAATCTCATGCTAAATCCAGAACACAGCACTATATCACTACTAGGAGGAAAATTAACTCTATCCTAGCTGAAACCAGGACACTGGGAAAACAGTTGCCAGCTCTGAAGAAGCACATTGGCCTTTCACCAAGAAACGCTTGCGAATCCACCATTGTAAATTAACAGAGAACAGTCGTGCCTTGGTCTGTGGGATAATTTTTCTCTATGCTCTTGTTTGAGTGYAAGTACATAATGTTCATGCCCATGTACACACACTGCAGCCCTCAGCTTCATGCAAGTATTTCCTAATGTGCATTTTTAAGATACCTCCATGACAGATGTGACTGATTTTTTTTCCCAAATTCCAAATGATTTCTAGATGCACACTGTCCAAGCTCTTGAAATGACCAAACACTGTGTGATAATGTTAACGCAGTCCTGAAGACAAGAGAATAAATTCTATCTTATCAAGGCACATTCATTTGAGCTCAGTGCAGTGTTAACACGAAAGTAAGTCTGCTTGTTAGCTCAGAGATGATTTATATATCATGATACCTCCTATAGGGCAATCATCTATTCTTAAGGTGGAGAAAGCTTTTGTTCTGTGAATTTAGGCATGTAAACGAGAAACATGAATTACAAATCTCATTGCCCTATCTGTTACTGCAGCTTCTGAAGAGAGCTAGGAAGTTTGCATCTTAACCTGAATTGGAACTTTTGAGATGCCCATCTCACCATAGTCTGTAGTGAGAGCCTAGAATGAATAAACTAATGGAGAGGACAAAGTTAAATGTCTTTGGACAAAGTTAAATGTCTTTTCTTAGTTGGGATATATCTGGGCATGTGATCTGTTTCCAGTTTATAAGTTTTTGTTTTTCTCAGATTAGGAGCCAGCAAGACAGATGTGACCATGCTTTTTCTTCTCTGGAATTCGTTTTAACACAATAACATCACACACCATTTTCTTCTGACCATGTATACAAAACTCTATTAGTCTGAAAACTCTGCTGTCACCCAGATCATCTCTTTGCAGCACTGCAGTCTGATATTAAGCTACTTGGTTGTGCCAGCATTTCTTCCTTCTCTACCTTAAGATGCAAAGACCACTAAGTACCTGGGTATTTCCTTCCTTCCGCTACTGTGTTAGCTAGTGTTTTTTGTGCAGCCTTAGTTATATTTTTTTCACTGGAGAGTGTGGTGGGTTGACCTTTGCTGGACATCAGGTGCCCACCAAGCTGCTCTATCACTCCCCCTTCTCAGCAGGACAAGGGAAGAAAAATACAACGAAAGGCTCATGGGTTGAGATAAGGACAGAGAGAGATCACTCAGCAATTACTGTCATGGGCAAAACAGACTTGACTTGGGGAAATTAATTTAATTTATTGCCAATCAAATCAGTGTAGGGTAATGAGAAATAAAATCAAATCTTAAAACACCTTCCCCCCACCTCTTCCCGGACTCAACTTCACTTCCGATTTCTCTACCTCCTCCCCTCTGAGCAGCAGAGGGGGACGGGGAATGGGGGTTGCAGTCAGTTCATCACACGTTGTCTCTGCCACTCCTTCCTCCTCACTCTCTTTCCCTGCTCCAGTGTGGGGTCCCACCCATGGGAGACAGTCCTCCATGAATTTCTACAACATGGGTGCTTCCCACGGGCTGCGGTTCTTCACGAACTGCTCCAGCATGGGTCCATTCCACGTGTCCTTTCCATGGGGTGCAGTCCTTCAGGAATGGACTGCTCCAGCATGGGTCCCCCACGGGGTCACAAGTCCTGCCAGAAAACCTGCTCCAGCGTGGGCTCCTCTCCATGAGGTCACAGGTCCTGCCAGGAGCCTGCTCCAGCATGGGCTTCCCACGGGGTCACAGTCTCCTTCAGGCACATCCATCAGTGTGAGGTCCTCCATGGGCTGCAGGTGGATATCTGCTCCACCATTAACCTCCATGGGCTGCAGGGGGACAGCCTGCCTCACCATGGTCTTTCCCACAGGCTGCAGGGGAATCTCTGCTCCGGCACCTGGAGCACCTCCTCCCCCTCCTTCTTCGCTGACCTTGGTRTCTGCAGAGTTGTTTCTCTCACATATTCTCACTCCTCTCTTCTGGCTGCTGTTGCACTGCAGTTTTTTTCCCCTTCTTAACTTTCCCCTTCTTTTCCCCCCTCTTAACCAGAGGCTGATAACATCAGCTGATGGGCTTGGCCTTGGCCAGCGGCAGGTCTGTCTTGGAGCTGGCTGACATTGACTCTGTCGGACATGGAGGAAGCTTCTGGCATTTTGTCACAGAAGCCACMCCTGTAGCCCCCCCGCTACCAAAACCTTGCCACATAAACCCAATACAGAGAGCCAGTACCTTCTCCTACATCTCAGTGCTGTCTTCATCACAGAATTTGGATGAACATAAAAATGGGAAATGACCAAAGTTAAGGCTACTGCTATGTTACTGGAATTTTCAGTTAATAAAAAGAGATCTAGTTTAGTTCATGCATAGCTAACACATACTAACTAAATCTAGTCTGAAGTCATCCACATTTGTTAGTCAGTATAAATTTAAAAAAAAAAAAAAGGGAGCATTGAAAGTCAGTGTTTTAGTCTAATTAATTTACAGTATGAAGTCTGTTCTGTGATATATTGAGTCAATAAATCAGTGAATTTTAATTTCAGTTTGGTGGAATTTTCTGGAGGTGGAAGTGTAATTGTTTGGGTTTTTTTTTTTAATTTTTCTTGGTTTTGGTTTTAGTTTTGTTTCTGTTAAAGTTTTAGCCATCATTAACTTTCGTTCATGTAAAGTGCAATATAACCTTGCGTGATGCTACAAATAGAAGACTTCATATGAAATGACCAGTAATTTCAGTGCGCTGCCAGAAAGGAAATGTTCATACTAGAGAGGCCTTCTATTTAAAATCTGAAGTTTTAAACCATTAATTGACAACGGTTAAAAAAGTCAGGGGGAAAAAATCTTGACTGTATTTTCACTATTCACCATTGTCTTTGTAATGGAAGATTAAATCACTAAGCATATCGTACTATTTTATTTCCATTCTCCAAATTAACAAATAAGGTTATTTGGGTTCTAAATATTTCTTCTGCAGGAATGAAAATGAGTTAATTAATTATGCCTACAAAGTAAATAAGGTTATATACAAGTCTTGTCATTGTCTGGACGAAACTGTGTTGTAATATTGACTGATGAAGAACAACTCCATTTTTTGAGATATTTTCAAATTTAGGAATTTTTAATTTAGCACCAGCTTTTGGAAAAGAATTTATATGCGGATGTTCCTATTATTATCTTCTTTACCTGGTGACTAAATTACAAATATTGAAAGTGGGGATGTGAGGTTCAAATACATTCTGTCTGATTCAGAACAGTATTTTCCATCTCAGATGAGATTACTGTCAATGTTTGTTCTGTCTGAGGCTTGTTATCATAACTGTTAAGTAACAGCTGTGTGTATAGGGTTTCCCTTCTGTCCTCTCTACAGGCTAAGCTAAAAACAGTTTCTATTGAAATCCTGTGATAATTGAAATAATTTCACAAAAGAATGCGTCTTGCTAAAATAAAATGTTGGTAACAATGCTACCTATTCTTCCTGCTTTCCCTTTTTAAGGCAAGAGATTAAATGCTTATTCTTAAAGATGAAATTATTTCTCTACTCAACACAAATATAAATTTTTAAAACTATATTCTACAGGAGTCTATAAAAGCCAGGAAGCTCGACTAATGCTCCACATATATCTCATTAAAGCACCCTCCCATACATCTATGAGCAAGTTGAAAGAGGAAAAATGGGCTATGGATGGTTTTGTGAGTATATTTCTGCTACAAAAGAGAGAGAAAGATTTTTTTTTTGTTTGAAATCATGTTGGTGTTCTACACCCAAAAAATCCTGCGACATATCAAATGGAAACTTGTAAGCAATACTGATTCATTAAATGAAATGAAAATTCTATTGTAAGATATAGCAGAGCAGTCTGAGGGAAAATATGGTAATAGTCGTACTGTGTAGGCACAATTATAATGCATGTTAACACAGAAGCCTKTCTCTTACTTCTCTTTGAATTTTATTCCAATATATTGAAAAAATTTATCATCATGATAATGTAATATCAATTTATAATAATATTACAATATATAATATTAATATAATTTTTATAATTAGGCTAGCAGTCATGTTTTACTTTTTGGTGATATTTTTAGAAATATCATGAAAAAGCTGAACTGTTACATGTATGGGGAACACAAAACAGATTGCTCCAACTAACCATTAAGCCCCTTGGAGTTTCTGGGGGTGAGCTTATTCTTTAAAAGGGAGAAGAAGAGAGCACATAACTGAGAGGAGGAAAGGTGAAGGAGAGGGGTAAGAAGAAGAAGCAACAGCCCAGGTGGCTGTGATGTGTTTAAACCATGAAAAGGAAATCCCTTCAGAGAACAGACAGGAAAAACAAACATTGTCCAAGATAATGCTAAGGCTGGAAAAAGCGGAGTGTGTTGGGGGCCTGAGACACTTCATTCGCCAGAGAAGAAAGTAGATTTTTCAGAAAAGAAAGGGCCTAAAATAATTTGGATGATGATGGACACTCAAACATCCCTATTACACCATGTCATTTTTCAAGGAATCTGTCTGTTTTCTTATGTTTCACCTACTGATAAGGCACTAGAGGGACACCAATATGGGTGCATGTGCCAAAAGAGGAGAAGAGGTGTACATTGAAGTGTATGCATAAATTTATATTTGTATAACTTGTGGCACTGTTTCAATAATAGTTTAAAAAAAGGTGCAAAACCAAAACTAAAGCAAAAAACCCTAAACTGCTTAAACAATAAATATACTGGTAAAAGGTCTTAACTCCCTTTGTTTGTACAAATGTTAGGCTTCATGAGCATGCTCCTGAGGTGAACAAAATATGGTAAAAGCAAGAAATTTACTTTCAGACTTCTAAATGTACAGAAGTACACAGTACAGTCCCTACATTCCATATGCTATTTACATACTCTTCTTATTTGACCATTTAATTTTTTTTTTTTTTTTTTTTTTCGTGGAATAGCTCAAACAAGCTGCTTTACCCCAAAGTAAGACATTCACCTGAGAAATGCACCCTTTCTTCAGTGAAAACATAGCTTCAGGTCATTGCTGAAGGCATACTGTTGCCTTGAGAAAGAGAAGCTTAAGGGAAAATCTTGAAGGAACCTGCCTCGGGACTACTGAATTTAAACCTAACAACTATCCTGGGAAGCAAGTACCTGTAAATTTGAATACAATGTGTTAGTTTAGAAGTTACTTACCCTAATAAGGGAGATATTCATAGGATCACAACCCTTTCCTACCTCCCACAAGTCTTTTAGTTTATACTAGCATATTTTGCTCTTGTACCAAAGCCTCATTCAATACTCTTCTGGTCTACAAATTTATAATTAAGTGAATATTGGGATAAGCACTGAGTAAGAACAAAGGAACTAACTGTCAATTGAATATGAGATCTTTTTTTATTTACTTTTAAAGTAATTATTAAAACCTCAGCACTTGCATCCTTAGGATTATCTACAGTATAACTTTTGCCATCTACTTCCTAAACAAATCAGATAATTATGAAGTATGTAAGATACTTGGAAATACTGACATCTTGAATTGCCAGAAACATTAGGTTTTGTTGGTTTTAAAAAATAATACAGTTAAAGGTAGTATAAGGTAGTACATGTGGCCATAAGCCACTATGTCTAAGTTGTGCCTTTGACAGTTCTGTCTTTTCTTTTGAACTTTACAGATTTCCTAGAAAAAAGAGGGTGTTTTTAATGGGGAATAACAGCTACCAGTCAAGCATATTAGGTTATCTCTCTTCCAGATAGATACTTGTAATTTGTAACAAACTTTTCCCTGTTTGATTCAGAGTAGTTTTTGTTTACAGGTTTCTGCTGAACCCGATGGAGCAACATATGTTTTTCAAGGATTCATCCAGGGTAAAGATTATGGACAATTTGGACTTCAAAGATTAGGTATTCAGCAAATTCTAAGTTTTTGCCAGTTCATTGTTCCATATGCTGTTTTATTATGGCCAGTAGTATAAGGGCATCTGCAGGATGTTATCAGTATTAACATTTTATAGAATATTGAGATATTCATTTCTTTAAAATCTCATTTAAGTAGTAGTTACAAAGAGTGTTTTCTCAGAAGTTATAGGGAGTTAAGATGCCTCGCAATGTACTGCTTAGTATAGCTATACATTTGTTATGTTTTAGGCAATATGTTTTTCTATGAATATGTGTAAAATGCATTTAGTTTCACTTCTTAACTATTTAGAAAGCCCTAATAGAATGCTCTCCTAAACTGATCGCTTGCTCATGGTGCTGAAAAAACATTTCACCTAAACATTTGCTAGAAGGGTGAAACTGCTAAATATTTGCAAGTAAATCTTTATGTTACTCTTAAGAAGAACAAAATCTTACTTACTTGGTAAGCATTTATTTCCTAAAAATTGACTTCTTCGTTCTATACATTCAGTTCTACACCAAACTAATAGTCTTTATTTATCCTTTCTTGGAGAAGACAGCTCTGGTAACAGAGTTCTGGTAACAACATTCTGTTGTGCTTTTTAAGAAAAAGAATTTATTTACTTTTCTGATACTGTCTTAAGAACTGTGATACTTCTCCTTCAACAAGAATTTAAATTTAGTTAATACTGAATTCTTGAATGATAAAATACTATTGAGAATGTCTTAGAAGAGGAATTATTTTTCACTAATATAATGGCTCCTTAGATAGAGTACGTATCTTCAGATAAAATTCCTGTATGTGGAGGTAAAAGTAGGTTCTTTCAGCCACAAAGTATCGTGCACCCTTATTTTTTCAGTAAAACCAGGAAATTCTTTAATTCTTGAAGGTGCTGGAAGGATTTATTAATGAATGTATGAGGTAAAGGCACATTTTTCTTTTTTCACAATTCTAAGTCACAGTATAATGCACTGCTTCTGATCTTGATTTTCATTGTATTTGCATATGCAAATTCTTTAAAAAGAATTTTTAGAAATATTTTCATCAAGAAATAGTTCCTTTAAATGAATATAACAGTTATTTCCCTTTATTAACTTCTTCAAAATATTTGAAAGTCATGTAACAAAAATTAAAACGCAAGAATTCCTTGGCAAATTGTTTTGATAGATTCTTATGAAAATTGTATTTCTTTGTTTGATTTTCAGAGGGATTTTTGTTTTTTCCTTTTTTTTTTTTTTTTTTTTTTTTTTTTTGAGTTTTTTTTTTTTTTTTTTTTTTTTGTTTTTTTTATTGGTGTATATCTTCTAGGAACAGAATGGTTCACTCTGGTTTAAATTCTAGACAAGAATTAATTGTAGTTAATATAGTCAATATTACAGTTACAGAGAGATTTATAATCCTTGAACAGTTTCTGTTTAGCATTTTTACCACTTCATTATTTCATSCACACAAACACAAAAATGGTTTCTCTGAAACAAAATATTTTGATTGCTGTTCCCATACAATTTTCCTTACAATATTTAATTTATTTTTCTGTATTTTTGTATATTGATTATCTGTTTGTTTCTTTTTGTTTGTTTGTTTGAGTGGGTTTTTTTAATTTCTATATATTGCTTTGTAAGATCAAGAAAGTCAGGAAATATTATGACCTATGCAATTCTTAAAAGGTCCAGTTCAAAGCTTAAAAATTAACTTTGAAGCTGCATTGGTATTCCTTTCCTCACATTAAAAAGGTGTAAATCTTGTCTGTGTAGATAATCTAGATAATGTGTTTCTCAACCATGCAGCAGATCATATTCTTATTTTTTCATCAATACCTGGCTTTAGCTCTTCACAGTTGTTTGTACCTCTTTCACTCTATGTATCAATAGCAGAGCCTAATGAAATCAATGTAATGAATTTTTGGTTTGCCTCTTCAGGTGATTTACCCTTTCCTTGAAATCATGTTTGCTTTTTATACATGCAGTATTTATTCTTTCTGAAATATAAAAATACAATCAGTAATATAATCAATCTAACATACGGGTTATTATAAATCTGACTTTTTGTAACACAGCACATTAATGTGTATTAATAACATCCAAAACTTGAATCCCATGCAGAATTATTCAGTAAGGTATTTACTATACCAGAGTATATGTGGTGTTCTCCTGACATTTTGCATCCACTTATTAATCAGAATATGGTATACCACACTACGGTTACTTTCCAGGTGGTCTCAGCATACAGCTGTATGTATACAGCTGAACACATTATGATGACCCAATCACAAGGTGTTATTGAATTCTGAAATTTATGGAGTAGTATGTGCTGGGGGTAACAAGACACATATATTATATACTTGTTTTTTCTTATTATTCTTTTTAGGTCTTAACATGTCTGAGGGTTCAAATTCTTCTAATCAACCACATGGTACAAATAGTAGTTCAGTGGCCATTGCTATCCTTGTGCCTTTCTTTGCTCTTATATTTGCTGGGTTTGGCTTTTATCTTTATAAACAAAGGTAAGTACAAATTACGTATATAGAATTCCTGTATGACTTGGTGTTTTTGTTGCCTTTAATCTTTATTAATGTAAATAAAGTTTTCTGTAAAACCACAAAATGTTTGCAAAATATGCACGTAGACAGTTCTTCCTACCTCCATTAAAGTCTGGCATAATGGCTGAGAGATCAATTTATTGTATGATGCTATACTTTCATTCCTACCTATTTAAAATGTTATAAATTTCTCTCTTTATGATAACAAAATGGATGCTATAAATTATTGACATATGGGGAATAATATAATTAATAGACTTTGTGTGTACTTACAGTAGATTGCCTGTATTATATTTTTTACATGTGACAGAATTATGAGTCATTTCTTGAGTAATTTATTTTAATGCCTGCTCTGTTTATTGGCTTGCAAGTATATGCAAGTATTATGTCACTGAGAGGTTTCATTATGGAACTCTTTCTGCATCTGAAATTATTCGTTCATATGCAATTATGTTACACAGCCATCAGTCTTCTCAATTTCATTAGTCTAAGTTCAATAGTTTTGTTCATGTTATTGATACCAGTATTAGTTCTTTGGATTTAGTGTCAAGTAATCTTTTCCTATAGCTTTAAAGCATTAGATGACTAAAGAAAATTTAATCACTTTAATGACAAGACAATTGATTGCCTACTAGCTGTCAAAATGGTGATTTATGTCTGGTAGCCTGACAATAATAATTGTAATATACTCTGCAGCAAAACATCAGTTTAAAACACGTACCATCATTTTTAAATGGTACCACTTGTTTTTGAACTGTTTCAGAGTAAGAAAAAATGTTCATGTAACTTTTTTATACATTTGCTATTAACTATATGCTATAAGCACTTGTCTGTCTTTACTTTTTATATTGATGATTTACAATACAGTATACATTTTGCATAACAATATAGATGAAATGTTTTCAAGTGATTGAACTTTGATATTTTGAGTTATTTAGTGAAAAAGAAAATGTTTCAGCTATAAAGTCATTGTTGAGTCTCCAAAGGGAAAAATAAAATCTCAGTCATCTGGCTGAGGAATTAGTACATCTTTAAAAGATTTTGTTGTACTCTTAACTATTTATCATCTGATCATCCAAATGGAAATACCTACCTCTTCTCAGGTTGTTAACTAAGTTTTTAAGTGCACACCATTTTAAACGAATCATAAATCCGTTAAACTTTGATAAAGAGAGTGATAATTCTTAGCACAGATACTGTAAAAAAAAATGAGATGTTATATTTAGCTCCCATAATTGGAACTGGGAGCTAAATTCTGTTCAGATTCTTAAACCACATCAAGTCAGTGAGGAAAACTGCAGTTACAAATACTCTGTCTTTCTTCTGCAGGACTGCACCTAAAACACAGTATACAGGATGCTCTGTACATGAAAATAATAATGGACAAGCTGCTTTTGAAAACCCCATGTATGACACAAATGCAAAGTCTGTGGAAGGGAAAGCGGTACGATTTGACCCCAACTTGAACACCGTTTGCACAATGGTATAATGTGGTAATGATATGTCTTCAAAATCTGGAAATTGACACACAACAAAGTGCACACACAGTTCACTGATTTTTAAAAAAAAAAAAAAAAGTTAAAGCACACTTTTCAGGATATACTGGGTCACCTTTTCCTGAGGATGATAGACAAGAATGGGTTGTGGTTATTTTGTTTTGATTTTGTTTTTCATGAACTGGATCAGAATTCTTCTTCGTGTATACCACGGGGATTTTTAAAAAAATTTGCTGCACTCCATGAGTGCTACTCACAGTTTATTTGCTTTTTTAAAAAAGGAGGTTATTCTAAAACATAAAACATATTTGCATATATTGGAGGAGCATCCACTATTAGTATTTCTGTGCTTTATAAAAACTATAATAGAGGGACTGGGTTAAAAAAAAAGATATAGGTAGAAAATAAGAGCTATACTTACAGGAGACAATAGATCACTGACTTCTCTTTAACAGTCATATGCTACATCTTTCTCATGAGTTTGTACCTTTTTTCATTTATTCAGCCCATTTAGTGTTTTATTTTTCTCAGAACAGTTAGTTTTTTAAGTCCAAGATGTAGTATTTAGAGATCATCAAGTACAACTTACTCTTTTCACATCACAGAAGAAAAATCTTATTTAATGGATTTCCTTCCCTGCTTCACATCTTGCTTCCTTTTCATGTTCCAAGTCAAGCTCCTTTTCTCTGTTTCCATTAACAATACCCACAAATGGTAATGCTTCTACATTTCTTTTGTCAGTCATACAACTAGACAAATTTTGCAATCAAGAAACTAGTATGAATTGAGCTTTGTCATGTGGCTATGTTCCTTACTGTTGAAGATCATTCAAAAGAGTGACCATCTTACATATTTTTCAAATGTGAAAACATGATTTAATGATATTTCCAATTAAAAAGTGCAGTTTACAGTAACATTAGTAATCAAATCCATATATAAAAAATTTAAGACTCCATTTTTCAATCCATGCTTGTTAAATCTAGACCGTATCCCATCAGTTTATTCCTTCAGCATTTTGTCAAAATGCATGCACAAAGCATGACAAAATCCCATTGAAGGTGATGGATTCTAACAGACTTCAATGAACTTTGGATCAGACCTTCAAGGCAAGAGGAATTTATAATTTGGAAATGCTGTATTTTCACATCTATTCTATCTATATATTCCATACTTTATGGAAACAAATCCTTATAGCTAATAATTTAAAATGGAATATATTACCATAGTGCAATGAAAACAAAAATATTAAAAAAAAAAAAAATATATATATAAAGCCATGATTTTATTAGGGACAATTCATTCATTTTAGGGACAATTCAGATTCCACAGCCCTCAGATACAAGTTTTAGACATTCCAGAATCACTTCTAAGGAAATGTAATTTTTAGTTTTACAGTTATTTCATATCAGAATTGTTCAGTGGCAACTCAGTAATTTATTTGATGTAGGTCATTGTCTTCCATTCATAGCATGACTCACAAATGCTGTGTGTTAGCCAGTGTGAATTATCTGTTATTGTCCCTTTCAGACATTAATAATTCTGTGAAAATCTAAACTTTTTATTACCGTAATAGAGAGTGCCTACCAAAAATCATTGTACCCAGGATTGCTGCTTGGATTTCTATAATGTTTGATGAATTTCTTATAAACCATTTTACAACACTTTGTTTTGAATATTCATACAACTCTCTCAAACTGTATTCTACTAAAAGGATGCTGTTTTATATTTTATACCATTGGTTGTTATTTATTCTTGTTTATTCAAATGACTGCAATAACTATGATTCATTCATTAATGTTAAGGTTAATACATTTGAGATCGTTTAAAACGTTTCTTCTGCAACTGGCTACTCCTCTTATATTAATGCATACACTTTTGTAAAGAAGTATATTTTTATGAAAAAGGATTTGTAAAAGTATGATGTAAATTTTCAGTGCAATGTAAACAAAATAAAAATGGACAATTGCTTTTTTTAACCATGTTTCTTCTTTGGAAGATGAGCTTTAAACTCTGTTCAGTTGTGAAGATGAGAAAATAACCAAATTAATAATTCAAATTTGGTAATGTTGTGGGTCTTAAAAACATGTTATTTTTTCCGAATCTTCCTGTGAATTTTAGGTGAAGTAGCAAGACTTAGATTACTTTCACAAATAACCAATGAGCACAATGTGTAAAATTATCTATTTACTAAAATGAATTTTCTGTTTGACTGGAAGAAGCAGATTTCAAAAAAAGAAAAAAAAAGGCCTATACTTGTCAACCCAGTGAAAAGCACAGAAAAACCTCTTTTTTTTACTTTAAAAGAAAAAAAAAAACTTAAGAAAACCTTAGTGTTCCTCAAGGTTGTAGACAGCCAGCTTTGCACATTAATTGTGCTACCTTTCTGCAGAAGTGTACAGGACGTACATATTAACAGGTAGTACCAGTGCATATAGTATTTTCTGGCATTAAAAAAAAAAAAGTGTTGTCTTTTAATGACATTGAACTGGAGAGGAGGATCTTAATTATTTTACTATAATATTAAAACTGTCTTTTAATTACCCCTTTTGCTTGCAAGCATGGAAAGTGGATGACAAATCCTGATCTGAAATGTTATTCATAGGATAACTTGGGGGAAAAAAAAGTCTAATATTCTTTTGTGAATTTGGTGCTCTCTATAAACTGAAAAGGCCCATTCAGGCCCACGTTGAAATCACTGAAGACTGTGTTGTTAAATACATTGGAAAGAGAAGCAAGGAGTCACTGTAAAAATGATATTGTGAGGATCATGCACTAATGTTTTTTGGGGGGGTTCTAGAGCAAATTGGTTAATTCTGAAAAGAAAAAAATCCTGTTTCACAGTGGCCAAACTTTCGTATGCAACCTAGAATCTGAAGTTAAGCTCTTCCTTTTTTGGTTTGCGCATTATATGTTTTAACATATAAAAGTAAATAAAACTTACATTGAACTTGTTCAACAATTCTGTTAATGCTTAAAGTAGTATCCAGCTTGTGCTTTTCAAGAATTATACTGACTTCATTGTAATAGAGAATGAACTATTCAAAATAGATTGGGGTTTTTTTTTGTTGAGTTGGGTTGGTTTTGTTTGGGTTTTTTTGTTCTACTTTGTATTTTGGGGGGTTGTTTGTTTATTTGTTTTTTACTATAGTTCCTGAGCCGTTTGACTCATAAATTGCTTGTGTGTGAACTGTTCAATTTTCTAGTAGCAGAGTGGTTAATTTCACTGTGGCATATGGAATTTCAGGATTATGTTGCTTGATTGGAGTTGGTTAGCACAGTCTACTCATTGTGTCTTGTTTTTCTCAGGAAGATAGCTGAAATTAATTAGACTGTTTTGTCCTCCAAGCACTTTGGCTACATTATTCAAGCAAACACACTACACAGAAAATGTGCGGGAATACAGAGATTGTTATGCAACTCTGTGAGTCCTTTCAAGAATAATGCAACTTCTGCAATATTATGGACTGAGATTTAAAAACTTCATTTAAGTTTCTATAACCAATAGCCACTAAACTGGGCAACTCTGGAGGCCCTGAGATTAGCTGTCTCCGAGATTCATTGAGTTCTTTTAATTCTACACTAGCTGCATATCAAGAGCCAACTGGTCCACTACGTTTCATTAAAGTCATACTACAATCTGGTTCATTATTGGAATCCAGAAACCACACGGTATCACCTAAACTCACTAAAGTAGCAGTTCTAGTAGAACTACTCAGAACGACTAGACCATCATAAAATGGAGCTAAAAATGTCTGATTTTACTTTTGTTTGTGAAACAGAGCTGGCATTAGTATGTAGATATCTTATCCTGGAGGAATTCCTTGACAACAGTACAAGAAGCTGTTCTTGTCAAGGAAATAAATTAATAGCTACAAATTTTATAGCTTCTTATAGAGAGCTAATGGGAAGTAAAGTGAGTCTATAGCCAAGTCATTAAGCTATTAATCTAGGTAAAAGACAGCTTTTCTTTTCTAGGCCTTAAAAGCATATGTTACACCTCAACCCACTAGTACAGTTAGCTGAAGAGTTATGAAGTATTCATTGTTTTTTCCAACATTAGTGAAATGCGGGGAATTTAAAATCTTGGATATCACTGCACAAATAGGTCAGCAGATCTGTATCCCAGTGTGTAGATTCAGTTGTAAGTCCCTAACTACTACCTAACTACTACAATATCTGAGTAAAGCATAGATCTCTTGTGCAGGAGTATATCATTTTTTTTACCTTGTATGCTTCTGTCTATGCTCTTTCTATAAAAGATGGTCTGTTCCACAATGAGTAAGTCAGTATGCGTTGCAGCATGCTTCTTTATAGGATGATCAGAGTTGGAGAAAAATATGGCTTCTATCATTTTTTATATTAAACCCCCACAATCTTTGTTAGATTAATTTGTGAAAATATTTTCTGATTTCAGATTGTCAGCAGAGATTGATATAGGTACATGAGGTGTCTGTGACTTCAGGAGGACCACCCAAGTAATGGTAAACTCAGCAACCAAGTTCCAGAGCTCCTCTCATAAGCATTTTGTTAGTAGTCTTACTAGCCTTACGTGGTACTACAGAAAATCTACTTAACATCTCTCAAACCCCCCAAATTTTCTTTTTTTTTTTTTTTTTTTTTTGAGTTTCTGTGATTTCGTTTTGATTTGATCACCAAAAGTTCAGTCAAACATGATGGAGAAAGATGCACTGGGTTGGTTTTCTGATAAAGCTGGAAGTTAATAAAATCTGTATTACTGGTTAGCAATTAAACATGTTATTCTTTACCTTCTTTTATGTCTTTCTCTATGAAATAATTAAATCTTACAGAAGAGACTATTCACATGAGGGGAGCCCGATATAACATTTAGGAATGCATTTGGGTTTAAGATTTCTGCACTGTATATCTATTTATTTTCCAGAATCTTTGTGTGATCCCAGCTGGCATTTTTTAAACAAATGAAGGCCTGTCATTTCTGCACTAAGTTGGTTTTATCTTTAGTTCCAAACTAAGTTTCCCACTGTTTGACCATTTTGTTCATCATCTACTTTGTACTGCTGTCCTAAGTGACAGCTAGGACAATGGAAAAATGATTCATAATTTGGTTTCCTTATGTAGTAAAATAAGTACAATGAGTAATAGCTCAGGCAAATAATTTTGAATATGATTTTGTAGTGTCAAAGATTAAGCAGGACCAATATTAAATGAACATTTGATTACATAAAAAAAAATTCCAGTGAAGTAGCTGTGTTCCCCATTTATTGTCTTCTTGATACTGAAACTATGGCAACATAATATCCTGGCTTACTCAACCAGGAGTAAGTGTAGTAGTAGTTCTGAAAAGTAGGTCCCATCATCTTGTGAAAAATTATGAAAGTTGAAGATATATATCATTCTCTAGCAATTAGTCAAGTATCTAGTGAATATCTGTCAGTGCTCTATACTTTGCTGCATACAAAATCATGCCAAATCAGCCAGATAAAGCTGATTAAACCAAAATGCTTTTTTGTCTGAAGTATATTGAGAAAACACTTGTAGAAAGTGCCCTAGCTATCGAACAGACTGAAGAGAAAGTAACTTCCATCAAAGGAGCTGCACATCCATTTTAAGGTAACATCTTAAACCACATTAACTAGTGTCCAGAATTTTATGCTCTAGCTGCATGTCCACATTTCTAAGAATATACATAATGTTTATCAGAGTGAACTTTGATCCCAATTACCTAGTACTGATAAAATAATTTATATTCCTAAGATAAAAGATGCTATGTAGGGGCGAATTAATGATATAGTCATCTTCTTTTCCAATACTTAAATGACAGATTATATCCGAACACTCTAAATTTCCTGTGGTGATTCTTGTGAGACATTCTGCTTGGTGTTTTATCACATTCTGCAGTGATAAGAGTTTAGGCAGTGAAGTGCTAGAATTCAGAAACTGGGAAATAAAAAATAAAATCAACCTCTTTAAACTATTCTGTGAAGAATAGACTCTTCTCTAAGAGAAGCATAACACAGAAGGATTCTGCTCCCATATATCAATTGAAGAATTTGAAAATCCATGGGGAATCACCACATTTATGGTTAGCCCACCAAGAGAATGCCCAGTAGTGCAATTTGAGTAATGAGTCCCTAAGATTGTTTCTTTTATTTTCACTCATGTGCATTCAGAAATAGCTTGATGCCAGAGAAGTGGTCAGAAAACTCTAAATGTCCATAAAAAAAAAAAAAANCAAACAGGTGTTTGGGAAAGCATAAAGGAATAAATAGATTGATGTTCTATGTTAACAAGCTAAATGGTGTTATATTTTATCAGTGCTTCTGAAACCAGACGAGTAATGTAAGGCTGATGTGACTTTATCTTCCAGGCCCTCAGAGCAGCTTAACCTGTTCATTCCACCTATACTTGGCAAAAGCTTTTGTTCCTCCCCCTCTTATCTGTTGAGTTATTTCTCACCTGGTTTAAAAAGTTGTTTGAGCCAAAAAAAGTTTTGCAGAGCAACTCTCAGGGACAGGAAATTAGAAAATCATTGTGAACAGGGTCCATCTTATTTTAATGACCTGCTAAAAACTATGGTTTACATGATTTTTGATAACATTTCTGGGCTTTATTTTTTATTAAGGTAGAATTAATATATTCTATCTCTTAAACCAACATCAAAGTGTAAAAATATTTTGAGACTTGCAAATTTATACTTCTGATTTTATTTGTAAAATATATTTTTAAATGACATACATAAAGTCATGACAGTCTGCCGCTGTCAGTGTTACATAGAATACAATACTTATCTCTAAAGTGATGGACAAAGAGAAAATGAATGAAAAGCTCTCACTGCACTTACTACTGCTATTTTTACATTGCATTTACAAGTAAGTCTAAGATTGCCACAGATGAAGCAGGACCTATATTAGATGTAAGACTGATTAAATAAAACATATTTCCAATAAAGTAACTGTGCTTTCCCCCTTTTATTATCTTTGCTGGATGCTGAAACGATGTCAACATGATATAGATTGTCTCTAACCAAATCTAAAAAAGGCTAATTGCGCAATATCAGTCATGTCTGTGATTCTAAAATGAGATGATGACGGACTTTGTCATTAGTGAAAAGCAAAAATAATATATTTGGCCTGCAGTACAGAGCTTTCCTGTAAATGAAGAAATTGATACTTAACCACATGTTAATGAGCTAAGATGAACTGTCAATTGCTCTTTGAGAAAAGGATTATATAGCACAAGAAAAATTCAGGAGAACAGGCAACTGTCCTCACCACAGCCATGGGCTCCAGCGAATAATGCAAAGTGACAAAAGCAATTAAGGAAGCTAAGGAGCTGATAGTTGAGGAACCAGTTAAGGCAGATGTCTTGTATCATTCCTAAGCATGTCCAGAAGATACTGAGGAGTATATATGTACTATATATTTATACTGTATGTATATATATACACGCAGTATATATATACTGTATAATAAATAAAAAACTATATACATCCATGCACACATCTAATGTAAAATCAAGCCAGTGGTGCTGAAATTTTCCCTATTTTTTTAATAGAAAACCAAAATATATACAATATATACTACATACACTATATACACACTATGTACTATATACATATACTAAGTATAACTACTATACTACTATATATAGCACAGTATATGTATATAATATGTAGGTTATATACTATATTGTACATAGTATAATAAATATTTTATATATATAATATGTAGAGGTATATATATACACACACTCATATATTCATTTACCTATATGGTTAAGTCAATTTTGCAAGTAGTGGATCCTCATAAAACATTTATTGCTTCAAATTGCAATATATTTACCACATATTGAGCCATAATTATAGAAAGACCCTGTCTGTAGATAACTGCAAAATGTAAATGCTTATGGTAATAAGGGTTTCCACTATCTGTAATAACATGCTATATTTAGTGTTAAAAGATTACAAGTGTTAAGTATGACTTGCAAGTGCCTTTATATTCATGGAAGATAAGGTGTAGTTGTCTGAAAGAGTGGCTTTATTACACTGAGAAGACTAAATTAGTTTTAAAAATACAGGGATTATAAAGGTCTTCATAAAAATATGGCTTTTTTTTTTTAAAGCAGAATTATAAAATACAATAGTAATTTTCCCCCATTATGTGGCAGAACTATMGACCGATACAATGTAACTAACACTTGAAGCTGTTTGAGGTGGAATTCATCAATGTTAAAGACTGAAAGCTAAAGCTGTGATCTCACGCAATGTTCAAAGAAGTTTTACAAATGCACCATAAACAATAGACAAAAGTACTCTATCAAATGCCGTAACATTAATAAACACCTACAATGAACTTAGTCATTAGTAGCCTCATATCTTAAAAAAACTTAAAACCTCTTTAAGACCTTTTCAGTCTAGTAACATAATTCTATGCTTCATGCCTTAAATCTATGCTTTCATTCTAAAAATTAAAATACTTTCATTATACCACAATAAAAATAACGAGCTACATGTAGTTTTGTCCTTTATCGTGGTTCTTGTTATCTCTGTGGGTAAGACCTGGATACCTGCCTAGGTGGGATGTCATGACCCTGGCATAGCTAGCTTTATTTTGTCAACTAACTTTAGATTTGAGAAAGATGCAAGAGATCTGAACCCTACTCTCATGCAGCACAGAAGTATGATGCAACAGAAAGTAATGTGCTACATGCCTTCTTTTATCTGTTCTTTTCCATCCTTCAACATACCAGGACTAGGTTATCAGAAAACAAAACAAAATGCTTTTCCTCTCCATGTGCAAAACTGTCAGAATATGGTGCTTAACGGCCTCTTTACAATGTTTTTAACCGCTGCTTCCTTAGCAAGCATAAAAGGTGAAAAACTAAAATAAAAGGGTAAAAAAAGTATTAACATCAGCCAAATCCTTCCTCAGCTGAGACCCTTAGAGAGTGAACACATAATACATCTGCTGTTGGACTTGATGATCTTAAAGGTCTTTTCCAACCTAAATGATTCTATGATTCTATGCTGTTGTGCAACATGAGCAAGATGCAAGAATTCTGGGAGGTCCATATAGCATTTGTAAGTGATACAGTAATATGGATCCCAAAGGGGAGCAGATTGTCAGTTCTGCTTCCTAGTCATAGAAAGGTCCATGAAAGTCACTGAGAAAACACTTAATTCCATTCTGTGGAGGGTTTTGAAAGTTCAGAGGCTTGTTTAGTGTTTAAGAGGGAAGATGTGCCCAGCTAGAATCACATTCTGCTTGTTACTCTCCTGAGAACACTTACTGTCCGCAAATACCTCCAACCCTTGACTTCAAGACCCTTGTAGCTGAGACTCCCTAAGTACTAAATAAAGCTAACAGGTTTCTGACAGTATTGTGCTGACATTTAAACTGTCTTTATGAAATATTTTTATTTTGACAGAGCAACAAATTCTGTGGAAAAAAATGGTTTTGTGAAAATGTTTTTACCGTCTCTACCAGTCACTTCTCTGTTGAGGAGATAAGGCTATATAACTCATGTTAGAGATAGAAACAAAATTATAAGTTCTCAGAACTAAAATATACATATAAAACTCACAGTCTTTCTTTCTAGTCCATTTTTTTCAACCTCAAGCTCAGACTCTTCTGGACTGTTCTACAATAACGGAAAGCTGCAGTTGTCATAGCCAGGAATATGACAATGGGATAGGAAAAAGTTTCAAACAGGCCATTGAAGTAGTTCATTCTCAATCATAGAATCATAGGATTATATGATCATAGAGTAAATTCAGGCTGGAATTTACCTCAGGAGCTCTCTACGCCAACCTCTTGCTCAAAGCAGGGTCAGTTCTGAGATCAGCCCAGGTTGCTCAGGCCTTTATCCAATTAGGTCTTAAAAACATCCAGGAATGGAAACTGCACAACCTTCCTTGGTAACCTCTTTCACTGCCTGACTGTCCTCATGGGAAAAATATTTCTCTCTGTGTTAAGTTGGAGCCCCTCTGTTATGAATTTTGCCTGTTGTTTCTTGTCTTCCTGTCATAAATTGCTGCAAAGATGTTGGCTCTGTCTTCTTGAGACCATCCTCACAGGTATTGGGTGAATGGCATTAAGTCCTCCCTGCAAAGTTTTCTTTTCTCCAGGCTAAATAAACCCAGCTCCTTCAATCCTCACAAAACAAGTTTTGCAGTCCCCAACCTCTTGGTGGCCAAACCAATTTATCAACATCTTTCTTGTCTTGGGGGTCTCTAAACTGGCTGCAGTATTCTAGGTGCTAACAAGTCTTGAGTAAAAGGGGAATCCCTCAATCTACTGGCTGGATTCCTGTTAACCCAGCCCAGGATACCTTTGGCCCTCTGCTTGCAGGGCACACAGATGGCTCATGATCAGCTTGCTGCCTGCTGCAACTCCCAGAATTTTCAGCAGAGCTTCCCCCCGCTGCAGTCAGTCTCCAGCTTGTATTGCAGCCAGGGGAACATCTTTGCCGGGTTCAAGGTCTCCTGTTTGTTCCTGATGAATTTCATAAGGTTCCTTTAATCCTGTGTAGTTCCTTTTGGATGGCAGCACTGCCCTCAGCAGTATTGGCTGTTCCCTCACTCACACTTCGTCATTTGCAGATTTGCTGAGAATTCACTCTGTCAGCTCCTCTGGGTCATTGACATGGATATTAAACAGAACAGGTTCCTGAATGGGCCCCTGAGGAATACCACCAGCCTCTTGGTTAGGGTAAACACTACCCTTTGATCCTGATCTCCCGAACAATTTTTTACCCGTGTAGTTATCCACCCATTCACACCATAATGTCCTAACTTAGATACAGGAATATTTTGGGAAACTGTCAAAGACTTACTAAAGTTCAGCTGAATGACATTAGTACTGTCCCCTCATCTACAAATATAGTCAATTTTATTATAAAAGGCAATCAGGTTGTTTGGGCATGATTTTTACTATGAGGGTGATCAAATACTCTAACAGGCAGCCCATAGAGGTTGTGGAATCTCCATCCACCTCTGGAGATAATTCAAAACTCARCTGGACATATCAAGAAGCAACTTGATCTAAATGGCCCTAGTTTATGTAGGGGTTAGTCTAGGTGACCTCCAAAGGATCCTTCCAACTATTTTTTCCTATGTTTCTGAATAAGTCACAAGGGGATGATAGGGCATCCAGGTAGAGAAGAATACAGGAAAAAGGTTGCTGAGTGCAGTCAGGTATTTTGTCTAGTGAAAATGAAGAAACAAAGCTTTTATACTGGATTAGATGGGCTCTGTTCATTCTTTCTCATTCACCCTTTGTTATTCATGTAACAAGTGAATAGTTGTCTCCCTTGTCATGCCATTGTGACAAGTTACTTCTTCAGCTGTAAATGCCCTCCCTCTGCTTCCACCTTAAAAAAGTGGAACAACATGGTAAGGGAAATCATGTATCTTCAGGGCTAGAGGCATATAATTTGCTAGAAGCTTTGTTTGGCCTTTTCCTAGGAAGAACTCAAGGAAAGGCAACTCATGAGGACTACAAGGATGTCATGAGGTTATGCAGGGAGAAAATTAGAAGGGCCAAAGCCCAATTAGAACTTAATCTGGCTACTGCTGTAAAAAACAATAAGAAATGTTTCTATAAATACATTAACAACAAAAGGAGGGCTAAGGAGAAGCTCCATCCTTTATTGCATGCAGGGGATAACATAGTGACAAAGGATGAGATACTTAATGCCTTCTTTGCCTCAGTCTTCAATGGTAAGACCAATTGTTCTCGGGGTACCCAGTCCGCTGAGCTGGAAGACAGGGACGGGGAGCAGAATGGAGCCCCCATAATCCAAGGGGAAATGGTTAGCGACCTGCTACACCTCTTAGACACACACAAGTCTATGGAGCCAGATGGGATCCACCCAAGATTACTGAGGGAGCTGGCGGAAGTGCTCACCAAGCCACTATCAATCATTTATCAGCAGTCTTGGCTAACCAGGGAGGTCCCAGCTGACTGGAGGTTAGCAAATGTGATGCCCATCTACAAGAAGGGCCAGAAGGAGGATCCGGGGAACTACAGGCCTGTCAGCCTGACCTCAGTGCCAGGGAAGGTTATGGAGCAGATCATCTTGAGTGCCATCATGYGGCATGTACAGGACAACCAGGTGATCAGGCCCAGACAGCATGGGTTTATGAAAGGCAGGTTCTGCTTGACTAACCTGATCTCCTTCTATGACAAGGTGACCCGCCTAGTGGAGGAGGGAAAGGCTGTGGATGTGGTCTACCTGGACTTTAGTAAAGCCTTTGACACTGTTTCCCACAGCATTCTCCTGGAGAAACTGGCTGCTCGTGGCTTTGATGGGTGCACTCTTTGCTGTGTAAAAAGCTGGCTGGATGGCCGGGCCCAAAGGGTTGTGGTGAATGGAGTGAAATCCAGTTGGCGGCCGGTCACAGGTGGTGTTCCCCAGGGCTCAGTTTTGGGCCCAGTTCTGTTCAATATCTTTACCAATGATCTGGATGAGGGGATCGAGTGCACCCTCAGTAAGTTTGCAGACGACACCAAGTTGGGCGGGAGTGTTGATCTGCTTGAGGGTAGGAAGGCTCTACAGGGGGATCTGGACAGGCTGGATCGATGGGCTGAGGCCAACTGTATGAGGTTCAACAAGGCCAAGTGCCGGGTCCTGCACAACAACCCCATGCAACGCTACAGGCTTGGGGAAGAGTGGCTGGAAAGCTGCCTGTTGGAAAAGGACCTGGGGTTATTGGTCGACAGCCAGCTGAATATGAGCCGACAATGTGCCCAGGTGGCCAAGAAGGCCAATGGCATCCTGGCTTGTATCAGAAATAGTGTGGCCAGCAGGACTAGGGAAGTGATTGTCCCTTTTACTCAGCACTGGTGAGGCTGCACCTCAAATACTGTTCAGTTTTGGCCCCCTCACTACAAGAAAGACATTGAGGTGCTGGAGCGTGTCCTGAGAAGGGCAATAAAGCTGGTGAAGGGTCTAGAGCACAAGTCTTATGAGGAGTGGCTGAGGGAACTGGGCTTGTTTAGCCTGGAGAAGAGGAGGCTGAGGGGAGACCTTATTGCTCTCTACAACTACCTGAAAGGAGKTTGTAGCGACTTGGGTGGTGGTCTCTTTCCTCCAGTAACAAGTGACAGGATGAGAGGAAACTGCCTCAAGTTGTACCAGGGGAGGTTTAGATTGGATATTAGGAAAAATTTCTTCAGGGAAAGTGTTGTCAAGCATTGGAASAGGCTGCCCAGGGTAGTGGTTGAGTCCCCACCCCTGGAGGTTTTTAAAAGATGTGTAGATGGGGCACTTAGGGACATGGTTTATTGGTGGTCTTGGCAGTTCTAGGTTAACGGTTGGACTTGATGATCTTAAAGGTCTTTTCCAACCTAAACGATTCTATGATTCTGTGATTCTATGATTCTATGAAAGGAAAGCATGTGTGCTAAACTGCCCAAAGGAGTGTCTCTAACTACTTACATGACCGTGCACAAAGTACCATGAACAAGTAAGTTGAAAATATCTTTCAAATCTTACTACTGGATCAGTTAAATTGTCAACCCTTCTGATAAATCCTTCTGTTTTCCAAGTGATGTTATTTTTAAAAATGTACTCAATTAAAAAAACCACAACACTTTTAAAATAAATTTATTGACAAATCCAATGTACTAATAAACAAAACAACAAAAAACAAACAAAAAAAAAAAGAAAGAGAAGTGGTAGCTTACTGAGTTATACACTGCATTTCGTAGTCTTATGCATCACTGAGAGCTTGGGTAAGACCTACTTTGTGGAGCTTGCAGTACCAGGTATGAGTTACGCATGTACATAATGTTATCTGAAGTTTTATTGTTTTGTTTATCAATTTCAGGGAATACATTAACTCCCTGACCAAAAATGCAAATAGCATTAAAAATGTCATTAGGATAATTTGAATCAGTAAAGATAATATTGTCAGCCTTGAAGCTGATGGGATATAAGTTGCATAGCTTGTTAAGCAATTGTCTTGACTTGCAATGTTGACTGAAAATACACGGTGTTACTTTGTACAAAGAACAATTAAAAGTTGATTCAATATGATACTTTGGAGTGAGAGTGGGGTAAACTTAGGAAGAAGGCAGGAATATCCTCAGTCTCTGTCTCTGAGCTTCAGCAGCACTACTTTCCTCCTACTTTCCCACCTTGTTATTCCAAGCTGCCACAAGTAAACATACATGGAAATAAAAAACATTGTGAGTTATTTTTTCAGCCTAGCAAAATAATAACCTTCACTCTTATGTCATCTAAGCAGCATACTTGTCTGTTTATTTAAGGCATGAAACATTAAGCTTTAGGGGAATCTATGCAGCAGTTGGCAAGGGAGAAACACTATAGAAACAGCTCAGTTAAAAAAGAAAAAAAATCACCCACAAATGAACCATGAACAACTGACAATATTTTTCCTATCATTTTACTGTTGTGACTATAGTGTAACTCTATCTATTCCCATTGCCCAGGTTTTTATCCTGCTCTTGAGTTGGTAGCATGTGAAAGCTGTATAATGTATGAAAACAAGCACGAGTCAGACATAGTCCTACAGAGAGGTTTCCACAGAGTATGTATGGAACGTTTTACTAAAGAATTAAGATAATTTGCTTTTAGGAAAACAAGGAACTTAAAATTCTTTAAAGTTCATTAAACAAGTTGTTAGCCAAACAACAAAGTTATTAAACAAAATATGGCAGAATAGGGAGACAGAATCACTAGCTGTATTGCAAGACTTTTTATCACTTTTTCTGAAGTTCTTCCTCAAGTATTCAAGATGGGATGAACTATTCATGTAAGATAATACATTTCTATCACTAATCTATAATATATTAGACCAATATATGAATAAATCCTACTGTACAGCGAAAAGGTGGGAAAAAAAAAAACCTCTAGTGAGACTTGTACAGGGAATGTAAGAAATAAGATGGGTGAAGAGATGTATTTTTCCTGTTTCTTTCTGTTGACCATTGAGGCTTATTTTTCTAGTGTCAACAGACAAGCACAGAGCATGAAAAATGTGTCAATTATATTGGATGAGCCTGAAGTCCTTTAAAAGGAGGTTTTGCCTCCAAAAGAAATGGGAATTTTATTCATTTTCTGTTTACACAACATTATTCATTCTGTACACACTGTAATGCCTAGCTGAGGGAGGTCTGAAATCTCAAGAACGTGAGTTATTGTAAGTAGTTCATAAAAATCAAGGGACCTGGTGTCTAAGACAGGAAGTATTAGGGATCATCTGACATAGTAAAATCAGTCTAAAGAAGATGTTCTCATCTGATTTGACTTTGACACTCATATGTAGGGCAACACAACATTGTACATCTTTGATGTCAGTGCAGCCTGAACATAGATTTGCTTGCTGTTGTCATCAGGAACATAAACCAGCCACAAGGATAATAAAGCAACTTTAGTTTTCACATTACCACTTTTTAGAGCATATAAATTATAAAAGAGTGTTGAGGAAATATAATTAAACTGTATGATTTTTACCAGAAGTAATTACACTAAATCAAATTAAAAACAAAATAGATGCAGTTAAACCGTCTCACAAAGTACTCATTTACAGGTGTAAAAGAGTCAAAAACCACATATTGTTCACTAGAGTTGTTGCATTTTCCTGTTTTGTTGAGTTCCTTGTGTCCCTGACAAAAAGCTGACATTTCACTAATTGCCCTTTGACTAGCAGCCTACATATACACAACTTTAGAAAACATACAGGCTGGGTTTAGATAGCTTTTTCAGTGCTTGATTTTACTCCAAGCCAAACGCACCTCTTGGCAGATCTCACCACTGAAGAACAGCTGAAGAGTCAGCAGGTAGAAACGATGAGTCCCTGATATCCCACAGTGGGGAAAGCCCACACATATCTTACTTGCAATGTGGATGGAGCGCATCTATCAGTCATAGAATCATAGAATCACTAAGGTTGGAAAAGACCTCTAAGATCATCGAGTCCAACCGTCAACACAACACCACCAAGCCCACTAAACCATGTCCCTAA
>JAYKAV010003172.1:208615-228894 GCA_035582835.1 Phoebastria nigripes
TGCTCCATAATCTTCCCTGGCACCGAGGTCAGGCTGACAGGCCTGTAGTTCCCTGGGTCCTCCTTCCGGCCCTTCTTGGAGATGGGCGTCACATTGGCAAGCCTCCAGTCGTYCGGGACCTCCCCCGTTAACCAGGASYGCTGATAACTGATGGAGAGTGGCTTGGCAAGCTCCTCCGCCAGCTCCCTCAGCACTCTCGGGTGGATCCCATCTGGCCCCATAGACTTGTGAGCGTCCAGGTGGCGTAGCAGGTCGTTCACTGCTTCCTCCTGGATTATGGGGGGTTTATCCTGTTCGCCGTCCTCGTCTTCCAGCTCAGGGGTCTGAATACCCTGAGGATAACTGGTCTGACTATTAAAGACTGAGGCAAAGAAGGCATTAAGTACCTCAGCCTTTTCCTCATCCTTGATGGCAATGTTCCCCCCTGCATCCAATAAAAGATGGAGATTCTCCTTGGCTCTCTTTTTTGTCATTAATATATTTGTAAAAACATCCTTGTAGTCAAATCCCATGGCCCATTGGGCAGATGGCATGGTGACAAACGCTTTCCTGGAAAGGCCCCGTACGTGTGCAGCAAAGGCTGATTTGGTACGCAGAATTTTGGAAGCGTGTGCATTCTGCATTGCTCTTGCTGGTGGTCTCTAAGTAGTGAAATGACCAGACAAAACACAGGTCAAAGAATACATTGTCTTTTGTTCAATATCCTATCAAGTTTTTCATTTAACACAGGGAGAATTGTAACATTTTGAAACCAACAACTCTGCTTCCTGAAAAGCAAAAAAACGATGATAGTATGCATTACTTTTGCATAGAAAAGATTAAAAGATCCGTGGTAAACCATTACCACAGCTTTTGCTTTTGAGTCAGAAGTCAAAAAAACACATGATAGAGGAAGTTTGGCTGTGGAGTTTTTGTTAGTTTTTTGGTTTTGTGGGTTTTTTTAATTTTTGTTCTTCCCTCACTGAGTAACCTTTTCTGGGAAGACAGATCTTTTGTTCTGCCTCATGTAGGTGTGACCCTGCAGGCTCTGAACTTTCATGACAGTATCTCAGCTCCTCTTGACTTCTTCCTTAGTGGGAACTGAAGAATGGCGCTCACCACCCACTGTATTTTATAAGATTAGAGGAAAAACTATGAAGTTTGGAGAGCATAGACAGATGCATTTTTTGACTGTACAAAGAAAGAAGATAAATCAAACAAATGAAATGTCTGTTGCAGAAAATCATGAAGAAAAAAGTTGTGGTTGCATGAACAAATGTCCCACTCTGGTTAACAGAACTGTAGTTGCTCATGTTGATTTGGTACATTCTGCATTTGTTTCTGGCTCACACCTGGAACGCTAGCAAGCTGGAGGAGTCAGAGGGAAAAGCAAAGAAAGTGATTAAGTGGAGCGGGAAGGTACTTGAGGCAGAAAAATTAAGGGCTTATGGGATGAAAAAGGTATAGCTGTTGCAAGTGTTTCTATTTTGAGATAGAAGAATAATTAGTGTGATGAAAGAGTTATAACTAAGTTATTAGAGTTCAAATTGCTTCAAATTGTACATCCACTAAACTCTGTCCAAGAGTGAGATTCATTTAATGATGAGGAAACATGATTATTTGCAATCTTTTGAAAAAATTATACTAAGAAGTACCATAAGAAAAAGATCTGCACTGGCAGGGCTACAGATATAAATTGTTTCTATCTCTGAAACATAAAACTTTGTAATTTGATTCATGTCTGCATATCAAAAGAGTTGCTTTACAAAATAGTGAATAAAATAGCATGTAGAACATTTGTTTGTACTCAAGATATCAAGAAATAGCTTTTATTTCAACAAATATATACATTTAAAGCAGTGTGCTGGTTTTGTCTGGCATAGAATTAACTTTCTTCATAGTAGCTGGTATGGGGCTATGTTTTGGATTTGTGCTAAAAACAGTGTTGATAATACAGAGATGTTTTAGTTATTGCTGAGCAGGGCTTACACAGAGTCAAGGCCTTTTCTGCTTCTCACACCACCCCACCAGCGAGGAGGCTGGGGGTGCACAAGAAGTTGGGAGGGGACACAGATGGGACAGCTGACTCCAACTGACCAAAGGGATATCCCATACCATATGACATCATGCTCAGCATATAAAGCTGGGGGAAGAAGAAGGAAGAAGGGGGATGTTCGGAGTGATGGCGTTTGTCTTCCCAAGTATCCGTTACACGTGATGGAGCCCTGCTTCCCTGGAGATGGCTGAACACCTGCCTGCAGATGGGAAGGACTGAATGAATTCCTTGTTTCACTTTGCATGCGTATGCGGCTTTTGCTTTACTTATTAAAGTGTCTTTATCTCAACCCACGAGTTTTCTCTTTTACTCTTCCGCTTCTCTCCCCCATCCCACTGGGGGGAGTGAGTGAGCGKCTGTGTGGTGTTTAGTTGCTGGCTGGGGTTAAACCACAACATCAGTTACAATGATAAATCCCTTCAGCTTTATCTAATTATTATTGTTATTATTATTACTATTATTATCACTGCATTTGCTTAAACAGATGTGGAAGTTATTAGCCAGTTTTATGTAAATGAATGTTTAGGATTGGGTGAGTGGTTTATACCTAGAGCAAAGCACAGAAATTCATACAGAACAGCTATCAAAACACCACAATACTGGGGTATCCACTGTCTATACAGACATTACTTACACGTTTCAGGAAGAAAATTTCTTAAAAGAATAGCTTTTGTTTATTTTTATTATAATTTTTATCATTACTTTTTATTATCATAATTTCTCTTTTTTCTGGCCTTCCTTAAACAACCTATGAAATCACTGATCATTCTAAAACAAATGGTTCTGTGAGTTAATTTCTGTTAGTTTTACTCTTTACCGGTGAATTCTGAAGGAGAGGGACCCTAGTTGTTAATAATCTGAAGTAACAATTTTATGTTATACAATGTAGATAATAATTTAATGTAAATTCACTCATCTTTCTTCATACAGAATCTCCTAATATTAGGGAGAATTAAGGATCTCTCTGCCATTTTTAGGATTTATCCATAGGATTCTGCCCTTTACTGAAATAATCTGGGAAAGTAGAGGAATAAGAATCCAAACAAAAATTGGTCTAGATCCAGCACTGTGTAATATTTCATTTGTTAATTAAAAAATTATATTAAATATCCAGTAAAGGCTGCAGATATCACACAGATTGGTTTGGTAATAAATAATGTGGACAGGTTGCTAATACAGTGATACAAATCTTACTTATTACAAATCTACCAATCCAACAAAACGAGTTTTTAAATAGTCTAATGAGAACTGGTTTGGAAAAAAAAGTAGGTCATCTCTAGAGAGTGGAAAATTTCATTCTGCACAGTGGTGAGTTTGAATCATCATAGGAAACAGTAACATGCAGTTTCCTAGTGAGTTAATACTGAACAAGAAAAAGTGATTTTGTCATGTGCTCAAGCTACCGTCTTGTTTAAACAAAAAACTTAATGAGTGCAAAAGCTGCAAAGCTCACAAAACCCTAATATATGACAAAGGCATATACTCTTTTAAATAATGTTATTCTCTATAAATAATCTCAGTATGATCTGTTCAGTGAATGAATTGATCTGTATGACTAAGGGCATCAAAACAGTACATCAGAAAAGTTTTTCAAGATGTCACATTGCTAAACTAACCAAAATAAATTTCTCTGCCATAACAAACTGATTCTGCATTTTTTGAAAGCAGATTAATATGCTTCTTTTAGGTATACCGACTAGTGCATGTTTTATTAGAAAACATACCTTGAGTGTTTTAAAAAATAAATTAAAAAGAAAATACTGTACTTTGCAGCAAAATGGCCAGTAATTATCCTCGTCTTACTTTGTGTACTAATATGCAATGGTCTTGGAAACTTATTATTTTCTACTCACACATAATAAATGATTCAACTAATAATAGCTCTATTACTTACTAAAGACCTAACCTGAAACACACATTTGTAAACCAAACAATATATTAGCAACTAAATAAACTACTTCTAAAAGAATTTAGCAAAATAGCTAATTAAGTTTAGAATAAAATGATGATCTAAATAAGAGAAATGAGGAAAACCAACAACAAAAAAAMCCCAGATGGATGTCAATCTCAAAACATTTAGGTAAATTTTATCCAATTATTACAATAAAAGCTAAACGTCCACTTATTTTTCTAAGAAATAGGAACACAGTCATTCTGGAAAGTACTTACACGGTTACATAGGTAAAATTACATAGAGCTTTTTTAAGCACAAGATTCTCATCAATTTTTGGAGGGTTAATGAGGAATTAACATGAAGACTGTATAGATTATATTATGATATACAGCAACCACTAGAACTGTAATGCAGCTGAATTCAAAACTTGCATTCAAAAAACTCTGAAAATTCTTTATTCAGACTTGTCATTTATTCATTTGTATAACCCAAATTACCTTTTGAGGTAACTTTTCCAGAGAGGATTTGTAGAACCAAGATTTTTCACCCTGTGCTAGATTTTGTCATTCAAAGGTCTAAAGGTCGTGATAAATTTCTGATAAAGGTCTGATAAATTTCTCAGGGTGTCACTCTTCACCTACATGTTGCCAAACTGACTTTCCATTAGTTAATCTTTATTTTATATGCTGGAGAACCTAATTCTGATTATAAATACCTCTTGATTAAAATAGGTGTAATTGTCTTGACTTCAGTTATTTCAGTGGGGATCTATACTGTTGTGTGGAAAAGGTGACCTTGTCCCTAAAAATAATCAGACAGTTTGACTCGTTGATATACACAGAAAAGTGCAGGATGTTAAAAGTTTCCATTAAGAACATTATTATGGTCTTTGATTTACTGCTTTGTTTCATTTTAGAGAACTCCTGTAAGATTCTAATTACAGAAGGAAAAACTAAAACACTGTCCATGAAGATAAGGAATAAAAGCCTTCAGATCCTCACACTATGCTGATATTCTCTAAGTAGCAGACAGTATTCCAAGGTCTGAACATAAATGCAATAAAATCTTTTTGTAATGAGAATACATCACCGGGAAATTCCACAAACATATCATGTTAGTATTTACCAAGGTCTTTAAGAAAGTACACTATAATTGCAAACTTACAAGAGAAAAAGAAAAGAGAAAATAGAACTTGTCATGACTATTGCAAATCAGTATACCCTGTATTTCTGTCAAGATGAAAAAAAAAATTATATGGTGGCATTTTGATCTAGACTTCCTGTTGTGTGGCTGAGATATTAATAGTTTGCATAGAAAATTATACATGCACTCGTAAAATCAACACAGTATTTCTAATTATTTTCAGTAGACATTTGATCAGGACATTGTAGATCAGAAAGATGAAGCCTGTAAAAAACGTAATTTAACATTTCCTCTTAACTTACTTTATGGAAATGCAATTAACTCCAAGTAAGTTAAATGTTTTAACCAAAGTGCATACACAATATTAAAAATAAAAATAACTTTAAATTCAGATTTTACTCTTTTATCATTTGTGGACACTCACGTGTGTTTATTTTCAGCAGAACTTGTAGCAAAGCTGTAAGGTTATGCGGAATAAAAGAGCATCTGTTTCATTAAGTTATCTGGTTAAGGACTATTCAGTATGAAAGGAATAACAAATAAGAAGAAAACTGAATAATTAAGCACACACAAACACGCAGACGTTACAGACCAGATGGCAATGGAGACAACGGAGAAGACCAGAAGACATCAGCCACTGAGGGATGGGCTCTTTGAGGAGCAGCTCAGGCACTGCYTTGAAGAGGGTTGGCCTGAATTTGTCACTAATATAAAGGCGGAAACAAAACTGACACAAGTATTTTGGGATATTTGAGGAGGCTTGTGGGACTGTGCAAAACTTATTATGGTATGTTCAAGAGAAGGGCCAAAGGCAGGGAAAAGGAATGAAGCAGGTGGATCAGGGAGGAAGAAGGATGGGAAAATGGGTGTGGGTGGGTAAAAGGGGCCCATCACATGTGAGCAGGTCACTGTGCTTGTCTGACTGCACCCTGCATAAGATCCATGCAGTCTAGCCTATCCTCTTATTAAATCCTTAACTATTTTTTTCTGTGTAACCTCACTATCCTATGTGAGTGCTACAATACGTGAGTGTCAGCAAATGGAAAAGAAGCTGGGAGTCACAGGGCATATAGCTCTGTGTGCCAGCAACTGGAGAGGCCTGGGTGTATTTATCTTTCCTGAGTGAATTTAGTTGGGAATGTGTGTGTGCATGTGTCATTCATTAACAAACCTCAARCTGGACTAGCCAGCAAGCAAGAGACCTGCATCTGGAAAGGCACAAGGTCTGAGCCAGGGGCTGGGCATGAATTTTAGGTGGATTTAGGTTTTGTGCTAATGGTTGAGGGATCTGTGACTGCGTGGGTGCAAGATCAGTGTGAGACAAGTGTGCGAGTGCATGCATCTGTTTGCTAGTGAACATCAAGCTGGACCAGCTGGCGAGTAGGAGGAGACCTGCATGCTGGGTAAGGGGCTCAAGGTCCAGCCATGGGTATTAGATGGACTGAGAGGCCACACTGATAATCGAGGGATCTGTGACTGTGTGTGTGTTTGTGAATCTACAGAGTGAGGGTGTGCGTGAGTTTTCACTTCAGTCCTGATCAGCTGGAAAGGAGGAGCAGGACTGTGTTGCTTTATGTGAGTGCTGCTGGTGTTCATGGGGCTGCTGCTAAAGTCAGTGCCCTGTCTGTGGTAGTCTGTGTGGCCAGCCGTGTCGCAGTCCTGTGTGTGTACACGCGCTCATCTCTGGGACGCGGGCTCATGTTTTTATATTTTGCAATAGCGTTTCTTGAGTTCTATTCAGAAGAAAAAACAACAAAAGCTCAAGTATAGGAGGACTAAACTCCCATAAAAGAGAAAGATAAAGGAAAAATTGCATTGTAAGTCAGGGAGCTCTAATTATTCTGCAAATGGATGAGAAGATCAAACTGTTTGGTATAAACAAAGGGATTACAGTAGCCAAGAGGTAGGAGCTTGTGCAAGACAGTATGTTTGCACTTCTGCTCAGTAGAGACCATGTAAGACTTGTTTTCCGTATTTGCCTTAGCATACACTCAAGCAGGCTGTCCTTAATCATATCTTAGATTATTTTAGTACTTGTGATAGAATTTCTTTAATTTAGATTAGTAGTATTCCATTTCTATTCTTCCATATGCATTTCATGATGAAAACAATAAATAACAATCCCTGAAAATAGGTTCTAGGAGTCACTGTAGCAAATGTAATACTATTTGTCCCTCAGACACCGGACACTGAGTATAAAAAGCAGTTATCTGAAGAGCACAAACAATGCTACAAATCTTGGAAAAAAAATTAAGCCCTTGAGCAGGCTGAAAGTAGTGAAAAAAATAAGGGCAAAAGTCTCTATACATGAGAAAATAATACTAAAAGCTTTAGGACGATGCCTTTCCTTTGAAAACACTATCTCACCCCCACTCCAACTCACTCTATTCTTTCTCTTTCTCTCAACCTTAAGTCTAACTTTTCTGCTGACCTTTAGAAAACAGCCAACTATCGCCCAGAGGAAAATGTTCTCGCAACCCAGTTCTCTTCTGCTGCGCAAAGGAGACTGCAACAGGCTTGCACGCAGAGCTCTGTTAGTGGAGAGTCTAACCGACAGCATACATCAACTCGATGATGAAAGCTACTCCAAAAGAAAAAAAAAAAAAAAAGGGGGTGACAGAGAGAGGGAGAGAGAGGCAGAGAGGGGGGGAGAGAGAGACAGGGAGACAGAGGAAACAGAAAAAGGAAAACTCTCCCCAGGTGACCTGTCTGGAAGAGGAGCAACATGGTCCCAGATGAGCATTCACTACTGGGAGCTCTCACCAGTGCAGCAGGTGGCAATGGTGAAGATGATGATCTTTTGTTGTTATTGTTGTGCTTTACCTCTAGTTCTATAGACTTTCCATAAGGAGCAGCATAAACTCCCTATTGGTTGTGACCATTTATGATGTTATTAGCACTGATTGAAGTATGTTAATCAGAAGTAAATTTGCACACTGATTGGCTGTTAAGTTTCTGTTCACAATATTATTAGATAATGTTTGTCAAGTATTCAAATGACTATTATCCACTCAGTTGAGAATCATGCTTTAGTTTCTTTAATACAAGCCAAAGTTCACAATCAAGACATGGAAAGGAAGGGGGGAGAAGAGAGGTGACTTTGAGACTACTGATATGTATTTCCCATGCAGACACATCAAAACAACAAAATCTAAGTATATGGGTGCATGAGAATGAGAAAAAGCAATTTGAGACTAACAGAATGAGCACTTAAAAGCAAAAGTGCTGCCACACTGGAAAATACTGCCTAAATAAGTAAAAAGAAAGGTCACAAAATTGCAGATAATAGACCACTAGCATTAATAAGGACAAGTCACCAAGTTACCCAAGAGAACTTGCAACAAGAAAAAGAGAGGTTTTCTCTTTCTCTCAGCCCTAACTCTAACCCCGATACTTACCTTGTGCCTTAGACAAGGCCCCCAGTCACGGCCCCAGGGAAGAATCTTACACAGGCCAGGGCTCTTTGCAGCCTGCTGTTCCCTTTCGTAGTGCCTTGCCAGCTCTACAGCACACGTAACTCTGTTTTTCTCTCAACCCAAACCCTAACCCTAAGTGTAGGCTGAGGCTGAGGCACTGTTTCTGTTGTAGCAGTGTCAGGTCTAGCAGTATTTTTCCAGGAGTTGTACTATAGGTCTTCTAGAAATTCTCTTTAAAAAAAAAACAAAACAAAAAACAACAACTAAAACCAACAGACACTCTACATGTAATTCATATTTTTTCCTCAAGATATTTAACTTCATTAAACGTTTATATTACTGTGTATCCATTTTTGAAATCCATGAACCTGGAGAGGCAGATGGCTAAACGGTTTGCAGACGGTTGAAAATGATAAATGGCTGTGACAAAGTTAGTAATAGTAATTTTGTTCACTGTATTAGTGCAATCTGTTTCTGCCTAGGAAGCAATCTGAGCTATTAAGTGAACTTAAATTAAAGAAATATTTTCCTCTACTTTTTGCTGTGATATTTCATAGTTTTGTTTTCAACATAATTCATGTTTACCTGTACTGAGTGCCATTTTTATGTACTGTGTAGTTTAACAGCTATTGGCTATGCCTTGGGTGACACCTGCCATTTTATCTGTGTATATTATATAAACTTTTTTTCAGACACATATACAGGTTTTTCAATGTCCTTGCGTTCATAGCATATAACCAATAAAAAAAGAAAATCCATATGGTCTCACAGATGCCTACCACAACTATCCTGCAAAACTAGTACAAAGAAGTGCTTGTATTTGGTTTTGTTTTATTCCCTTGAATTAATATGTCAGGTGCAATAATTGGGAATCGCAAGACCACTAGCAAAAAGATGTATTATGTAATCATATTTTTTTAAGTGTATTTATCAATTATTTTCCCTTTCCCAATTTACTAGACTGACAACGAAGAAAGAAACAGGAGATAACGAAGGATAATTAGGCAGGCAGAGCATTGGTGCAAGGTAGGGAAAAGATTACCATAGAAATATGGGAATGGAGACTCACTGTGATTCAAACCAATGGTTCGTCCTCCTTTACTTAACAGTATCTGGCACCATTTATATTCAGAATAAGGTAGAAGAAAAACTAAGGCTGTAGTCATTGACATTCACACTAATTCAATGTGGCCTTAATTTCATCTCCATTCCATTTCTGGGCAATGGAATTTTTTCCTGGAATAATTTCTCAATAAATTCTTCATTTAAAACAAACAAACAAACAAACAACACCCCCCCCCCCAACTGATTATTAGCATAAAACAAACAAATTTTGTCCAGACACTGCTTTGTTTTTTACGAAGTTTTGTTCTAGCACAGTTTATGAATGGCCTTGCCATTTTCAACAGGGAATTTTATCTACCATTGTACTGCCCATGCCAGAAGCTTTATTAAATTCTGCAAAGCTCTTCACCATCTTCTGAGATTCTACTAAGCGTATTTACATGCAATTTGGTCATAAATATTTCTAACATCAATTCTACTCAGGACCCACCATTATAAACATATTGCAGTGGTTGCAGTTAAAGCAACAATTTCTATTAGTTGTCATCTTCTTATCTAGTTCAAATCAAGTACTGTATCTCTCATGTCCTTTACAATAAAAATATGTTAATGAGAGAGTTTCTGGGTAGTATTTTAGTCATCTCATATGTCCTGCTCTTATATGATTATGTGACTTCTTTTGACACATTTAATCTTCATAATTTACTATGGATTTCAGCCTCTTCCTTTTTTTATACTTCAGTTGCTGATAATCCCTTAAAAAGGAGGATAAGATAGATTGTGCCCTTGTAAAAATAATTTAGTTTCTTGTCAATGTTCCTATTCTTAATTGGAGTTATAACTTATCTATATAAAGCTATTGTCAGGGAGTGTTGGTCAGGAATGCATTTCATTACATTGAGTCACGGTGCTAAACCAATCTTCACCAAATTTTCTTAATTCTTAAACTGACTATCCCATGACACTTATTTCTCCTGCTAGCATCTTTGCACTTCAGATGTCCACTTCGGTTTTCTAATTTTCACTATACATGTTCTCCTCTAAGGTTTTTGATGTTTTCTACTGGATTCAATAAAGTTGGATTTCCATTTTCTGAAAATGTATTTCAGCATGACAAGAACACTAGATATTTTCTTTGAGAATACAGAGTTTTTTCACCTGTCCTATCTGCCTTCCTGCTCCCTCTCCACAGTCTCTCAGCACTTCAGAGACATTGACCTGTTTTTTGATGCTACAATTTGCCAGAGGACAAATCTTTCAGGACAAATCCAAGTGTTTCTTTTTCATTACTTCTAATAWTTTTTTTTTACTAGTATGTACTTCTTAAAAAAAAAAAAAAAAGTCCTTTAATAAAATTCCATTTTCGAAGTTTCTGGTTCAAGACTAATTTTGGCTCTAGTTTCAATACACGTTTTTCTCCAAACATTAATCTTTCAAAAAAATCCTGCCCATTGCTACACTTCGTAGTTTTGTACACTGTGACAACTCAGAGTGATTGTTTGTGCCTTTTAGCAGGCATGTAATCAGACTGGACCCTTGCCTCGGCCATCTGGTGAATTCCATATAATGTGCATGATTTAAGGAGACAATCAAGCACCTCTAATAATCATTATGTCCATCTCCTAGGTTATGGTCCTTTTTTCTTCATTCTCTTCAGCCTTCTTTATGCCAAGTGCTGCAACGTTAACAATTGCTTGCCAAGTTTGTTTCAAACTTTTGCAGTTGTGTCTCCTGTTGTCAGATTTGCATTACAAACCACAATGCCAATAACAGTGGCTTTGAACTGTTGACAGAACCTGGTCTGCCATTCCACTTGATACCTAAAAATTATGCAGCATGTTGCAGGCAACAGTAAAAGTTTTTTGACAGACATGACCAGGTCAGTTTGTAGTTGTTCTTGTACCCATTACAAATGTAACTATCATCAAGCTTTTCCTGTCTACAAAACTGAACAGAAGAAAGTGTAATTGTTAACCGTGACATTAAAGGATGAAATAATACATGGGTTGTTTAAAGATTGAAAATTTTAAAGAATTTTCTGAACCTAGTCCTAAACTAAATTGCCCTCAGTCCATAAGCTAGATTGCCCTCTTTTCAGGGTCCACGTATGAGATATAAGGAACAAAAACACGCAGCACAAAACTTGTTAGGTTTAAGACATTAAATGCTCCAGAATTCTTCATTTGTAAATAACTCTACTGCTTGCTTTCTTTAGTCACTTCTTATTTCTCATAAAAGTCCAAATCTTGAAAACCTTGAAATACTGAGGAATGAGCTTTGTCCAAATTGGTCCTATTCCAATTATTATTGTCTTGTGTGTGGTCTTTCTTGTGTTTCAGATTACATGTGATATTAGGAGCTGTGAAAAAAAAATAGTACAAGTCAAAGTTTTTAAAAATGAGAGGTAAGAGATTACAATAATTTTCCTAGACAGGAAACCAACATAGTTAAAGTAACTGTATAAATTCCAAGCTTACATAAGCCTGAGCTGTGTTTTACTTACATCCTGAAGACATGACAATGAAAGCAGCTAATAAAATTTATTTCCTCAAACTGATTAGCCAGAGGAAAGTTAAATGAAAGGAAGTATTTTGCAGATTAATTTCAGATGATAAGGGAGATGCATGGCAGGGTCCAGCATTGAAGATGATACATAAACTGAGATACTATTTGCTGACCATTATCTACCACAGCTGACAGATGTTTGGAGAAATTCTAAACAAGATACAAAATAAGAAATTAGGTTTAGTCTTATTTGAAGTTTCCTTCATTTGAAAGGGGACAGGGTGGCAGGGACAGGAGTGTTTGTAACTGTGTTTCTAATTCTTTAAGGCAGAACATAACCCACTATTTTGCCAGAATGCAGCTTATTGTTATTTGAAGACTTCTTAAGTATTTAAAGTGATCTCAAGAAAATTTCAAAAGTATAGTCACAAAACCAGCCAATTCTACTGAGCTTATAAACCCAAATAAATTGGTGCCTCAGGCCAACCTGCAAAGATATATGTGCGAATCTTAGAAAATGTAGCCTGTTCTTCATTAAGGTGAAGGTTTTCCTCTGGCATCAGAGTAGGGCAGGATCCCACCATTTTTTGACAAGAGGAGTGCAGTGGAGCTATAATACCTCTTTTTCATAGAATCACAGAATGATTGAGGTTGGAAGGCRCCTCAGGAGATCATCTGGTCCAACCTCTCTGCTCAAGCAGGGCCACCTAGAGCAGGCTGCCCAGGACCACGTCCAAATGGCTTTTGAATATCTCCAAGGAGGGACATTCCACAACCTCCCTGGGCACCCTGTGCCACTGCTCGGTCACCCTCACAGTAAAAAAGTGTTTCTTGTGTCTCCTGATGTTCAGAGGGAACCTCCTGTGTTTCAGTTTGAGCCATTGCCTCTTGTCCTGTCACTGGACACCACTGAAAAGAGCCTGGCTCTGTCTTCTTTGCACTCTCCCTTCAGGTATTTACATACATTGGTAAGATCCCCTGAGCCTTTTCTTCTCCAGGCTGAACAGTTCCAGCTCTCTCAGCCTTTCACCATATGAGAGATGCTCCTGTCCATCATCTTAGAAGCCTTTTGTTTGACTCTCTATTTAAACTATGGGACGGACACGTACTCAAAGCCATCCAAATGAGTGGAAATCTTACAGTTTGCCTCTAACTCTCTTGAGTGTTTACTGAAACCCCAGCTTGTTATATTACATACAGCTTAAAATTTCCTAGGGCAATTAAAAGTGCTGATAAAGATTTGACTGTGAATTCAAAGAAAAGTACATATTGTTATGACTGGTAGGGACAAGAGAGGCAGTAGGCTGGAATTTTGCACTGTTTCTAGGCACTTTTAGCTCTGTGTTGGTATTACATTTTCAATACTTAGATGATAAAAAATATRTAGGCCATAATTGTGCATTTTGTTCACCAGAAAAGCTTCCACAGGTGTGCAGTTTTATTTATGAGCTTCCAGAGAACATGATATCTTACTGAAATTCTCATCAATAACGTGTAAACAAACATGCTCCAAAATACTATTCAGAATTGATTTGTCATACTTTAAAACAATTAAATCAATATTCCCTTTTTTTGCACATGTACCTTTCTCCCATTGTCTGAAACAGCGATAAGGACAAGGATTCAAGGCTATGTCTGAATTTTAAAGTTTCATGGTGTCAAGAAGCAAATGTGCCATCAGGCTTACTCTTTAATTGCTTAATCTCTGGTACAGTTTCAGCCCAGGTCAGCTAGCACTCTTCTAAATTCCAGGGCTTGTTTAGGAGACAAACTGGTCAGGAATGCCCAAAATATATTATGGAAAAGGTTGCCTTGATTTGCGTGGGAAGAGTTTAACTCGAGAATAGGTTACAGTACCTCTTTCTTTACTGATACAGGTGTAGCCCTAAAAATGAACTCGATCCCACCTATCCAAAATCATAATGTATAGAAGATAATAACTAGATTCTTTTCACTAGCTCTTTCATGTTTTGCCTTTACACTTTCAATTATTTAATTGTGAGCTCTAGAAATTATTTTTTTAATGAGAAATGGAAGCTGAAGTTTTCCCTTAATGACATAATGCTTAGAATGGAGTCTAACAAACTCACCAACTCTTCTCAGATTGATGAAACTAAGGGAGTTAGAAACAATGAGATATGTTACAGAAGCTCATCTCTAGTAATGTGTACATAAACTAGTAATTTTTTTAACTACCTCAGCACCTTAAGAAATCTACAGTGTAAATATCTACACTGATTTTTTTTTCCAGGCTCCCTTTATAATTAAAGTAAAGAATTAAGTAATTCTGAGGAGAAATTAATCTGACCTATTTTAGACTTCTACTTCATAATAAAATGAATCACTGTATAAAGGTGACAGTTTCTCTCCTATGTGTTAAGGAACTCCAGGTGCCTAGCTGTAGTGGTCCTATCTTGGCCACAGGATAAACTTAGCTGGCTAATTGTAATGGAGCAGCACGTAGACATCTCCCCCTTGGCACCAGTGATTGCCTCACTGATGAGTCCTTTTCCCTATCCAGAAGTGAAGCATGTTCTTATGCAAATATCCTTTTGCTTGACAAAAGAAATGATGAATAGAATCGTTTACATCTAAGGAAATCCTTTAAGAGCTCTAAAGACCATAATGTTGGTGAATCTTTCCAAGGCACRCAGTATGCCATGCCATGGCTGGAGGTCCATTCAGTGTGGCACAGCTCAGGATTCACAGCATCTGAAGACATGTAAGATTATCTATTCTCTTTTTCTTTACCGTGTTTGTGCCAATAAATAGTATTTAAATGAATATGGAGTCCGAATGCCTTTCTTACTGAGGTCATAACGAACACTAACACTGGTGCATAATGGTAGTTTTAAGCCTGATCTCTGGATTTGGTCAGCTGAATCCTTGACTGCTCTGCAGCAATATATATGTCCATCGTAATGTGGTAGTAAGATGCAAGTTTATGGACAAAAGTTAATGCATAAGATACTGTTAGATGGTTCCACATCAAATATGTGTTTTGGCTGATGTTATAATATTTTTTCAATTCTATGTTAAAAGAAARCACACTTGATATTAAATTCTTCATATTCTTTAGTCATTGTACTGCAGTTAAATGACTTAATTTGACCAACAAAGCCTACTATATGAATGATTATTTATAGATTTGAGTGGCTATTAATAATTAATTTATAAGTTGTGAATAATAACAGCCTTGTGAGAATTAGCCTACAATATTGCTCTATGAATAAGTATGCATTATTGGAATGCTCACCCTTCACAAGACCTGAGAGGGAGAATGGTACAAATAAAGCATACAGTAAGTGCTACATTCATAAGAGGTTATTTTTGCAATTTCTATGTAAATAGACTGCTCTCTGTGGAGAATATGTGTGGAATGAGGAAAGAAGAGGGAATKCAAACTATCTGTTCATGACTAGAGTCCTGGGGTCAAAGGCTTTTTAAAGTAATTACCTTCACAGCTTCAGGGCAGCAGTCAGCTCCTTGGGATGCTAATGGAAATATTCCCAAAACTGGGAATCTGGGTGGTGGGATCTGCTGAAAATTGAGGTGGATTTTACATTAATAAATAAATCTTTCAATAAATTTCAGAGRGTCAATATGGATTTTTATTTCTTGGAGCTTTTTGAAGAATAAGGTGGATGGTGCATGACCAAGTTCAAATTTATGTATGATTAAGAGGGCCTGAATTTACTTCTGTGTGTATGAATAAGGGGACTGTAGCTCTACAAGATAAAAGTTGTCCCAGGAAGGATAGTTAATTCTTTTTGTATTAGCTATCACTAGATGATGTGATCATTAAAAACTCGTCTCAAATACCAAGTATTAAAAGTGGTTAATGTAAACTATACTATTGCATTTAGGAACAAACCACTGTTTATTTTCTTCCCTGTCTGTCATTCAACATTGAAGCTTTAAGGATTCTGATGTTAATATTTATCAGCAATACTATCACTGTCAATTGCTATGATGTGCTGAATCTCTTAGAATTACTGTTTCTCAGATTTTGACTCTGACATTGTAGCTTGAATTATTTCTCCTCATTTTCCAAAGTAGAATTGCAGCTATATATTATTTGTGTTTAAATAATCCATTGGTAGATCTTTTTTTTTGTTTGTTTGTTTTTTGTTTAATGCTTATTGCTCAGTGGAAGTCTCAGTTCTTCCATAGGGCAGACCTATCTAGCTTTTGTCTTCACAAACAATTGGTGGTTTACTTGACTTCAGTGAGTCCTTCCTGGGCTTCCTTCATGTAGCTGTCATTTGAAAATGTCTCTCTTTAAAGGGATGCACTAAGCTGTATCAGTGCTGTGGGATAATTTATTTAAGCATAATTTATAATTGTGGCCATATCACAGTACTGTGTAAGACTATTATGATAGATAAAGATGACGTTATGAATAAGCTACCAACTTCCAGTATGTCTGATTCTAGCCAAGTGTAATAAGGTTGCTCAGATGTATTGCTGAAAGACAGAAATGTTCATTAACTATTTCTGTTCTGTATTCAGTGTGAAGCAGGATAATGTTTACGTGGCTTAGAGAGGCTTTTCTAGTTTCAGTGATTAAAGAGTATGTCTCGTGAATACAGAAGAAACATTTCAAATCTGAAGAGTTGGAAAAACTGTATGCAGGATTTTAAGAACTTTCTGGTAATACTTTTTAATAATTGGAAGTGATTTTTAAGAAAGTATGGAATTCTGGGAAAGTACCAGAAGACTGAAAAATGAAGGAGATGATATTCAAAAAGAGTTGAGGGAATGAATGTGGTAACTGTATGGTGAGTAGGTCATCACTGATCATAGGTCAACAAATGAGAAAGCTATTTAATAATAATAATAACAACAACAATAATAACAATAATAGTAAAAACTTACAAAAAAAAAAGTCTTCTGAGTAGATTTTGACATTGTTTTTGATGAAACCTTGGTGAAAGTAACTAATTTGACATACAAATACAACATTTAAATGGCAGTCATTAAAAACAGCTATGACAGAATTAATGTGACTCTTTCCAGATGGATTAAAAATGATTAATTCATACCTTCGCATCTACAGTTATACTATGAGGCCTGTCACACACTACAAGAAATTTTTTATGTGGTCCAGTAGCGATCTGTTGTCATCCAATGATGTTCAGTAAATCTTATCAATTTTCCAGAAGAAAATGTAGAATCAGTGCTAGTATAATGTCAATGCACATACACTAGAGAAATGGCAAATACTTTGGAAAACATTGATAATAACCTGGAATCACGTCTATTACATTACTTTTTATATTGCCACATATAATGTCCATTGTAGAGTAAATATGCTACAGTGATGGGAAGCTACATCTTGTAATTCTGAAAATAGCTTTGAGTCTTGCCATAAAACCATATGAACATGAGTTCCTTTCTATTGTAGCGATGTGGCTCTATGAATTAGCATAATGTGTAGATTTTTAGCAGATGACTGTAAAGCAGAAACAGTAGGTATTTTCTACACAAACAATTAGTTTGACTGCTGCTGGAATAGTGCATCGAGTTCTGATGCCTGGATCGTCAACAAAAATTGAAATCTATACAAGAGAACAGAAAAACCTTTAACCTTGATTCGAGTTAGGAAAAAAATCAATTTCATGTAAGAGTAACAAAATTCAGTAAGTTCAGATCTTTAAGAAGTAAATATTATGATTTACAAGAGTCTTCAGAAAAATCTTTTTGTGGGATAAACATTTCTTAAGTCATTCCAAAAAGGACATAATAAACTCAGTAGTAAAACACTGAAATAAGGGTTGTTCAGACTAGAAGGTTCAAGTTTTTGAGTGATAGTATTAACAGTGAACTAAATTATTTAGGTTACTTTTATATTCTCCATCCTTTTTATTGTGTAACTCAACACAGTATATCTCTTAAAATATATATGGAACAAACTGATGTAGAAATTGTTAATTTTTCTTCCATGTTATCTCTTAAAGTAAGATAATTATCTGATAAAATGGTTTTAATTGTTCTGCATGGATTGCAAATCTGTTAAAATCAGTATTTACTACTGTTTCTTTATCTCAGAAACACCGAACTTTAAAGGGAATTGTAAAAATCAGTTACACACACACAAAAGTGTTAGACATCTCTGAGAATTTATGCTTTTATTGCATTTCTTCATAACTCTCCTATAGTTCCTGATTTAAAATCTTTTGAGATAAATAGTGAGACTCTCACTTATTTCAAAAAATATTGAATTATCCTTGTTACAGCATATTTCCTCTGAAGCAATCCAGTGTGCAATACGTGGACTGGATACTTAAATCCTGTATGGATGTTCTGTATCAATCTATAGATCATAATTATACAGTTGTYGAATTTTTTTTGGTGGAAGGGAAGGATGAAAATCTTTCGGAAAGGAAAAATATACCTTTCAGTGAAACCAAACCTGTATGCACACTTTAGTGGTGGCTGTGAGGCTGCAGTGCTTTTCACACTGTAACCTCAAAATACTGCACATTCTGACTCTTGTCCCCTGGTGTCTTAGTCCTAGTTATATGGTCTAACTACATTTAGACTGGACTATCTAAATGCTGTTAACTTCTGTTACTAAGTGCCTTAGCTTCTGTTGCTGAGTTTTCTTCCATTGCAGGGTATTTAGTACGGGTCACTGTGGGGTGAGGGTGTAAAAGCAAAGAGGCAGTATACCTGCTAAGTTTGATCAGCAGAATGATCTTCAGGCTGGAGAAAAGAAAATGGAGAACATTAAATATCTTAGGAGATTATGGCACAATGAAGCCAAGGCAGTGAAGAAAACATAATGGAAGTGTTTCTTTACTTGAGTCACTGAAATGAAAATTACTTTCATTCTGTTTTCAGTACTATAATAGTTTGTTATTACATTTTTTTGGCCTGTAAGTTTTGAAGAGTTTATTGATTTTTATAATAAAATTGAGAGCAACAAAATTATACTACTTTGAGTATATTACCCCGGCTTACAAATGTTGCTCTACTTCATATACGACTGAGTGTGCAGTCACAACAAAGAAGAGCCAGGGGCAAGGAAAGGTGGGCTGACTTGTCACTGTATATATTTGTGTTTGATATCGACACAAGAGGTGATTGTATGCTGTAGTTAGCAGCCATTTCAAATATACAGTTCTGTCAGAACATCTGCTGCGTTGAACTAATAATGGTTTTAACTTCCCCATTGGAAATCATTCTGTATCTTTTTACATTTTTACTAGGTGGTATTTCATGGTGTGTCAAATCACAATATAATTACATATTTCAGAAAAACTAAATACTAACTTCCTACTGGAATTTTAAAAGATGCRCATCTGTTTCCCAGTGGAAAAAAAAGCACTAAGTAGCTTTTCAAATAGCCCTTGAAAAAGACTTATTCGGACAAAATGTGAAGATATTCCATTAAAATTCAGGTTAAAATAATGTAAATTACTTTCCCAACTGTAGTCTGGAAGGTTTACTTTCACAGAAAGTAACATCTTCAATTGGCCAAATTCTGTAGAGTTTGCACACAACTTTCAAACTCTGACATCAAGGATTCTAGTACARTTATCAAATATTTCATTTCACTCTCTATTTTGTATTTTAAAAGATGATAAAATCTTCTTTAAAGTTATAGCAGGAATTTCTTCTAAGAAACACACTTAAAGATATATCATAAAGGTATATGTTGGTGATCTTTTGGAATTTCCCATGTGCTTTAGTAAGCACTTCTTATTTTTATCAGTCAATGTCTTCTTAACAATATATTCCTAAATAGCATATTTTATAAATACTATCTCTGTTATCTCACTGATCTGCATAGGAAACCAATCAAATACTCACCCAAATAACCTCATTTAATAAAGGAAAATAAAATAAAAAAAAATGCATATTTTTCTGTGGAAAAATTCTCCACCTTGATGTTATTGTCAAACTAAGAACTGTAGACTTTGACCCCTTTATTCACAATCTCTTCTGTACCTCTCTTAATTTTAATTATGTTCTCTAATAGCCTCTTAAAAGGACATGGGGAAAAAGTCATCCTAATCATCTTTTAAAGYAACGGGGTCTAGAGAGCAAGGTTATTATACATTCTGTAACATCAGACATGTATATTCATAAAATAATTAAAAATTAACAGCTCCAAAAAGAATCATAGAATCATAGAATAGTTTGGGTTGGAAGGGACCTTTAAAGGTCATCTAGTCCAAGCCCCCTGCCATTGGCAGGGACTTCTTCAACTAGA
>JAYKAV010003172.1:238096-278065 GCA_035582835.1 Phoebastria nigripes
GGGTCCCATGGACTTGTGCACCTTCAGGCTCCTTAGATGGTCTCGAACCTGATCTTCTCCTACAGTGGGCAGCTCTTCATTCTCCCAGTCCCCGCCTTTGCCTTCTGCGGCTTGAGTGGTGAGGCTTGAGCACTTGCAGGTGAAGATCGAGGCAAAAAAGTCATTGAGTACCTCCACCTTCTCCATATCCTGAGTCTCCCAGGTCTATAACCAGGTCTCCCATTTCATTCCCGAGAGGGCCCACATTTTCCCTCATCTTCCTTTTATCCCTGACATACCTATAGAATCTTTTCTTGTTGCCCTTGACGTCCCTGGCCAGATTTAATTYTATCAGGGCTTTAGCTTTCCTAACCTGATCCCTGGCTGCTCGGACAATTTCTCTGTATACCTCCCAGGATACCTGTCCTTGCTTCCACCCTCTGTAGCTTCSTTCTTGTGTTTGAGTATGTCCGGGACCCCCTTGTTCATCCACACAGGTCTCCTGGCATTTTTGCCTGATTTCCTCTTTGTTGGGATGCATTGCTCCTGAGCTTGGAGGAGGTGATCCTTGAATATTAACCAGCTTCCTTGGGCCCCTCTTCCCTCCAGGGCTTTGTCCCATGGCACTCTACCAAGCAGATCCCTGAAGAGGCCYAAGTCTGCTCTCCTGAAGTCCAGGGTASTGAGCTTGCTGTGGGCCCTCCTCGGTGCCCTAAGGATCTTGAACTCCACCATTTCATGGTCACTGCAGCCCAGGCTGCCCTKGAGCTTCACATTCCCCACCAGCCCCTCCTTGTTGGTGAGAACAAGGYYCAGCATAGCTCCTCTCCTTGTTGGCTCCTCTACCACTTGGAGAAGGAAGTTATCATCAACACATTCCAGGAACCTCTCGGATTGCTTATGCCCTGCCGTGTTGTCCCTCCAACAGATATCAGGGTGGTTGAAGTCCYCCATGAGGACCAGGGCTTGTGATTGTGAGGCTGCTCCTATCTGTCTAGAGAGGGCCTCATCCGCTCGGTCTTCCTGGTTGGGTGGCCTGTAGCAGACCCCCACCATAATGTCACCTGTCCCTGCCTTCCCTTTAATCCTGACCCATAAGCTCTTGGCTGGCWCCTCATCCATCCCCAGTGGAGCTCCATGCACTCCAGCYGGTCATTGATATAGAGGGMGACACCCCCTCCTCATCTCCCCTGCTTGTCCTTCCTAAAATGCCTGTATCCCTCCATCCCAACAATCCAATCATAGGAGCCACCCCACCACATCTCCAATAAGATCCTAGTCCTGCAGGCGTGCACATGTCTCTAACTCCTCTTGTTTATTCCCCATGCTACGTGGGTTTGCATAGAGGCATTTAAGTTGGGCCCCCAATGAAGCTGTCTCACTGGCTGCAGTTCCTTTGTGCTGCTCTTCAGGTGCTACCCTGCTGACCTGTGATCCTTCTCCAGATTCTGGACATCTATTGCTGGCACTGGCATCAAACTGGTAGGACTGGGATGGATTGAGGTTGCCCTCCCCTGGCAACTTTAGTTTAAAGCCCTCTTCACCAGCTTGGCAAGCCTATGACCGAAGATGCTCTTCTCCTTCTCTGACAGATGCACCCCATCAGCTCCCAGTAGACCAGGTTTCTCAAAGTGAGTCCCATGATCTAAGCAGCCAAATCCTTGGCTGTGGCACCAATCCTGTAACCACAAGGACAAGGAGATCACTCAGCAATTACGATCACTGGCAAAACAGACTCAACTTGGGGAAAATTAACTTAATTTATTACCAATCAAATCAGAGTAGGGTAATGAGAAATAAAACCAAATCTCAAAGCACCTTCCCCCCACCCCTCCCTTCTTCCCGGGCTCAACCTCACTTGCGATTTTCTCTACCTCCTCCCCTCCAGCGGCGCAGGGGGATGGGGAATGGGGTTGTGGTCAGTTCATCACATGTTGCCTCTGTGACTCCTTCCTCCTCATGGGGAGGACTCCTCACACTCTTCCCCTGCTTCAGCATGGGGTCCCTCCCATGGGAGACAGTCCTCCACGAACTTCTCCAATGTGAGTCCTTCCCACGGGCTACAGTTCTTCACTAACTGCACCAGCGTGGGTCCTTTCCACGGGGTGCAGTCCTTCAGGAACAGACTGCTCCAGTGTGGGTCCCCCACGGGGTCACAAGTCCTGCCAGCAAACCTGCCCCAGCGTGGGCTCCTCTCTCCCCACGGGTCCACAGGTCCTGCCAGGAGCCTGCTCCAGCATGGGCTTCCCACAGGGTCACAGCCTCCTTTGGGCATTGAGCTGCTCCAGCATGGGGTCCTTCACAGGCTGCAGGTGTATATCTGCTCCACCGTGAACCTCTATGGGCTGCAGGGRGACAGCCTGCCTCACCATGGTCTTCCCCACGGGCTGCAGGGGAATCTCTGCTCTGGCGCCTGGAGCATCTCCTCCCCTGCCTTCTTCACTGACCTGGATGTCTGCAGAGTTGTTTCTCTCACATATTCTCACTTCTCTCTCTCTAGCTGCAATTGTGCAGTTTTGGGTTTTTTTCCCCCCTTCTTAATATGTTATCCCAGAGGCGCTACCACCGTCGCTGATGGGCACAGCCTTGGCCAGCGGTGGGTCCGTCTTGGAATTGTCTGGCATTGGCTCTGTTGGACATAGGGGAAGCTTCTAGCAGCTTCTCACAGAAGCCACCCCTGTAGCCCTTCCACTACCAAAACCATGCCACGCAAAACCAATACWTTAGGTCATTAGACAAGTGTAATGCACATTTGACAGATGAGTTTTTAATATGCAAAAGAGCAATCTCATTAATTCTGCCATTTTCTTTGTATACCTGATTGCCAGTGTAATGCAGGTAATTAGGAGAAGAAAAGTGAAGGTACCTATCCATATAATACATAAGCTATTTGAATTAAGCTAAACCTTATCTCTGTTCTGCATTTCCTATGAAGCTTCTCATAGTTTCAAGTGAGAGATCTTGATATCCACTGAAGAAGGTAGCAATCACTGTAGAGGATTTGAAATTATATTTGGCTACTGCTGTCCATACTGCTGTTCCATAGCCCACGGAATTCATGTTAAAAGGCAACATATAAGGAATCTGTACATTTCACCTACAAAGTAACTCAGGCTATGACTGAAGGGCCAGGTCTGTTCTTACACAGGGAGTCCCATGTGAGGCTGTTCAGGGCAGTTAAGGCCTATTGGTGCACTCCGAGCCCTGAGAGTACTTCTATGTAGTACTATAAGCAAAGGACAGTTTTTCATTCCTGGCAGTAAACTGAGCATTACTTACAGCATTTTTATGTAATGYTTTCTATGGAAATTTATAGAATCATACAATAATTTGGGGTGAGATGGACCACCAGAGGCCATTTGTCCTACCTTTTGCTCAAAGCAGGGTCAGCCATGAAGTCAGACCAGGTTGCTCAGGGCTGGAGACTGCACAGCCTCTCTGGGCAAGCTGTACTAATGTTTGACTGTGCTCATTACTTAGAAGTTTTTATATCCAGTCTGAACCTTTCTTATTTTAACTTATGCCTTTTGTCTCTCTCCCACCAGGAACCCCTGCAAAGATCTTGATCCCAYCTTGATGACCTCCCCATAGGTGTTTACCGGCTTCTATGAGGTTTCCCCATAGTCATCCCTTGTCCAAGCTGAACCAGCCTCTCCTCACAGGGCAAGTGCCCTGAGCAGCATAGTGGCTCTCCACTATATTCTCCCTAGATTATTGATTTCTTTCTGTTTGGGACCAAAAATTAGACACAGTATTCTAGATGCAGTCTAATGAGAGCCGACTAAAGAAAAATAATAATTTCCCTTGATGTACTGGTTGTGCTTCTGTTAATACAGTGCAGGAGGCTCTTGGCCCTCTTTGCTGCCAGGGCACGCTACTGGGTCATGATCAGCTTGCTGTCTGGTAAGACCCCCAGGGCCTTTTGAGCAGAGCTGCTTCCCAGGCCATCAGACCCTACCCTGTACTGCTGCCAGGGATTCTTTCTTGCTGGGTACAGGACCTCCCATTGAGAACCTCCTGTGGCTCYTGTTGATCCATTTGTCCAGCCTGTCTAGATCCTCCTCAATGGCAGCCCTGTCCTCAAGCGTTGTGACTGGTCCACCTACTAGTTTTGTGTCATCTGCAAACTTGATCAGGGCACACTGTCACTCCTCTCAGTCTCTTGTAAAGATGTTAAATGGGATTGGTCCCAGGACAGACCTCTGTGGCACTCTGCTTGTTATCAGCATCTAGGTAGAGTATGGCACATTAACCATTGGCCCCTGAGTCTAATAGTCCAAATTTTTTTTTTTTTTTTTTCCTTTTTTCCTGTCTGGTTGCCCATGCATCCAAACCATGACATCCCAATCTGGATACAAGAATGCTGTTGGGACAGAATATCAATAGCCTTCCTAAAGCCTAAGAAAATGGCATCCAGTGCTCTCCTCTTATCTAGAAATCCAGACACACCATAGAAAGCAAACAAGTTTGTCAGGAATGATTTGTTCTTGATAAACTCATGCTGGCTATTCCCAATCACCTTTTTCTCTTCCAATTGCCCAGAAATTACTTCCCAAAGGACTCACTCCATGATTTTCCCAGGGACCGAGGTGAGGCTGACCAGCCTGTAGTTCTCTAGATTGTCTTTTCAAGCTTTTTAGAAGATGGGTACAATATTTGCATTCCTCCATTCATTGGAGATTTCCCCTGATGTACGTAACATTTCAAAATGATAGAGTTGCCTTGCAAGGACACTGGCCAGCTCTCAACACCCTTGGAAATAAGCTATCCGTCCCAGGKACTTACATGGCTCAAGTTCTCTGAAGTGATCCTTGACTCACCCCTCATCCACATTTACCCAACAGAACAGATAGAGTTTTAGAAAAGGAGGTAAAAAACTACAGGTCTAGCAGTTTGGATCTCCTCTTTAAATATCCCGGGCTACTTACATAAAGATGATCCATGTACTCATATACWAGTATATGGCTACATATCATACAGGTATATAGGAGATGCTGAATATGCCTTTTTTTTATACCTGTCTTCATACTTTTCAAGCTTGTTTTTATACTTTATCATCTGTATTTAAGCTTTAAGATAGAAATCATAAAATGCTGAGTAATTTTGATCTTTTATTGTTTAATTTGGTTTCTTAAACTTAATGGTCGGTTTATGAACATTCAAATACATTAACTTATTTGATGTTTTAATACAAAATTTTCTTGTGTCATCTGGTAAAAGGTAGAATTGCCAATGAGTGTTGTGGGTGGTATTCAGAAAATGTGTTACACAGTCTTTGTTGTAGATGCTATAAATGGTGTGAAATGGGTCCTATTTGCAAACCATTGATGCCCAAGAACAGAGAGTTAAATTTATCTGTCACTGTGTTCTCCCATCTAGGAGGACTTTCTGCCAGCAATGGCTCTCTGCCCTTGGTTGTAGCAGGAAAAGCCAGCTTAATGCAAAGCCCAGTATTTGACATAAGGTTAATATTGCTCATAGTTCAGAGTTATTAGATCAAGCTCGGGTGAGAATTTCCACATGAACAAGAAAGCTGTTTTCTACTGTTAACATCTCCTCCTTTTTTTTTCCTTTTCCCTGCAGAACTCCATATTCTTGCACTGCATCTGAAAGATTAAATTCATAAAGATGTGAAGTAATATTGTACTGAAACATTTTGCTTATTAAAGATTAAATTTCCTCCTATTTTTTAATTAATGCAAGAAATACAACATTTTCGTTCTTATCTGCATCTAGTTACTCCTGAAATACTGATTTGCTTTGGTTTTTTTTTTTTTGTTTGTTTGTTTKTTTTGGGGGGGGTGTTTGGTTTTGGTTTTGGTTTTTTGTTTGTTTGTTTTTGTTTTGTTTTGATTTGATTTGGTTTGATTTTTGTTTGGTTTTTTGTTGTTTTTTTTCCCTGCTAGTCTTTCATTGAGATCAGGATAGTACTCTTGTAGAGGAGATATTGCTAATACTTCAGCAAAACATGGAAACATGGATCCAGTTTCACAACTAGAATTACACCGGCAGAGGTCTGTAGAATTGTGATGCTTTATACCAAACTTCATGAAGAACTATATATGAAGATTTGTCACAAAAATTATGATTGGTCACAAGAATGATGCAAAAATTATTTCTTTGTCACCTTTTCTTGCTCAAATTTCTTCAAAATTATTGCATTTTGTCTGTAATGAACTTTTTATGGAAAAGTCAAAATGACATGGAAGAAGGAAGATAACTGAATACAGTCTTTTTTATTTGTTTGTTTTCTGTCCTGGTTTCAGCTGGGATAGAGTTAATTTTTTTTTTTTTTTTYYTAGTAGTTGGTATAGTGCTGTGTTTTGGATTTAGTATGAGAATAATGTTGATAACAACTGATGTTTTTAGTTGTTGCTAAGTAGTCTGCTAGTCAAGGACTTTTCAGCTTCCCAAGCTCTGCCAGGTGCACAAGAAGCTGGGAGGGAGCATAGTCAGGACAGCTAGCCCAACTGGCCAATGGGGTATTCCATACCATGTGACGTCATGCTCAGYATATAAAGCTGGGGGAAGAAGAAGGAAGGGGGGGACATTTGGAGTGATGGCGTTTGTCTTCCCAAGTAACCGTTACGCRTGATGGAGCCCTGCTTTCCTGGAGATGGCTGAACACCTGCCTGCCGATGGGAAGTAGTGAATGAATTCCTTGTTTTGCTTTGCTTGCGTGCACGGTTTTTGCTTTACCTATTAAACTGTCTTTATCTCAACCCATGAGTTTTCTSACTTTTACCCTTCCGATTCTCTCCCCCATCCCACCTGGGGGGAGTGAGCGAGCGGCTGCGTGGTGCTTAGTTGCTGGCTGGGGTTAAACCACGACATTTTCTCACTTAGATTTTTCTTTCTCTACTTATTCTTTTTTTTTTCCTTTTTTTTTTTTTTTCTCCTGGCAGCTCCTCTTCCTAAATTAAAGAAAAACCCAGTATAAAGTTTCATTTCCAGATAAGTGTTCCAGGAAATTCATCAACTCATACAACTTCATATGAGAGACTCTAGTATGTATGTGCTTTGTTTTATTCTTTATCAAGTAGGAGTGGATGAAAGATCCCATCTGTGTATTTGAAGGTTTCTGCACTGCAAATTTATTAGATAACATTCAAATGGACAGATGGGCAGATAATTTTGCCTTCTTATACAGTCATGACCACAATGCACACAATGTTATGGAATAAAGATGTTCATTTTCCACTTGTTGCCCATCCACACCAGGCAGTGTGGTCAAACAGAAAAGGACCAACTGTTTCTTTGGCTGCCTGATATGGATCTTGTTCTTGAATGTCCTGTGGTTTTGCAGTTCACCATTTAGATCCTTTTGTATACATTCTTACAAATATCTCCAAATATACAGGTGCATAACAGGAAAATCCAAATGGGTAACTGCACTGACAGAGAATTTATAAAAGTACTAAAAGACAAATAACATATGGCATTCATACACATAATTAGTTTTGTAAATCTTAAAAAATCCTTGAAAAGAAATTTTACTGTATTGCTCCCAGCACTGTTGGTTACTAACACCTTAATTAATTTAAAATCCATGTACAAAATATCTGTATTTTTGCTTACTAGATTTTATTACCAAAAAATGAAGCATTTTCCCACAGTTGTAGAGTGAAGGAGGAGCATTGCTGGAAGAAGAAACAAAGTATATATGCAACATTATACTCCATGCATATAGACAGGGTATGCATGGACTGATTACATTATTTCAGATTCTGAATATCTTCAGGAAGGAATTTATAGACTTAATTGTCTCCAGACTAAATTATGGAATTAATTGTCTCTAGACTATCATGGGCTCACCACTGAGTGAAACAGGTCTTTCAATGAGAGAGACTACAAGAAAGGCTGAGATATTCATACCTTTTCCTAAGTTTTTGTTAACAAGTTCAGCTCCCAGGTTTTCCAGGTCTCTGTGCCCTGTGCCAAGGTTTGGGAGAGAGGGGAGTAGAGGAGCCTGAGTTGGGACTCCTCAGGTGAGCTGGTAATTTTCAAGTTCATGGGACCAGGCTGGATGCATTTGAGAGAGCTGACAGATCTCCAASATATAATTGTGAGGCCAGTCTCTATCATGTTTGAAAAGTCCTGCTGATAAAGGGAGGTCCCTGAAGACTGGAACATACTCTCTTACACAGTCCTGGTAGTCAAACTGGAGAGATATGGAGTGGATAGGTGTACTGCATGGAAAGTGAAAATCTAATTGGACTGTTGGGTTATAGGGTAGTAGTTCAAAGTGAAACTGGTTACCGTTTCTGAGTGGTATTTTTAAGGGGTTTATACTGGGAGCAATTCTGTTTTTAACATYCTTATCAACATCCTAGATAATGGGACAGAAAGCACCTCTAGCAAATTCACAGATGACACAGATTAGGCATATTGGGCTATATTAGTAAGAGGATAGTCAGTGACTAAGGGAAGCAGTTATTCCACTGTACTTGGCTGTCATGAAGCTGCATCTGGCGTTTTGTGTCCAGTTTTAGGACTTCTCATTGAAAAAGAAATATCAACACAGATGAGAGACTGTAAGCCATCAAGATGTACTTAGGTGTTTGGAATATGTGAGAGACTGAATGAACCAGAAACTTAGACTAGAGAGGAAAGCTAACGCAGAGCTAATCACTATAGAGAAAATGTAAAACTTGTACTCTTGCACTGCAACTTTCCTTAAGAAATTATAAAACTTTAATGTACACATTGCACTTATATAAGGAAACAAACACATTGTATAAAAATGCTCCATGCAGGGAATATATTTTGTTTGGTGTACAATAATAATATTCATATTAGGTCATACTTTATTTGGCCAACAGCAACTGAAGAGTACTGTAGGGAAAGTGTTTTAGACCTCTTATCTAATAAAAGATAGAATCATAGAATCATTCAGGTTGGAAAAGACCTCTAAGATCATCGAGTCCAACCGTCAACCCAACACCACCAAGCCCACTAAACCATGTCCCTAAGCGCCTCATCCACACGTCTTTTAAATACTTCCAGGGATGGTGACTCAACCACTTCCCTGGGCAGCCTGTTCCAATGCTTAACCACTCTTTCAGGAAAGAAATTTTTCCTAATGTCCAATCTAAACCTCCCCTGGCGCAACTTGAGGCCATTTCCTCTCRTCCTATCGCTAGTTACTTGGSAGAAGAGACCAACACCCACCTCGCTGCAACCTCCTTTCAGGTAGTTGTAGAGCGTGATAAGGTCCCCCCTGATACAAGCCTTCAGCTGCATTTAGGATACCATTCACCAAACATTTCTTTCTGTTGTACATAATGTGCATAAAGTGATACAGTATTCAACACCACAAACCCCTTCTTTTACTAGCTTCTACATAAGGTAAAAATTGACAATATGACGTTTCTTGAGAAAAGTCAATGTCTTACTGAAATCCCACTGCACACATGAAGAAAGTTTCAGATGAGAAGGAAAAGCCTTATCATCTAAAGCTTTGTATTTAGAAATTTTTCAAATAAACTTTCAAATAGGCACAGGTATGTCTTTTCTGTCATAAGGAACATATAAAAGATCATTGTGTTGTGTCAATGAATTGCACTAAAAATTATTTGAATTTCTTAATATCTTGAGGCTGTCAGAGGGCACAGGGATAGATTAATTTTCTTGGTTTCATGTTTCATGTGTTGAATCGGCAAAAGAGTAGTTTTTGCATAATCTTTTTTTGAAGCAACCTCTAAATCATCTAGACAGGACCAGTAATCAATGATTTATTGCCCACTGCAGAGTGTTGTAACTGGTGTAGTCAGCTATCTAGAAAGTCTTGTACTTGGGGGGGGGGGGGGGGAAAAAAAAAATCCTTGGTAAGTTTGTGCATTTGATTTCTTTGTCTTCRTTAAGCTGTGTGGCTGCTTTCTCATCAAGCCAATCTGAGGGGTTTGTTCATGCTGCCACATTGGTTATGTAGCAGAGATAGTTGAGTATTTGATCACACCTCTGTTTTAATTCTCTCTGTTGTATTCTTCATAAGAAAGGAAGTCAAGTAATAATTCTTGATCAGTCAAAAAGGGCAGGCAAATAACAGAGACCTAGATAAACTGTGTGCAAATAATGGTTATGGAAAGAAAGGAAAGAACTTCTGCAATTTGATGTGGATTTTCTAAAAGACCTTTCTTTGTCTTCTGAAGATAGTACTGGTTTACACTGTGCAAACTGGTGACCAATCCAAAGGAAATCTGGTTGCTTCAATAGAATTCAAGCAAACTGAGACTTCTTTGCTAAGGAAATTAAGCAATAGCTGGTATCAGTGCCACAAGAAGAACATTTTTTCATTGGCAATAGAGTAACTGAGGAAGTGGACATACTGTGATCAATAAATTAAGGGGAAAAAAAGTGTTCTTTCATTCTGCTTAAGAGCCAGTGAAATAACTGTCATGTTTGGGACAATTTGAACAGAATGATACAGAAGGCATACCTAGGATGTTGTATAAGGTACTTTGAACACAAAGTAAAGTTGTGGAGGCTCCTTCACAGGATACTTTGGATGCAAAAGATGACACTGTTTCAGAGAAAATTAGAAAAAATTGTGAAGGAGAAATTTGTTGAGAATTGTTAAACACTTAGAAATACATTTTTTTGTGGGCAACTTAGGAAGTACTTGGGGGAAATACATATGTTTGTGCTGTTCTTATACTCTTCCACAGGCATCTACCTTTTGCTACTTCTGGAGACAGGACAGAAAGCTGTATGGATCTTTGATCTAACTCTATAAGGTTGCTCTCATATTCTTATTTATTTCTGCTTCATACTAGTCTTTTTTAGTTTTATTGTGTTCAATTCCTGGTTACTGGTAGTACTACAGTAGTTCAGTGCTGTAATCACAATTACCCTTGGTAATAATTATCTTTTTAGTGAAATCTTTTCCTTAAAGTGGAATGCATTTAAGGAGATAGCTTTCCCATGACATGTAGTTACATTTGAATTATTTTTTAGAGATGAAAAAGCATTGGTGTTTAATAGTAATGAACTTGTATTGATGATCAGATTTGGGGTTGCAGTTTTCAGTTAAAACTATTAAAAAAAAAAAGTACAAAGAGCAGAAAAGGTGGTGTTTAAACTCCTCTTAAAATTCACCCCATTTAAAGAATTTATTGAGGCTTAAGTAGTTCTAGTGCTGATTAACACAAGAAGCAAACTCAAAACCCTGCAGAAATGTGTAATCACTAATTTTTACCATGAGTGATTCCAAAGATGGTATCCTGTGTACAACAATTAGCTAACTAATAAATTAATGTATTGAACAAACTATTTAGAACAAAACAGACAAAAAAAAGGTTTTAACAGAAGGGCACAGTAGCCCAGACAAATGATCAACATAATGATATGAGAGACATACAGGCAGTGCAGAAGATGCCAATGCAACTGCCTGAAGAGTCTGCCAATGAACCAGATGCTGCTGCAGGGAAAATATCTTTCTCAGCTGGCATCTGGGTAGTGTTTGTCATCTGAAAGAGAAACCGACTTATGATTACAATGTGGTGGGGTAAATACCACTATTCCATCACTGTACAGTCATCTTTATTAAGTGTCTTTGGAAATCCGTTCTGTATGTGGATTTTATTTTTCGTATTTCACTTGTGACAGAAGTATCTCATCTAAGTAATCAGGAGAAAAGTATTTGATCCTCTGATAGATAAATGGTAGCACAGATAAAAAACATTTTCTATTTTATCCATAGAAAGAAATGCACTCTCCCTTTACTATTTGCATTTCAATGCATGCTTTTTCAGACTGCATGAGAATAATAATTAATATTTTCTCTCTTGAGACTGGACAAAGATGAAGTTAAACTGGTGTYAATGACATTGAGATTCAGAGCATTTTTTTCCTAGTTGAAAAATTCTGAAAGGATACTTCACAGATTTTTTATATCTCTCTCAATGTAGATAGATCATATATATCTATACAGAGAGAGATATATAAAAATACAGACAGAGCATCCTGAACCCCTTCTTACACTATGTGTAAAACAATCAGACTTCACCTTTCAACCTTTCTCCCACTAAAAGACCCTCAAAATGTAATTACCAATGAACCAGGTGGTGCTCTACTTCTGACTATATGACAGGTCTGGAATTCCTTGGACTTCAGCAGAGTCTTCATGGATTGGCAAGGGATTAAGAATGTAAAAAGGCAAAAAATATGGCTTAGTGATATATCAAATTACTATAATAATTATTTCTTTTTAATTTCAGTACGGATAAATTTAAGTTGACATTCTGTGCTCTTTCACTGTAAAGAGGTCCAGTGATAAATTAAAAGTGAAAAAGACAATAGACAGAGTGAAATGGCTGGTTTTCCTGCTGGATTAACTATGACAAGTGAATGCACAGTATACAGTCAATTTTTAAAAATGCTACTGTTTGTATACAGCTAAGAAATTTTAAGAAATTAATTGCATAATGCAGCATTGACCATGGGTTTCTTTTGGGTTTTGTTTGTTTGTTTGTTTGTTTGAAAGAATGCCTTACATCCTTAGTTAGGGTGCATCACCTCTGTGTGTGTATGTTTTGTTTGTTTTAGTGTAAGTGATGATACCTTTTGTATTTCCCCAACACTGAGTTTCTGTGGAGTACTAGTAAAGCTAGACTACTCTGTTTCACAACAGAGAGTCTGGAATTAAAATAAGCAATTTTATCAATGGGCATTGCCAATACCTTGGCCTAATGGCACTTCTCCCAGCCAGCCTGTTTATGTTAAATATAGAAACAGAGAAGACAACAGGAGACATGCAGCCTGAGCTGCACTGAGACAACCCATTATTTAGACAATCTTCCAGTGGTTTTAGGGATTTTCTGCACTTGAAAAATGACTGCAGGAGAGAACCAAACCCACTAGCATAGAAAGCCAAATCTAAATTCATTAAGGTAAATGTCACACAAGATTTTCTTTCCTTTTTGAAAAGGTATATACAATAATTTTACTGTCTGAGAGATTCAGCAAATCAGATCTATGTTTTACAGTTCTAATACTAATTGTAATAAAAATCCTACTTTCCAGAATAATATGCAGCAGGTGAGAAGTACAATTACCCTGGTACTAGATCACAGAATCATAGACTCATAGAATCACAAAATCAAAGGATCACAGAATAGCCCAAGTTAGAAGGGACGTCAAAAGATCATCTGGTCCAACCTTTCATGGGAAAGGGAGGCTAGATGGGATTATCTAACACCCTGCCCAGTCACATCTTGACAACCTCCAGTAAAGGGGACTCCACCATGTCCTTGAGGAAGTTGTTCCAGTGATTGGTTGTTCTCACTGTAAAAAATTTCTTTTCTTTGTCAAGATGAAACTTCTCCCAGTGCAGCTTGCACGTTGCCCCTTGTTCTCTCCAAATGATGACCAACTGTAGCAGATTAGCACAAGTCCATTGAAGTCATTGGAACAGCACCATTTGACAAAAGATTACTAGTAGCCCTGTTAACCTATATACCCAGCCTGATCTCCATCTGGTAGTTATATCAGGATCTGGATCTACTCTTTAAAGTCCTAAAAAATTCCATTTGGCTTAGTGAGAATTTAATGGCCCAAATAATACAATCATTTTTACATCAGAAGTTGAGTCCAGTGGAGACTTCTACTTAAAAGCCATGGTGGTGCCGTGATATGTTCTAATATTATTTGGTAGAGTTCATTCTGTTGACAAAAAAACACCCACAGAACAGATAGCACTTCTAAGGCTCTGGGGCTGTAAATAATGTCCTGTTACAGTGCTTTCTTATGGGGGTCTCAAAGTCCTTTGTAAACATAGGGTTTGATGTTGAAATTTCATGAAAAACAAAATATAACAACCAATGAATGTTTTAAGGAATCTAATATTGTCATTTACTGTTTTATGAGTTTTGCTGTTTGGCTTGTATTTGCGTGTCCTCCCACAGCTAAATAGCAAAAGTTGGGGGGGGGGGGGAATCAAGAATTCTGATCTGGAGAATTAATTTTTATGTTCATCAGGGATAAAACATTTTCATGCCTATCTACTCCACCCATTATTCCAATTTCTAAATGAAAAAAAAAAATCTTTCAGTGTTCTACTGTATTTAGCCATTCTTGCAAAACAACAACTTTTCATAAGCAAGAATTCTGTTTGTCTGCATTTTGGAAATCTTGTTCCCACCTATACTGTAATATGAAAATAATAAATTATATTTTTTAAAATAGTCACAAATATTGGCAATACCTGTGTTATGACATTTTCCGATAAATTAAATGGCAATATAGCATAACTGTTACCACAGGTGCCAGGGAATTTCAAGGATAAAACAGGTCAATCTCAGTTTAACCATCTGTCATAATTTAATAAAGTTAAAATAATTTATTGAACTTGTGTTTTTCCAGTGTGATGAGGGCAGTGCTACACTTAGAGGACTGTTTTGTGAATATAGTGTCTTGGAAAGGAATTTGTCAGCTGTATTCAGTGCCTGATAAAGTRTGGGTTCATCGAGAATTTCCCAGCTGACAAGGATTCTACATTTAAAAAAAAAAAAAGTCCATATCTGTTTGTGGGTCAGTCCTATTAGAACCTTCTATTGCTCTAGTGTGTTAGCAAAAAACACACCAGAGATTTCCGGAGTAGACTGCTTGGAGTAACTGGAGGCCAGAAACAATTTAACCTGTAAATAATTTAAGAATAATAACCAATTATCCATCCAGTATTTCCAGAAATATAATTCAGTATCTTCCCACTAGTTTGCATCAGTAATCCACTGACTTGCCACTAGAATCTGCTTTAAAAATTCTCTTTAGAAACTTTTTTTTAAAATTCAGATTAATGTTTACATTATTCTAAATGAAATATAAATCACATTCATTAAAATTAATAATGATAAATGTCCCTGTTTGTATGAAATGGAAATGCATAATCAGAGAAAATTAAAGTCATATGAATTAATTAGTTCACAAAATTGGGAGATGGTGGGGATGCCAAACAGATGCAAGTAAATAAATGGTTGAATGAATAGTACATTATCAATTTGTATGGAGGTTGTTCTGCAGTAGGCACAACTGTCTCTTTCAGTTCCACAGGGAATAATTGAAAAGTTAAACTAAGTAACAAATTGATGTGTTGTTTTTTAAGGGAAAACAAATCTGGAAATGAACCTCACACAGTATCTGATATGGCAAAATGAAATTCAGTCTTACCTTTTCAATTTTATTCATTAAAGCCTTGAGAAAATAAATGAAAACGAGAAAAATATTGATCAAATGTAACCAGTTTTTGTTTAATAGAAGGTGGTGAAATTTCTAGAATTTGGAGTGCTTATTTCTGAAATGCTTACCGTACATGATTACTTCACAAAAAAGTTATTGTTATTCAAACATTGAAATGCATGCTGTGTGTATTTCTATGTATTTTTTAGTGTTGTCTGGTGAGCTGACTGTAACTAATGAACTCAGTGGGAAATCTGATTATCATAATCAAAATATATCATTCCAAATTTCCTTTCTGCAAATACAGGGCACAAGAGCTTAAAATCCCCATAAACACTCATTCTAACAATGGCTGCTATACCTAACAAGGCATAATTTGTCACCAATAACAATATTTTTTCCACTGCATAACCTCATTATCATTTTGCTTTATGTGTCTTTCTTCCACTTATTCTGAATCCTCAAAAAATTTTCTCAAGTCCAGCATTGCATGTTATTTGCAGAGTGCTCATCACCTCATACTGCATGAGGGATACGCTTTGCTGTTGCCATAATGCAAACAATAAATAATAATTCTAAAATCATATTCAATTGCTAGGACTACTTGAGGCAGATAAAGACATATGTAAGAATATGACCATATTTATTTATTTATTTATTATTCTGTGATTGAGGTGCAAATAAGAATGGAGCTCCACTGTTCTAGGCACTGTACAAACAAATGAAGTCTGGATGAAGCAGTGGTATGGATGGAGGTGTGTGGCCACCTTTCTGTCTGATGAGCAAGAGGAAATGCTGTACCAGGCAATGATAGCAAGTAGAAGCAGGACTGCTGGCTGCTCTCTCTAGCCAAGAATGTAATGCAACAGCAAAGGAAAATCTTTATCAGGCCAATGACTAGAGTCACTGGTAGAAATTGCCGTATGTGAGTTTCTGTGCTATTAGCTACACTAGGTGGAGACTTTTCCACCTCCCCATCTGTACTTTATCATGTTCCCTCTGACATGAGAATGCTCAAAGCGTATTTGCAACTACTGACTATGTTGATGGGATGGAGAACAGAAAGGTTAGTTAGAGATTCTGTTTTCAGGAACTTTTTGGTCTTTGATTCTTTCATTAGCTACAAGGCAAGAATCCAGATATATTTTCAAACTCAGCCACTGGAAACAAAAACCTACAGGACTAGGTGCTTACAGAACAAAATCAGCTTGGATAATCCATTCATTCAGTGTAACAATATTTTGCAACAGGTGTGTCAGGCCATTTTCCATGACTAATTTATATCCATGGATGTTTTTAAAGCCACCGTCCAGGTGTCTGTAACTCTTTAAGTAAAACTTAGCTGATTATCTGTAAAGAAAACAACTGAAATAAAATTATGGATCTCTTTTTTAAAATCATTGCCTATGAGATAATAATTATTCTGAATAAAAGTTCATTGTAATATAAACCAATGAAATCTTAGAGTTATAAGACCTATGGAAATTTAAAAAAACAAAACCAGTGTCGTGATTTAACCCCAGCAGGCAACTAAGAACCATGCAGGCACTCACTCACTCCTCCCTGGTGGGATGCGAGAGACAATCAGAAGGGTGAAAGTGCAACCAGAAAGCCTTCTGTAGCCTATTTCTTCCAAGCTAATACTTATTAGACTGAGATTTATTAACAAATTTTACTTACTTAAGCTTGGGTGTTTTGATTTGATGCAACTTTATGGATTTTCAGAGATGATGAGTCACATTGTTCAGATATAAATTGAATTTCATTTATTTAAAGAACATGTTTATCACTTAGATATAAATCACAAGGAAAATATCTTCATTGGAACTAAAATTCCAATGATATTATTCTTTTGTTATTTGATTCCTAATTCTTAGTGTCTGCTATTGGCAAAAATAGGGAAAATTACTTAAACAAGATTTTCTTTGTGGGAAGAAAACATTTAATGGTGATCAATAGTGGCCCAATAGAGTCAATACAGTCTGATTAAGTAGCTGTTTAAGCTGGGAGTGTTTGCTACACTATGGGAGGGAAAAAAAAAAAAAAAAAAGAGTGAGGGAGATGTTTATAGCCCTGGCAAGCAAGCCGAATAGCCCCAGAGCGTGAATAAACATTACAATAATGTAATCATTTATATGAGAAAAAATGTCCTAGAAAATATATTGTATTTACTTAATCCTGTCACCCCAGGCTTGCAAATGTAAAGAAAGTGACTTAGTGCTAAGTGATTTGTGTTATTCAACACTGTAATGTATTCGACTGGCTGATACTTTAAGACAGACTTTAAAAGACAGAAGCATTAACCTTGTCCTTTCATCCCAGATCATGTAAGATAATTAGTCTTTCTGCTTGATTAGATGCCTAAATCCACTACTTGGGCACCTGTGACATCTTTCAAAATACATGTTAGTTATCACTAACCCAATAGGTACCTGCCTGTTTAGTGAATGTGAACCAGGTTATTTAAGGTAAAAACATGATAGAAATTTCAGCTGAGACCTCTCTGGAGAGAAAATCTCAAGATAAGTGTTCCCCACGTGCTAGCCTCAGAAGAGACCCTTTCACCTGCAGCTATCTAGTGCGTGCTTTGGCTGTTTGAGGAGATATTAAAAATATACAGGTCTGTGTGAGCTGAAGCTGAACACAGATGTCCAGGGTGACTATCAGGTTTCTGTCTGTTCTGAGATATCTCAGTATATGCCTCTGGCAGACATGTTCTGCTCTACAATCAAAGGACTAAGTGAATTTAGGGATGACAGAAATTGTTTATATTTTTTACAAAAAGGTTTTGAAACTTGGTCTTTCATATCCTTTTGGGAGGTGGCTATCTCAAGGTAGTGGGTATTCAGCGGTAAAGTGTTGGCTCTCTTCTTTCAAGATATGACAGACAGGAATCTAAAAGCTGTGTAATGACAGCTTTCGAGTAGAGGACAATAGTCATCCTTGGCCTTGTTAGCAGCAATTTCCCAGGCACAGTTTGGCTGGGATCCATTGTCAAAAAACGATTTTGTTACACTCAAAATTTTGTTATGGAAAAAAAAGGAAACACCTTATACATAAACCCAGGAATTTATTGCTACTGTAATTCAAGTCTTAGTAGCTTAATCCAAGAATCATTATTAGTCCAGGTCTAAATATCAGAAAAATAAAATAAAATCAAGAGCTTAATGCTTTTATATATATATATATACATAAAAAGCCTCAATAATAATAATGCAGATAAAATTGATATGCATGCAATTCCTTTTTTCTGTTCCTTTGCCTAATATTATGGCCATCCTTTCCTGTCTCCTCTGTGTCCTAAGGTTCAAACTAGCACTGGTGGTGTTATGGTGAGTCATCATTATCACAAGTCCTTCCAGGAGGAATTTGATTTTGATGGTTTCCTCTTCCTTATTCTAGGATCCACTTGAGGTCATTTTTATGTTTACTAACACATTTTTACACCTTACTTTTACACCTCTATTGGACTGCAGCTCCAAATTAGATCCAAATATATCATAGAATCATCGAACGGTTTGGGTTGGAAGGGGTCTTTAAAGATCATCTAGTGTCGCGAATGAGTGGTTTAGAGGCTGCTTAAAGAATCACTGGCAAAGGTATTAACAAAAAGTGATTTTAATAGAAATTTATAAAAGCATGACTTCACAGAACTCGATGGCAAAGTTCACCCTATCACTTATTACATGGATTAAGCATACAAAGGAAAATTGTGTTAGAATTAGTTGGAATGGTTTATACAGAGACTGAGGATGAAAAGGGTAAGGGAGACCCTACTGTTGAGTCACAAGGTTCAGAGAGGACCTGGCTGGATCCAATCTTAGTCTCAGACTTGGACAATGGTTTATGTCTAATACAAAAAGGATAAGGAGACCCTCCTGTTGAGTCACAAGGTTCAGAGTAGACCCCCTTTCTTTCTAAACTCCTTCTCGGAGAGGAGTCCAGGTGCGGCTGAATCTACCCCTAGTCTCAGACTTGGGCAACAGTTTACGTCTAAGGGATTAGATGTGTTTAGCAGCAATCTAAAATCCATTCATAATTTTAAGGTGGATCACAAGATTTTAGCAGCACTTCGTCATTGATTAATTTAACATTGCCAAAGTGAGTGAATAGAATTTACTACAATCACTACAGTGACATAATTACAGATTATGCTTACTATTGGTTATTTAAATCAATTCATACACACACACGAGGGCCCAAAGCTAGATAAAGGTACCTGTTAAAAATTCCCCTCGAGTCTCGTGAAATACTCACGCTAAATGTCTTGGCATTTCTCAACGGGCAAAGGGTTGAGCCCCGAGTACTGTCTTGGCTGAGGAGTGTTTCAGCCCAGGTCCTGACAGTTCTCCAAATATCTCAAACTCGAGAGTTCGCGAGCTCTGAGAGGTGTCCCACTCAGAGGGATATCCTGGGCACAGCCCGCTGCAGTCCAGGAATGCTCAAAGGGTCTCACTTAGACCACTGTTTATAGGTTTGCAAGATGATTGGCTTTCGTCATCAGTAAATTTCCGTCCTGGCCACAGTCCGGAACAGTAACAATGGTACCATTCCACTTGAGCTACAATCCRGGTAGGCAATGTTTCAAGGCTGTCAGGGATGGTAAATTATTCCCGCTCTCATTCGCTACCTTGGTCAGACAACAGGTGTTCCTGGTACAGTGCCGCTCCCTACCTTACCATGCAAGAGTGCCTGGTACACTCAAGGGACACTTAACCATCCAACTCATTACAAAAAGACTAAGGCCTAACGGGGGTTCCTGAGATCGTAGAGTGGTCCAGGGGAGGGGGGGAAATGCACCACCACATCTAGTCCAACCCCCCTGCCATTGGCAGGGACATCTTTCACTAGATCAGGTTGCTCAAAGACCCATCCAACCTGACCTTGAACAATTCCAATGACGGGGCATCCACAACTTCTCTAGGCAACCTGGTCTAGTGTCTCACCACCCTCATTGTAAAAAAAATTCTTCCTTATGTCCAATCTAAACCTACCCTCTTTCAGTTTAAAACCGTTCCCCCTTGCCCTGTCACTACAGGGCTTGGTAAAAAGTATCTCTCCATCTTTCTTATAAGTCCCCTTTATATATTGAAAGGCTGCAATAAGGTCTCCCCAGAGCCTTCCCTTCTCCAGTTTGAACAACCCCCATTCTCTTAGTTTTTCTTCATAGGAGAGATGTTCCAGCCCTCTGATTATTTTTGTGGCCCTCCTCTGGACACAGTCTAACAAATCCATGTCTGTCTTGTGCTGGGAACCCCAGAACTGGACACAGTACTCCAGGTGGGCTCTCATGAGAGCAGAGTAGAGGGAATCACCTCCCTTGACCTGCTGGCCATGCTTCTTTTTATGCAGCCCAGGATACGATAAGCTTTCAGGGCTGCAAGCACACGTTGCCAGCTCATGTCCAATTTTTCATCTGCTAATATTCCAAGTCCTTTTCCACAGGGCTGCTCTCAATCCATTCATCCTCCAATCTGTATTGATACCAGGGACTGCCCCAACCCAGGTGCAGGACCTTGCACTTGACCTTGTTGAACTTCATAAGGTTCACATGGACCCACTCCTCAAGCTCGTCAAGGTCACTCTGGATGGCATCCATTCCCTCTAGCATATCAACTGCACCACTCAACTTGGTGTCACCTGCAAACTTGCTGAGGGTGCACTCAGTTCTACTGTCTATGTCACTGACGATGAAGTCATTAAATAGTATTGGTCCCACTACAGACCCTTGAGGGATACCACTTGTTACTGGTTTCCATGTGGATGTTGAGCCACATATGGTGGCTTTTATATATGTTGGATACTACTTCATTATTTTCCTTGTTCCCCCTAGAATGAGTTTTCTCCAACTCCATGTCTTCATTTCTTTAACTGACCGTGGGGGAGTTTTTTATAGACATGAGGTCTCCAGCACCAAGCCTGTGTCCCATCTGTTATCATCCCATGCCTGTACTGCTCTACATCACATCCTGTGTCCCCACTTCTCAAGGCCTTTACTGTCATACCAGGCCTTTATTTCTCTACATCCTATCTCTTCCATCATTCTTTTAGATTCATAAACTTTTTTTTTTTTTTCTTACACAGAAAAATACTTGTTAATACTATCTATATAAAGCTATGTTGTACTACATAAAGACAATTAAAGTAAAACAAGTTAGCTATAACCACTTAGAAGAATAAATGCTGCTACAGATAAACCAAATATAAACAAAGCTGTAGACAGGTCAAGGAAAGTTCAGACAGAGCAAACCTGACAGGCTTCAGTTCTGAGGCTGGGCAAACTCACTACAAGGCCTGTGGCCTTTTACTAGCAATGGCAATACAGCATTACTGAGCTACAGGACTACAGTTTGTCCTTCCTTAATTTATGTCAGAGGAAAAGAGAATTTAGTAATACAGACATGAGCCATTCTGTTCAAATTAGTCTCAGAGCTGTAAAAAGCTCTGATACCATTTTAGATATATTCTTAGTTTCTCATGTACTGTGTAGAGTGCCTGGACTGAGAGAATCTCAGTCCGATACTGAAATTCCACTAGTAAAATGTTATTTAGGTTTAGATTTTATGATCTTACATATCTTTAAGAATATAGATCTCAGAATCTGTGTTCTTAAACATATTTCTGTACTTTTACATCTGACACTGCATGATATCCTGTTTCAGCTCTGATACTGTTCTAAGGTAGCAGCTATTAGAGAGATCAACATTGACTCAAGTCAAACCACTGAATGCTCCAGAGGAGTCGTCGAGGGATAAGTGGATGAGTCTCAGAATTTGGGCCTCATCCCATGGATAAACTGAGACAACAGTGTAATGATGGGCTGGAGGGTGACTCCTTTCCCAGTTAAGGTCCTCAGCATTGAACCCTTTTTAAAGATTAAGTCCCTAAGCTGATCTCCTGTTCACAAACTTCTCCTGCACTTGCACTACATTTCTCAGTATTCTTCCTTCTCCTATGGGTGGCCTGAAAAAGCTGATTCATTATGGGATTGGAACTTGCTCTAATGAGATAGGTATTTCTTCCATTATTTCTGTGACATCACTTTTAAGAACAAAGCCTATGTAACTTTCCTGTTTGTTAGCTTCCTTTAAAGCTTGGGATGGAAGTTTTGTCATCTCAGACTTTGTTTCAATAATTTGGCCTGGTGCAAGCTTAGTCATCAGTTGTGTTATGCTATAATTGCACGGTCAGAGTTGGAGCACTGTGGAGGCAAGCCTGGCAGCCAGAAGCTGCAAGGAGAATCTGAAAGTGTTGACTTGTCTGGCTCTAGCCTTCTGTAACACTTGCAGGTTACACACTGTGGAAATGATGTGACACACAGATACCATCATCATGAACTCAATCCAAAAACTACACAGAATGAAAGGCAGAGAGGTAATATATAATGCAAGGCAAAAACACCAGCTGCAGCAGTGGCAGATACATTAACCAAGCTCACGGTGAGCTGCATATGTTCTCAGATTTTCCATGAGAAAATTTTTTTTTCATGTTTCCACATTCGTGGGAAAGCCATTGATATTTCATAGTCTCACTACACGTGTGCATCTTTTGAGATTACCTTTGACCTCACTATTTGTCAGCCTGACCCTGAAATAAAACATTTACAATATCTAAGTTACTCTCTGTGTGAACAGATATGAGTATGATAACATAGTAAATAGCATATTGCATGTATTTTGAGACCCTGATTGTGCAAATTTAAGATTCAGAAAAGCTAAAAAAATTGACTAAAGTCCCTGAGGAAACAGCACTATAGTTTAGTCTGATTTCTGGTACACTCTGGATTGCAGTCCTTTATGGACTTGATCAGTCTTCAGCTCTGTGCATGGGTCTTGCTCAGCTCCTGTCTCCTGTGCCCTGGTGATGCCTGCATTTGCATTTTTTTTATTCTGCTTCAGTAATTGGAATGTGGGATTATGTGCTAGAAGTACTGTGCTACTGCTGAGATTATATTTATTCATGGAATTTTGCTTTCTGACAGGCCCTGTTATTACCTGGCATGCACACTTTGTGGTGTTGTGTTGGCCACAGGGTGCCCTTCTACAACAATTGTGTGACCAGACACAGTCTTCCTTCAGGTGAGAGATATGCCCTTATGAAGCCATTGTGTACATTTTCCTAGATGGTTAACTAGATTGGATTTCCCTCACCAAAGACACAGAAAGTAAGAAAGAACCATCGATTGCACTTTCTACAATACAGGAAAAGATGCTTGATGCTTCTTAAAACTCCTACACAAATGACATAGCAAATTTAGCCTCATGAGAAGGATGGTTATCACAACTGAATTTGGCATATTAGTGTATGTTTAGGATGCAATCTTTCAAGATACTGCAGGAGGAATGAGGAGTTAAGACACATAGAATAAGTCACACAATAGATCAATACCAAAAGAAGAAATTATTCAAGTCCAGTTATATTGGAAGTTTAAAGCAGAAGGCAGCTAGGACAGTACTGTTCAAGTACCACAATTCATGAGTCATTGAACCTGCAAACATACAAGCCACACAACAGAGCCTTCAAGAATCAGCTCCTCCTTACGTGAGAAAGAGCTAACTTTTTTGCATGTATGCTTCTGTAGCACTTCAGACACAAATGAGCTTAGTTTACTGGACTGAATGGTGCTATCACCTTTTGGATTTTCTGATCAGTGAATAGTGATAAACTTATACAGAACATCGGACACTCCAAACATTTGGAGGAGAATAAAATGTCAGTTAGGTCTTTATTTATTATCATTAACTTATGATCTAGTAAGCCTTCACCAGAGAGACTGTTTTGTTTTTCCCCCCCCCACACAGCATACAGCACCTGGTCTCTCTTGGCAATAAGTTCTGTGTGATATACAGCAATTACCCCTGAAAAATAAAAACCTCCCTGAGATTTGGAGTGGAAAGCTAACTTCATGGAGTCTTTTCACAGTCACCAGAATTATATATGGTTTTTGTTGACTGTTTTACATAATTTTCCAAAAAGGTTTTGATGAATTCAGCACCTTTAAGCTGTAATTTTTATTCTATTTAACATTTTTGACAGGCAATTGCAAAACTCAGACATGCCTAGCTAGCAGAGGAAGAAAAATTAAGACTCTGGAACTTTATACATTGCATATTGACTCTTTGGATTCAATTCACTAAAATAAGCTGACAAAATGTTCCTGTAGTGTAATATTTTTGGTTGCTTTGTATTTTAGAAGAAAGTCCATTATTCCATTGAGTCATGTGATGATAAGTATGATGGGAAACTGACATAAAAAATTACAATGTGGAATTCAAGAATTTGTTCCCAGAGGAACGGAAGAAAAAGTTCCTGAAAATTCAGAAAAATATACTTGTCGCTGCCACAAAGAGAAATTACTCATTTTCAGTGGCAAAAATGTAAAGAAATAACCTTCTTTTACCAGTAATGACTATTAAAATATTACTGAGATTGTATGTGCCTATAATTTATATGTTGTATTATTATGTACTGACAGTGTGTCATGGTTTAACCCCAGCCAGCAACTAAGCACCACACAGCTGCTCGCACCCTCCCCCCGGGTGGGATGGGGGAGAGAATCAGAAGAGTAAAAGTGAGAAAACTCATGGGTTGAGATAAAGACAGTTTAATAGGTAAAGCAAAAGCTGTGCACTCAAGCAAAGCAAAGCAAGGAATTCATTCACTCCTTCCCATCGGCAGGCAGGTGTTCAGCCATCGCCAGGAAAGCAGGGCTCCATCACGCGTAACAGTTACTTGGGAAGACAAACGCCATCACTCTGAACGTCCCCCCTTCCTTCTTCTTTCCCCAGCTTTATATATGGAGCATGACATCATATGGTATTGGCCAGTTGGGTTAGCTGTCCTGGCTATGCTCCCTCCCAGCTTCTTGTGCACCTGGCAGAGCATGGGAAGCTGARAAGTCCTTGACTAGTAGACTACTTAGCAACAACTAAAAACATCAGTGTGTTATCAACATTCTTYTCATACTAAATCCAAAACACAGCACTATACCAACTAATAAGAAGAAAATTAACTCTATCCCAGTTGAAACCAGGACACAGTGGCATGATGATGTTGAGCTTAATGTGACAGTTCCTCTGCTATTTTCACCAAGAATCACTTTTAACTTTGAAGATCTGCAGTTTGGGTGAGATGCCAGGGAATGAAACGCAAGGCTAGAGGGCAAGAATAATGTCACAAGGGATCTCGATGACCTCAGAAAGGAGTGTAGCAGAGTTAGGAATGGCATAGTGTGCATTAGCCTGAATAGAGAACAGCCAGGGAACAACTGTAAAAAGCCAAGGGAATATCAAATCAAAGTCAAGACAAGATATCTCTTGGCCAGAGCTGAACCTCAGAGCAAGGGCTTGCACTACCTCTTCCATTTTCTGAGGAAAAAATCCAAACTATTTTGCTGACATACTTATGAACCTCATAATTTATTTGTTTTCTTTTTGTCATAAGCTTATTAAATAGCCATGGCAGTGAGATCCGGACTTTAAATTTGTCTTAAAAGGATCAGAACATAGCAAAAACTGTCTCAGAGCTGGAGTTCCAGGAGTCTCAGGATGAAGATTTTTGTGTCTTTTCTTCTTGCTCAGTGGTGCCCCTGGTGTGAGGCAGTTTGTCACTTCTCCCTTTTTGGTCCATGCATAATCTACCTGGATTTCTCCAAGGTTTTCAATACAGTTTCCCACAGCCTCCTCCTAGAGAAACTGATGTGTTATGGTTTAAACAAATGGTCTGTGCGGTGGGTGGGGAACAGGCTGACAGGCCGCACACAGAGGGTGGTGGTAAATAGCTCCTTTTCAAACTGGCAACCTGTCACAAGTGGGGCTCCCCAGGGGTCAATATTGGGCCCAACGCTGTTTAATATCTTCATAAGTGATCTGGATGATGGGATCAAGCATACCCTGATGAATTTTGCTGACAATACCAAACTGAGTGGGGAAGTGGACACTTCAGAAGGGAGACCCACCCTGCAGGAAGACCTGGATAGACTGGAAGAGTGGGCTAAGAAGAACCTTATGAAGTTCAACAAGGACAAGTGTAAGGTCTTGCACCTGGGAAAACATAATCCAGGAGTGCAGCACAGGCTGGGATCTATGCAGCTGGGGAGCAGCTCTGTGGAAAGGGGCCTGGAGGTCCTGGTGGACAACAAGCTCTATATGAGTGAACAGTGTGCTGCTGCAGCAAAGAAAGCCAACAGGATACTGGGTTGCATCAACAAGGGCATCACCAGCAGAGACAAGGAAGTCATTATCCCACTCTACTCAGCACTTGTCAGGCCACACCTGGAATACTGTGTTCAGTTTTGGTCCCCGCTATACAAAAAAGATGTGGACAGGCTGGAGAGAGTCCAGAGAAGGGCCACAAAGATGATCAAAGGACTGGGAAGCCTGCCATATAAGGAAAGGCTGAGACAACTGCCTTGAGACAAGAAGGCTTAGGGGAGACCTTATCACCATGTTCAGGTATTTAAAGGGTGGCCACAAAGAAGACAGAGACTCCCTTTATACAAGGAGTCACATGGAAAAGATGAGGGGTAATGGGTACAAGTTACTCCTGGGGAGATTCTGATTGGACACAAGAGGACTATTTTTCACAATGAGAACAATCAGCCATTCGAATGATCTCCCCAGGGAAGTGGTGGATTCCCCAACATCGGACACTTTTAATATTCAGCTGGACAGGGTGCTGGGCCATCTTGTCTAGACTGTGCTTTTGCCAAGAAAGTTTGGACCAGATGATCCTTGAGGTCCGTTCCAACCTGGTATTCTATGATTCTATGATTCTATGATTAAATTGTGGAATCAGGAAATCACTTCTTAACCCTCTACATTTAGTCAGATATGGCATACGCATTGCATGTCTGCAGTTAATTTTCTGACCTCCTGTCATCATCTAAGCCTGAGCGTGGTGGTGTAACAGAGCTAGCTTCTCGGAATTAAGATGTCACAARCAGCAGTTTAATGTTCTAAATTTGGCAAAGTCTATTCTTTGAATGGGCTGACAATTTTGACTCTAGGCATAGAAAAAATTGGCAATAGGACACCCTGTGACAACAAATCTGCTGATTTATAAATTTTCTAAACCAGGCTGATTGCTTACTGCTTGGAGGGAAAATTCAAATTGTAACTGCTCAGCAGTGGTAATTTGTGACCAAGGAATGATCTGGCATGGAGGGCAAGAAGGCCCACCTGCAGAAGAGGGCAAGAAGGCCCACCTGCAGAAGGGGTTAAATTGGCTGGAAGCAGGAATGCCAGAGACAGAGCAACTCCCTTTAAGGGAGTCAATCCCTAGGTGATGAGACAAGAAGCAACCAGCATTAACCTGTCTTGTAGCCATTCTGGAATGTGAGCACTCAGGGGCCACTTTTGGGCAGCAGAGCTGAGCTGGGGTTTGGACTCAAGGCTGGGCTAAGGTGCCCCATGCCAATGTGCACAGGATTGGTGCTGGTGCAAGTGTCTATAAGGATTCAGCTCATGATGCGTCTTTGCAGACTCCTTGTAGAAGCGCTTACGGCAGTAGGAGTCTGTCCAATGCATTGTTCATTTTTATATATATATATATTTAAGCACAAATGTGTGTTTAATTCACCTCAAGGGGTACAATAGAAATTCCCCAACATGCTGATGTCGCTGATGTCACTGATGTCATGGAACGGTGACATTATTTGTGTCTGTCCCTCTGCCTATTCCATAGTGGCAGTGGGAACAGCAAGTCCAACTCTTCTACTATGCTACATCATCCCACTTCCATACCTTCCTGCTACCTTGCTACAGCATCTTGAGGGCAGCAATATTCAAATTACCTAATATGAAAGAGCTGAAAACAGTGAAAGATCTCCCTGGTAACTATGACGAGCTTCTGAAGCTGTAGAATTCACAGTATGGGGCTTTTGGGAACCAGTAGCTAGAGTAGGACCTGACTAGGTAGAACCAGAAATAGTGTAATTTTTTTGCATAGCAATTTTCTATGCATAGCAGTCAGTTGAGAGCATTTGGGCTTACCTCTTCCTTTCCTAAGAATACATCAATAGTATGTCCAAAGGTATTAAGGATAACAAAATTACCTTATGTCTGTGTGGTAGAAAATATGTAATTATGCCATACTTCCAAGCAGAAATATGAGGTCTCCAAAAGCAATGAACACTAAATATTTTTGGAAGATACACACATGTATTTGTGTCGTGGTTTAACCCCAGCCAGCAACTAAGCACCACACAGCCGCTCGCTCACTCCCCCCAGGTGGGATGGGGGAGAGAATCGGAAGGGTAAAAGTSAGAAAACTCATGGGTTGAGATAAAGACAGTTTAATAGGTAAAGCAAAAGCCGCGCACACAAGCAAAGCAAAACAAGGAATTCCTTCACTACTTCCCATCGGCAGGCAGGTGTTCGGCCATCTCCAGGAAAGCAGGGCTCCATCACGCGTAACGGTTACTTGGGAAGACAAACGCCATCACTCCAAACGTCCCCCCCTTCCTTCTTCTTCCCCCAGCTTTATATACTGAGCATGACGTCACATGGTATGGAATACCCCATTGGCCAGTTGGGCTAGCTGTCCTGACTATGCTCCCTCCCAGCTTCTTGTGCACCTGGCAGAGCATGGGAAGCTGAAAAGTCCTTGACTAGTAGACTACTTAGCAACAACTAAAAACATCAGTGTGTTATCAACATTCTTCTCATAATAAATCCAAAACACAGCACTATACCAACTACTAGGAAAAAAAAATTAACTTTATCCCAGCTGAAACCAGGACAATTTGTGACAAGACTAGCTCCAGAGCAGGACAAGTCCAAAAAGTAATGTACCGTAAGAGCTTGAATCCTTCCTCATTTTTCACATATTGATGGCAAAGCAGTTCCAAATTTAAAATGGGTCTCAAGAGACGTACATGTTCTGGAGTGCAACTTAAACAAAGTCTATCTTACATCAAAGAAATTGAAATATCGTTAGCACACAGAAACCATCTCTCCAAGGTATAATAATCTATTCTGCATGTCAGCCTGGTGCCCACAATGAATGCAGATTGTCCCATTTATCACTTGTCGTGTTATTTAGGGTCTTGGAATCGAATGAAATTAGATATACTACTCCTTTCTTGGTTTCTCAGTTAAGTTATGGAAAAATTATATTTTATTTAAAAAAAAAAAAACAAACAACAGATAGCTGGTTCCTGGAAGGGACTTTATTAATGTCTCGAAGAAAAAAATACTAGAAATTAAGCATGTTTTATTAGAAATGARCATCCGTTTTTATCACACAGAAGCAATTGGTCATTTTCACCAGTGCAGCCAAGTTGTTCTTGGCCTAGGACTAAGAGAAGGCAAGGACAAAGTAAAGATGCTTTTAGCACTAAGTGGCACACAGTTGCCAATAAACTTGTCTGACCTTCTAAAAGCTTAACCAATTTGCATCATGGGCACATTGGATCAATCAAGCAGTATGAAGGCCTGAAAGCAGAAGATATCTGACTGTACCTCATTCACATGAAAAAAATCTCACAATTCTGTTCAGCTACATTCTGTTTGCTTTGAGCTGTTGAATACACCAGAGATAGTCAAACCTAAACTAGCATTATATCCCAAATTGATAATACCTGCTTTTTACTTTGTGAGACTATTGTATGGTAGTCATAGGTATTGCGACTTTAAAAGACATATTATTTCCAACTCTTAAAATGACTATGGACTATTTTTAGATGCGGAGGAAGAGAAATGAAATTATAATGGTATCAGAAATTAAAAAGTAATGCGCATATATAAAAGCTGGTTGGAATTTAGATAATAAATTTTGATTTGGATGAAAATTGGTAATTACATTTAGAAGATGTTCATCTTCCAATCTGCCAGCTGAATAACTAGCTTTAGTATGTCCACTAATCTGAAATTCAAATAAATCACTAATTTGATAGGGTGACATTTGGATAAGACGAAGTAAGCAAACAGAAAATTTTAAAATGTAGTACAACTTTATAGGAAACATTCATCTTAGATCCCTTTTTTTTAATAAACTGAAGTTCAGACAACCTTAATACAAACACTTGTTCCAGATTTTAACACTCTTTTATCAAGAATTATGGCATAATCCCATATATTTCAAAATAAAAATATACAAATGGGTATTAGAAAACAGGAAAAAAAATCTGAACATTTCAGAAATTATCAAAGGCACCTACTGCAGACATGTCAGACTGAATTTTTAATTGTCCTAATGCTTCAAAAGACAATATGACCTTTTTAACATTAATCATATGACGTTAAATAGTGTCTGTTTTCTGTGATGCATGAAGGAATGAATGTGCCAGCCATTTGAAAAACTCTGCAATGCTAAATTAGAGATGGATTCAGTCATTTTTGGAGATATATGTGTAGATTTTTTAATCAAGTAGGGTGGGTTTCTACTAAACTTGTGATTGAATTTTACAACAAATAGTGAAATAGTCAGCCTAGGTAAATTTCTGTATTCCTTATACAGACACCTGAGAGAGATAAGTTAGGACAGTTCAATCTCCTCTGGAAGCCTTTATAAGCATCAGTCTTACCCATTGAATACAGACAGCCTGAACTACATAGGATGATTTGGGTGCTTCTAGGCATGTATTAAAAATAGTTGTACCTTTATAGTTAGTTAGGAGGATGGATTAAAATTTACATTGCACTTGAAATTCAAAAGGTCATTGTATAGTTGGCTTTGCTACATATGCTTTATCTGGTGATTTTTGTCTTTTCAGAGAGAAGTACAAACTCCCTGTTTCTGACTGCGATGTTGATTAAGATATTTTAGATGCAGTGGAAATAGTTTTGCTATTTGCAATTATCTACTCCTAAAATATTTTTCCTCTGCTTTTAATAATTGGATATATTTTTTATACAGCTGACTTCTTGTTTAAAAGATTTTATTTTCTGCRTCTAAATATTCAAACTAACATTTTTCATTCTGGATCTATGCCTGAAAATTTATTAAACTTTCATATTAAGTAATTCAGTTGCTGCTTCTGAGGAAAACAGATAATTTGGGTAGTTTAGAAAGCTTTGTCTTTTTTTATGTTTGAATAGCTGCAGCATATCTGTAGCTGGGATAGAAATTTAGAAGGCCTTGATCTGAAATATGCATTTTGAGGTCCTCCTGAAAATCTGCTATCATCTGACGGGACTCACAAGCTTTTAAAAATGTAATTTTTTTCCTCAGCAGAATGTCTCAGGGTTTTGCTGCAGTTTCTAAGCATTTCTCAGAACTTTTCTATTCCCCAAAGCTCTATAAATGCCATTCCCTATTCCAGCGTCACACAGGTCCTTCAAAAATGCCCGTCTCACTAAGAATGTACCGAGACATAGAGACAGTGACCGGATATGGGAGCTGGACACTGAGCTAAAGGCAACTGTGGGAGTTCCTGCAACCCTACCAGAGTCAAAAATGAGAAAGTGATAGCAGGGGAAATGACCTGGTTGTGGCTTCTTGTCTCACCTCTTTCACTAGATACTAGAAAATGTGTACGTGTCACTTCTACCTAGGTGTACTCCTACCAAACAAGGTCCTCGTGACCTTATCTTGAGGGATTTTTTTCTTCTTACAGAGAGATGCAGACACTTCTCAGAAGATGCAGGTTGGCTGGCTGATAGAAGGAGATGAGCAAAGGTGCAGTTAAGGCACTTTACGATTTAAAAAAATTGGGCTTTTCTGAAGTATTTGTATATAAAGGATTCCACAGACACATGCACAGACAATCTGTGTATGCACAGTAGTTTAGATAAAGTCAAGAAATGGTTGTTATAATTGTTATAATTGAAATCTTAAGAGTCTAATCATTATTAGTTCATAACAAATAGTTACAGAAGAAGCAAGAATAATAACATGGTTCAAATTGTTACATAGACACTTAGTTTCTAGTGTCCTAGTATTATGCTCACCCTTGCCCTTCTCTGGGTTCTAAGATTGGTGGTTTCATTCTGATCATGGTGGTGATGGGGTGTAACAGTGAGTTGTCAGCTCCTGGAGACCTTCATCACCAAGAGGAATATGATGTGCATGTTGATGGTTTCTTCTTCCTCACTCTAGGACCCACTTGAAGTAATTTTTCTGTATATTTGCTAACACACTTTTACACCTTTGCCCTTTCTTCATTGATCTGCAGTTCCACATTGCATCCAAATTTACTATATATAATGGCTTTTACCTATGTTGGATACTACTTTCTTGTTCTCCTTGTTCCTCCTAAAATCAGTTTTCTCATATTTTCAATCTGGCTTCATATGAATATGATCTGATATAAACAAACAAGCGTGCATCCATTTTAGCATTATCCACCTGTGCAGACAGATCATACAACTCAGTTCCATTTCTGCTATTCATATTCCAAGTTACTTACAGCCATTTTGGGAGAACCATCCATGTTTGCTAACATGGCTTATCCTGTGTATTAGCATCACAGTGTCTGTTTCCTTGCTTTTGGCTCACTAGCTGAGGAAATCTGTTTCAATTTTATTGTCAATATTTGAGCACCTGTAGTGATACTTTTATGATAACCACATATTTTAATAATAATAAATAATAAATATAATAAATAAATAAATAATAAATAATAAATGAATAATTAATAATAACACTAACGTTGAGTATTATGCCCAGCTGAATAAGGACATAAGGATGATATAAAATGGCTGTGTCAGGGATCTACTGACCCTCTTGCATCCTTTCATTGGATGAAAATGTAGCACTGTTACATTAACAATAAAAAATCTACTTTTTTCTCCTCTCTCCTGTGTTTTTCCATGCCCACAGGTTTTTTTGTGTGTTTCAATTCCTATTTAAAGGCTTAATTATTTTGCAGATTGCTTTTAACCTCTTTTGTTTAAAATCAAATGTTTCCCCTCCAAATATTTTTTTTAAATTTCTGTTGAAATTTCAAAAGTTACTAAGTTAAATTTGTGTTAGAACATGACTATTAGTCATGACTTTTTTTTTTTTACTGACACATTTTTACACGTTTTTTTACTTATGGGAAAGAGTGCTGGGTTTTTTTAATGGATTTAAAAAAAAAAAAAATCTTGGAAATATAAGCATGAAGTCTTTCTCTCTTTTGTAATCACTTACTTCCAGAAGCTGGGCCATTTGGGGAAAAAACAGAAAATTCAAAATATATGAAAAAAAGACAATTCCATACTGGGAGCTGGCAACATTGCAAGCAAGCACCCTCTGGGCAAGCAATTAAGATGGGTCAGATTTAAAAAAATGTAACAGGTTTGAAGTGCCCTTTTCCTCAGAGCTCCATCTGCTCCCTGATGGTGGGAAAGTCAGGTATGGAAGTGTTGCCACCTGTACAGCTGCTTGCAGAAGAGCTCCCCCTGGCAGCACTGGACACAAAACTCAGCCAACACAGGTTAACATCTGAAAGGCTGCAAGTATCCACTCTCATTTAAACAAAATAAAACTCTTGTTTATTTCTGCTTTGGTTGGGATTTTTTTTTTTTTTTTTTTTGTTTTGGTTGTTTTTTTAATTAATATTTGTTTCTGCATCTCTGTGCGTTCCCATAAAAAAGTAATAAATGCTGATAAATACTCCATTAAATATTCATTTCAATGTGTATACTAGGTTCTTTGAAAATATTCAGGAGGGGAATACTCATATTCCAAGAAAATCACCATCTGGGGATAAATAAAAGTAAAGACGTGGTGTAAAAAAATGGAATAGGAACAGGAAATTCCCAGAGGGGAAAAAAAAAAGGAACAGAAACAGAAAATAATAGCTGAAGGTACAGAGCAATTTAAAGTATTACAACAAATCAGTAATGTGTTGGAAAACCTCATGCATTGTTATAGGGAAAAATGAAATAACAACAGTGAACTCTATATATTTTCAGTGTGAAAATTCAAGCTTTTCTTTTTTTAAATATTACATTGTACATCTCCCTTATATATTAGCTATTAAAACCCTGGAAGCAAAAAGGCTGGTATCAGCACATAGCCAGGGTTCACAGAGAATTAGAGGTTGAAGCATAGCCCATAGATGAGGAAAGTGATTATCCCCCATTATTCGGCACTTATTAGACCACATCTAGAATACTGTATCCAGTTTTGGGCTCCCAATATAGAAAAGACATGAAGAAACTGGAGTGAGTTCAGTGAAGGGCCACCAAGCTGGCTGGGGCTGGAGCACCTGCCTTGCGAGCAGAGGCTAATGGGCTTGATCAGCCTGCAGATGGGTGATCTGAGGGGGTGGAGGACTGGTTGAGGATGGGAACTGATAAAAAACAGTGCACAGTGGGTGAATGAGCAATGAGCATAAGTTGAATTTTTTCCCCACCATTGGAAGAAGCTGCCCAGAGAGGCTGTGTATTCCTCATCCCTGGAGGTGTTCCAGACTTGGGTAAGCCAACTGGATAAAGCCCTGAGCAACCTGGACTGATCTCACAGCTGACCTTGCTGGACTAGAGACATCCTGAGGTCTCTTCCAGCCTGAATTATCCTACCTATCTTATCTTTAACTGCTCTATAAGTTAAAAGTAATATTGTTAAACACCAGCCATTTTTTTCTGCTAATTCCAATATCACCTTCATATACGTTCATTACGTACTCAGCACTTTTCCTTTCTAATGTGTATTAACTGGCATGAAGTCAGTGTCATCTTTTCCATGACTGAGGTATTCTCTTTTATGCAGCAAGAAATCTCTGGCTTCCAGCAGTCTGCTGCAATGAACAACTGAGTAAGAGGCAAAAAGATGTAGTAATAAACCATGACTTCTAACTTTTTCCCCACCGTTTTCATTAAAAATACATAAACAATAGGGCTAAAACCCACACCATTAGAATGATACATAATGTTTCATCCTCAGCATATCTCCTCTACTATGCGTGTTAATTTAGACTATCTTCCTTAAATATTTATCCTGTTTTGTTTAAAGTATATGAGATGGAATAAGACATTCAGCTGGTCTGCTGGCAAATGATAATTCATGAGGTAAAGATAGATACAATTTTAATATAATACAGTGGAGAAGGTCAGAAAATATAATGTAAATCTGTATCTCCTTTACGTTTGCAATAGTGCATGGATTTCTTAATTCTTTTTTAGAAATTCATACAACAGATACAATGAAAATTTCTGAAAAAAACTACTTCATTTCTTAATTGCTTCCAGGGTTCTAAAAATGTCATCAACTATTTGAAATTAAAATTGATTAAAACACTGAAAAAAAGAGTTACTCAATTACAAGTTAAACATTTTTTTGCCTATTAAAGACCATTAAACTGTTTTAAATACAACAGTGTATTGAATTAATAATATTACCATTGTTGAAAGTTGCCATCTTAGAAAGTTGAAAAGACTTACTGAAAATTTCAGAAAAAGAGTGCTATAGGAAAGTTGAAAATTTTCCTTCTTATAAAATGAAAATATTTGGCACTTCTTTACCATCTTTTAATCTTTTTGTCTATCTATCTGACTGATTTTAAACTCATAGAATCATCGAATAGTTTGGGTTGGAAGGGACCTTTAAAGGTCATCTTGTCCAACCCTGCTGCAATGAGCAGGGACATCTTCAACTAGATCAGGTTGCTCAGAGCCCTGTCCAACCTGACCTTGAATGTTTCCAGGGATGGGACATCTACCACCTCTCTGGGCAACCTGTTCCAGGGTTTCACCACCCTCATCGTAAAAAATTTCTTCCTTATATCTAGTCTGAATCTACCCTCTTTTAGTTTAAAACCATTACCCCTTGTCCTATTGCTACAGGCCCTATTAAAATTATCGGTCATACTAATTGGCTGTCATCAAGCCAGCCAACATGTTGGATTCCAATGACCTCAGTACAAACCATGGGTTAAAATTCTATCTGTTCTATATTTGGTTTTAGTTCCACATCTTATACATTCTCTTTTCTCTGTCTTTCAGATTCATCAGTGAAGTTTTCCTTTGAACTGTCAAATTATGGCATGCTCCACTTTTTTCGAAAGGTTTATTCCTGGTGTTACTGCTCTCCATTTGTGATAGAGAAAGTTCTCACATCCAAAAAGCAGATCCATCTTTTTCTATGTTAAATTTCTTAGAATAGAGTTTGGACATTGACTCTGTTAAAATTTCCATCCACATATACCAAATAAATGATCTATCTTTTCTGGAAAAACTCAAAGATCTAGTTGTCAACATACATTTTCAAAGTCAGAATACAGATCATTCTGTGGAAGCATAAAATTTTTAGGAGTATCTGTGTTCTAACAGAATGTCCTATTCTCAAAGTACAAGACAATCTGTTTTTTGTTATCACGCTGAATTTCATAATCCTTTCACTGAGCTTTTGTTGCTAAATTGTACTTGTTCATATTTGGTAGTCACCCAATCAGAGCGCCCTTATTCACAATCATCTCATCTTTGTGTGTGTTTGTGAGGTGGGAGGATTTCTAATTACATCCATACGACTTGTTAATGTTTAGGAAGCTGGTACTCCTTCCTGAATGTCATATTGCTGTATACTCTGTGTTATCAAATATTGAATAGGTGGAGAATGTCCTATCTGCAGCCTGAAAGGATGACTGTCACCTAAATCCTTCTGACTTCAGCTCTGAGCTAGCATGTTGCCAAGTTTTCTGTAGTGAATATGAACCCATTGGAGTTGAGATTATAAGAAGGAACATGAGATGAGATGGAGTTTATTCTTCAGATGGAATAAGGTGTGTGTGTCTGAGGAATATAACCAATTTGATCATAGACTTAACTGTGTTGAGATCTTCTCTTGACCTCTTTGAACTCTCCAGAATATCTGCTCTGTATTGTAAAAACATCATCTTTGGCAGGATTTTTACCTTCTAATTTAAGCTGCAGCATATTCCATGTAGCCACTGACAGCAGTGTCTGCCTGTCTTTAGGAAAGGTATTTTCTTACGTTTTGCAAAGGATAAAACATGCTCTCTATTGAGGAAACTAGCCCATTATCAGAAATTTGATTTAACATTAAACATTCCAGTATTCCCAGAGGCTGTTGACTTTCCATTTTCCTGATCCTAACCATCATACTTAAGCATCCTTATACCCCAAATCATTCTTCTCAGAAACAAATGTATAGTTCCTTCCTGATTTTTGGTATAAGAATATTTCACTTCTGGATCAATTTTAATTTCCTGAACTTTTTTTTTTTTTATATATATATGTGTATTTCATGCAATTGTGGAGCTGGTAAGCATTAACTAATGTTAGAATCATAGAATCATAGAATATCTCGAGTTGGAAGGGACCCATAAGGATCATCAAGTCCAACTCCCTGCTCCTCGCAGGACTACCTAAAACTAAACCTAAAACTAAGAGCATCATCCTGAACTCTGACAGGCTTGGTGCCATGACCACTTCCCTGGGGAACCTGCTCCAGTGACTGACCACCCTCTCCGTGAAGAACCTTTTCCTAATGTCCGATCTGAACTTCCCCTGACATTCCATTTCTTCGTGTCCTAATCGCTGGTCACCAGAGAGAGATCAGCACCTCCCCCTCCGCTGCTCCCCTTGAGGAAGTTGTAGACTGCGATGAGGTCAGCCCTCAGCCTTCTCTTCTCCAAGCTGAACCAACTAAGTGACCTCAGCTGCTCCTCTCAAGTCTTGCCCTCGAGGCCTTTCACCATCTTGGTTGCTCTCCTCTGGACACACTTTAATAGTTTGATGTCCTTCTTATATTGAGGCACCCAAAACTGCACACAGTACTCAAGGTGGGGCTGTACTAACGCAGTGTAGAGCGGGACAATCACCTCCCTTGACTGGTTAGTTATGCTGTGCTTGATGCACCCCAGGACACAGTTGGCCCTTTTGGCTGCCAGGGCACACTGTTGACTCATATTCAACTTACCATCAACCCAAACCCCCAGATCTCTTTCTGCAGGGCTGATCTCCAGCCTCTCATCCCCCAGTATGGATGTATAACCAGGATTACCCTGTCCCAGGTGCAGAATCCGGCACTTGGTCTTGTTAAATTTCATATGGTTGGTGATTGCCCAGCTCTCTAGTCTATCCAGATCTCTCTGTAAGGCCTCTACCCTTGAGGGAATCCACAGCTCCTCCCAGTTTAGTATCATCGGCAAACTTAGTTAATGTACATTCAATTCCTGCATCCAGATCATTTATAAAAACATTAAAGAGCACTAGCCTTAAAATTTAGCCCTGGGGAACCCCACTGGTGACTGGCTGCCAGCCTGATGTAACCCCATTTACTATAACTCTTTGAGCCCGACCCGTCAGCCAATTGTTCACACAACGCATTATGGACTTGTCTAGCTGTACGCTGGACATTTGGTCCAGAAGGATACTGTGAAAGACAGTGTCAAAAGCTTTGCTAAAATCCAAAAAACCCACATCTACTGGCTTCCTTTGGTCAACTAGATGGGTGAGCTTGTCATAAAAGGAAATTAAGTTTGTTAAGCAGGACGTTCCCCTCATGAACCCATGATGGCTATGACCAATGACTGCATTGTTTCTCAAGCGTTTTTCAATAACTCCCAGAATAACCTTCTCCCTTTCCCCCTTCAAATCTAGTTTAAAGCTCTTTCAATGAGCCCTGCTAACTCTTGTGCAAAAATCCTTTCCCCGCTTTGAGAAAGGTGTACCCTGTCTGCTGCCCGCAGACCAACCCATGATCAAAAAAACCAAAATTGTGCCAATGACACCAGTCACAGAGACAGGTATTGACCAGCTGGGTCTTCTTGTTTCTTCCCTCATCATTCCCTGCAACTGGAAGGATAGAGGAAAACACTACTTGTCTTCCTGATCCCCTAACCAGTTGTCCCAAGGCCCTGAAGTCTCTTTTGATTGCCCTTGGATCCTTAACTTCCTTTTAAGGAATAATTTCATATGGTTTAGAATTGATCACATTTACAAATTAAATACTTTCATAGGTCAACTGTCTTAGCATCTAAGCATTTATTTTATCTACACATGCATGATATTGCCATTGTGCATGTCATTTTTGGTACTTGTGTATAATTTTCTACATCTACTCTTTGGGTTCTTATAATGTTGTGAAGTTCCTGAAAGCACTAAATGTTGCTAGGATCAGGCTTATGACTCTGTTTCAGTTTTAGGGTGAAGATCACTCTGTGACTGGATGGACAGGGAAATGTAAGAGCAGTCCAGCCAGCAGTTTAAGTGCTCATGTATGCAGAAGCCTTCACCATGTCTAAGTAAAAAGAAAGTCATTACAGGTTTTCTATAAAGTTTATGATAACCAGTTTTGAAGACTCAAGTATTTCTGAGAAAATCAAATGCAACTGTTATTTGAGGAGAGCACCCTGATACCTGGGGCAAAATTTAGGACAAGACTATATCTGTAAACTGAACAGTTCCATAGGGTGTTTTCTGGCACTATTTAATTTAGTAGTGTAGAAATAGCCTTAATAGGTGGATTGGATGGGCCTGAATTTTCTAAAGATTTTCCTCTGGCGTAACTATGTACATTTTACATGCAACTGTACCTAGGCTTAGTGAATATCCATTTCAGATGGAGTGTGTTTGTGAGGTAAATGAAGATACAGAAGGTAAAAATACACTGTCATTACACAGACTGTAGGAGAAAATGCCTATCAGGGTGGACATCAGACGAAGAAAAATAAAAGCAGAGACTGTTTCTTTTGGATATGAAACTCAGCATCTCCAACTTCATGTCATTTGAAGAGTAAAATGAGACATTTTTGAAAAACAGTGTGGGTTTCTTATGAGATAAAGCTAACTTTCTTCTGCTTATATTTAGTTTTTATATATTGTAATAGCTTAAGTTCAGATTTTCTGTCTTCCAGGATCTCACTACTCACCTCTTCAAAGGGCTTTTTTTTTTTTTTTTTTTTTTTTGCTTTCATTTTTTTTT
>JAYKAV010003172.1:278080-292058 GCA_035582835.1 Phoebastria nigripes
TTTTTTTTTTTTTTTTTTTTTTTTTTTTTTTTGATGGACAGAGTGTCCTGGAGAACAATTATGTGAATTATGCACAATTTCTGAAGCTAGTTAATGGGTTCCACTGAACTGCCAAAGCTTTGGAAATACATCTTTAAAATGCAAATTTCAAAAAAGATAATTATGCTGATGTGGATTACTACATTATGACACAATTCTATGAAATAAAAAAAATCGATAATGAGACAAGTGCTGAGGGCATATTTGTTTCTGTCTATGAGAATCAAATAGAAATGAAATAGTATGGTGTCCTACCCTTACTAAGCTATATATCATCTACCTCTAGGCAAAAGAAAATAGTAAAGTATGTAATAATGTTTTAAACAGATCATATCAGAGAAAAGTGTTCCTATTAGCTCCATGGGCTGATTTAATTTGCCCAAAGTATTTGAGATACTGTGTTATGGAATTTTGTACTTTACAGTTGGACACTGTTTATCTTCTACAACTACTTCACAAAACTTTTACAACAATATTATTCTGTTTCCATCTATTTTAATGTTTTTGAACTTATTGTCTTGCTTTGTGTGTACGTAAAATATTAATGACTGCAGTTTTTAAGTATAACAAAGTTTCAAAAGTGAAGGTCTGTATTTGTCAGTGGTCAGATATGTCCTCAAGGATTTGTCATCTTCAGTGTCAACCTGATGAGAAGAGTTTAATGTGTAAGTGAAGTATTTGGAAGAGGAGGTCATAGCAGTGCCTGAGTGAAGCTGCAGCACATTTCCTCTGATTATCCAAAGGTTTCAGATGTCTCTCACAATCTTCAGATAATCATGGCTCTACTGTTATGTCACTGCTGTATAATGTCAGTATCATTGTCTGCTTCTCTACCTTTCAAATGGGAAAGCACACATATATTCACACCTACCCACAAAATAAATTGTGGCTTTGGGTTGTTTTATTTTTTTTCTTTTTCTTTTTTCCCCAGTTTGATAGGAGTAGCAAAACACCATCTGGTGCTAATCTCCACCCTGACTAATAAAATAACACAGTGCCAAGACAGACTTTCTATTAAAATGAGTACTTCGGCAGTACAAACAGACCAGCACAGAGTACCCTGACATAACATAATGTGCATACCAGTACTCCGAATGTGGGTGTTTGTTGGTTTTTTATAAAATGAATGAAAGGTATATGTTCTTTGACCTAAAGTGAATTAGAATTTTATTAAAACCTGAGAGCCAAACTCTCCGTCCAGTGCTACCAGAATCACTCAAGAGTGATTGAACAGATTACAACAGAAACAGTATCACTATTTGGCCTTAAGGAAAGCCTTATGGTCCTGTGGTTCAGCAAGATGCTGAACCGTGAAACAAGAGAATTCATTTATAATCCTGCTTCTGCAACTGATCTCTTCTACAGTGTTACTTCTTTACTGGTATCATCTGAAGGGTAGATTCAATTGCTAGATTATGCAATTTTACAGTTAAAATACAGAACTTGTGCTTTATAAATGTGCAGTTTCCATCCGTATTTAGTGTTATTTTTTCTCTCAATCATAGCAAAAACTTTCTCTAAATCTTCTGTATTAAATTAATCTATCAAACAGTAATTTCACAGCAATTTTACAGTAATTTTACAGTAATAACAGTAATTTTAAGAAAAACATTGCAATTGTCATTCTGAAGGGCTAAAAATGATGAATTAATCAACTCTGCCCTTCAAAATCTTGAGATTAGAAGGTAACCGAACATAAGATAACTTTTCATGATTTTTAAATCATGGGGTTTTTTGTTATTTGCTTGTTTGTTTGTGTTTTATCTCTTGGTTTCTAAGCTGTCAGAGTAAAAATAGGTCATATTTTTTAAAGTGAAAAAAATGTACAACTAATGTATTTAGCAAATATTTTAAAAATATTTATAATTTATATTGAAAGTGAAAAATGTAAACAGGTTATTTATTGAAAAGAGAGTGTACTCAAGAAAATACAGAGGAGAAAAAAATGTGACATTGTACTTTAATAAAAAAAATTGCATGAATATAGTGAAAGATTAGATAGTGAGTTCACTTTAGAACTACTCATCTATGAAAAGCCAGTTTAGATATCTGCTACATTAACTAACTAGGTTACTTATTTTTCTTTATTTTGCCTCCCAAGGAAATATATTATTGTTTTATTTTTCTGGAACAAAATATGTAACACTTTTACTAAATACACAAAAATTTTTCTCTTCAGGATGTCATTAATATGATGCATCTGTTTAGTGTTACCTGGAATGATAATACTTGAACTCACAAGGTCTGAATCAGTCTATAGATCCATCTTTATTCATCTAATTTTAACATATGCGTAAGTCCAATTGACTCTGATGAAACTGAAATACATGCTTAATGTTAAGCATATTATTAAGTTTCTTTCTGAATTGTCCTTTAAAGAGGAACATCTGTTTTTGGGGTTTTTTTTCTCTAAGTCTTAATTATTTCATCACTCACCTCTTTACTTCAGTTTTCTCTATTTGGGCAGGAGGGAGTCGTTTATTATCCATTGTTGATCATAGATATGTCTTAGACAACTATGTAAACAGGTGAATTTGAGGATTGTAAAATTTCAGCTATTGATATGAAGTCTGAGGATATGAGAGTAAGCCTTGCTTTCTCTTCTGTACTGTTCCTGGAGTCTAGCCCAGAATTCTTCAAAGGGTACGTATTTGGCCTGAAAAATACTCACATCTTGAAAATCCCTGAGGAACAGCTTTGGAAAAAGGCAAAGTACATGGTGCTCAGGCATATAGCATGGTGGAATCCAAAATCCTTAGACAGATACTATGGTCTCTGCTAGAAAATGAAATGGGCTTTGGATCATTCTCTGAACTTGAGGGCAGGAGCTGCAGCATGGCTTGCAGTCATTTAGCTAAACACTCACCCTGCTGCAACCAGGGATCTGTCACCCATGCTGCTTGAAAGAAACAACCCCTGGAGTACAAAGTCCCCCAAACTGCCTGAACATCATCTGGAAGAGCACCAGTTGATAAAGGTCAAAACCATTTCTGGAAGCATGCTAGCAATTAAATAGCATGAACTATTTTGAAATGGTATTTAAAACATGTATCCCCGTCTACTTTATTAGTATAGCAACAGATATTTTATGTAGCATATGCTGAGAATAGGTCCATAAAGGCCAKCCAGTAAACTGAGTGTTGCTTAAACTAGTCAAGAGGAAACACCAAGGAAAAGGGGACTACAGCTAATCAGCCTCTGTTACTGCAGTGCCTGCTTCACTCTGAACTTCAAAGTAGCATCTTCCTGGAATGAGAAGCAAGAGTCCACACTCTTACAAGGCCATGGACCTTGTTACTACAAAGACAGTGTCATAGCACTTATTCAGGAGGTAAAAAATCTACTGCCAATTTTCTTCTTGTGTGAAGAAATTAACCCACATTCAGGTACCAGAAGGTATAAAATATACACCGGTGTGTGTTTCTTTATTTTTGTCTTACTTGAACTATACTAATTTGGATAAATAGTCAAAGTTTATAAAGAAAAAAAAAAAAAAAAAGAGAAATGCTTAATATAACTTACTATGCAGTGGTTAGGGTAATCACTAGAGAAACAGCAAATGAAAGTTCAAGTTAGCCTTATAAACTGGGAGATTTGATATTATATCTCCTATTCTAGATTAATGTCCTAAGCACTAACTTAATGTGATGAAGACTGACAGTGCTACAACTTTCTGTTTTTTGTGAATAATGATTAAATTACTGTTGTGAATTTCTCTTTAAAAACTGTACATTTTTAAAAGAATTGAGATAAACCATTATGACATTTTAATTTCTTTCTGGGGCAGGGGGGAGGGGGCAAAAATTCATGACATCTATTCCTTAATATGTGAATAGTATCACATTACATAAAACTGCATTTTTGGTGAATAGGTATTCTACAAAAAATTTAGGCCAGTCTGTAATTATAATACTTCAGTAACATAGAGTCAGTAAACACACATAATCTGTTTCAAGTCAGACTTAACAGAACAAAGTCATGGAATCAAACTATAAATTAGCATTTTTTGCTGGTAATAGTGCAAGGATGTTGGTTCATAGGTTCACCGTTCCAATTTTTTTTCCCTATTTTTCTGTAGTGTTATGTATTTATTCCTGCAGAAAAAAACATGATATTATGGAAGAAGAGATAACTTGTAAATAGCAGAATAAAATCATGATATTCCTATCATAGTCCTTCCAGCACTTTTGGTTCACGTTGGTTCAAAATGATTTCATTTTTCTTTTTTGTATCAGTGAATATATTTATTACTTTAAAAAAGATAATAGTACTATGAGGATGATTAAATTATATAAATGTTTGTACTTCAGTTTAAATATTTTGAAAATTAATATAAGTATTTAGATTCCTAAGTGCTGAGCTAAATGTTAGTTGATAAAACTGTATCTTGGTTTTTCAAGAACTGGAACAACAGAAAATTATTGTTCAGAAACACTGGAAAAAAATACTCTAACCTCCCAATTGAGTTTGATGTAGCCCTTAATGGGAAGTTATAGACATATTCTGGTAGCTAGGAAAAGAAGAACCTACGAATATTTAAATAGTAACAAATTAGTTATTTCTGTAAGGGCCATTTATAAACACTTGTAGGGTGTCTGCAGTGGCCAGGAAATGCCATGTAATTAATTCTTTTTTTAACTACAGAAATATATGGCTAAAGTTAGCTTTTTTCTTAACACTGAGAAGTCATGTAAAAGAGGGACAATGAAAAAGGACATGAGCAGTGCACATCAATAACATGACATAAAATCACTTCAAACCTCATTTAATATATTTTTCCTCGCTAAGAATTTCCCAACTAAAGTAGTAAGATTCAGCTCTTGTGGGGTAAAGGACAAATGAAAAGAAGAAGAAAAAAAAAAAAAAAAGATTAAAAGTTCTGAGAAATGTGTGATTTATTTCTTCTTCTGGAAGAAACAACTTAATTGGGAATGTGATTTTTGCAGGCACAAAACTTTCATTGAGCTCCTCAAGTACCAAAACACAGGCTGCTGATGTATTTTAGTAGGACACCCGAAATACTTGAAATTTGACAAAGCTGAAGATCATGGTCTTTCTTTGTAATCCCTAGTTTTAACTTCCTTCAAGACATTAACTTTTGAAGTCTTACACAACTCTCTACTGGTCTGAAACTTAAGGTCATTTTCTCCTTGAATATTATCTTTTGAGGGTTGATGGCTATCCCCATTCCTACTGTTCTTTAGCCACGCTTCATCTGGGCTATTAGGTGACTCTGTCCACACTCAGTGGGAATCCATTGTGTTATTCTTCTACCCTGCCAAGAGTGCTGTTCCCCTGAATATACTGTAAAAGGTATTCTGCCATCCAGTACTGTCTATTCTGCTCTCTGGTAATCACTCTGCTCCCTCACTATTCACAACAAAGGCTCAGTGTGTCTCAATTCTGATTTTAATCGCTATTCTGGTCTATTCCTCTACTCCAAATTATTTCATTTTATTCCTTGTCATCTCTGCTTTTTATCTTGAACTGCTCTGCTGAACTCTCATGTTCACAGTTCATTTCCCTTTGACTCGGCATGGATAGAAGTTCCACCCATCGTCCACTAGTGAGCTGGGATTACAGCATGAGGCTAGCATACCTCTGCTAGTCTACCATTGAAGTATATGTCCAGGCATTTTTATAGCAGACCATGGTAATCTGCTCAAATTAAAATCACATGTAGCTTCCAACAGGTCTTTGCTTTTGTTTTTTTACTTCCTGTGAAAGTCTTCAGTTCTTAGAAGTTTTTCTTATTTAAAAACAGTCATCAGGACAACAGTTTTGTAAGACATTGCATATATCTTCATTAAGACTGAACTGAGTTACATGGCTTCTTAAGTTCTACTTTTTGTTTTAAAAATATCACACAAATATCTGGCAAATTTAAATGGGCTCTGTATAATATATTGTTTAGGTAATTGTTCTTCCATTGATAACAGTTGAAGTAGTATACACTGTATCTTTTAAGACACAATTCAAAGAGAATGAAACTCCAAGCAAACATTTTTTTTCACTTGGACAACAGTTACACATAACAGCATGTCTTGAAACCTTAGCAGTTAAAGAACTGCTTTTGGGAATGCTTTGGTTAAGATAGGGTAGTATCATCAACATGGCCACTGTAAACTCCACTTGGACAAAAAAGGCTACACTTCCATTTGCAATATAACAATTATATCTTGGACATCCTGGAAAGATAGAGGTTTAAGAAAGGGAAGAGAAGAAGATGAACAGAGAGATACCAAAAAGAGTAGTTAGAAAATACCAAAGATGTGACAGATGTGTTTTTTAGAGCATATTCCAGTTGTTAGGTCAGTTATTTTCATCACAGTTTATGGGCACCTAGAATGGAGTTCTCAAAAGGGAACGTTAACCTAGACACAATGCTATGCTCACACGGCTACCTGGCATTTGGATCAGAGCTACTTCATATTTTGCCAACTTAGAGCTCAGCCAAGCGGAGCTCAGCTGAGGTGCATGACCAAGTAGTTATGACTATGAGTGATGTAGTTGAATCAGCCTTATCAGCCAGGCACTTCATGGGGTAGTTAGTTGTGTGATTTTACTGAAAGTACATTTTATTTCAGTAGGTACCGTTAAGCTGTAAAAACATTCTAAAATAGCTACCTTTGTATACAGTAATTTAGCAAGTTAATAAATCTCACTATCTTTGGGAATCTGGCAGACAATAGTAACATATTATACGTATGGCTTCATTCTCAAATGTTCTCTCCCCATCCTGAGATACCACACTAAGTATGCTTTGCGTTGCTATGAAAAGAACTTGAGTTATGTGCGCTGCACCTTCCTTAGGGGTTAAAAGTGAATGTCATATTCAAAGGAAGGGAGAAATGAAGTTTAAATGGTTATTTCCTTATCATATATTTAACTGATGTAAATGCTCTCTTTTTCTCAAAAAATAATTATTATCACTGTTGTTTTTTTCTCTCCAAAGCTGTTATATGACCTATGTTCTTTAAAGTCCTCATTATTTCATAAGCTATTTTTTGGTAAGAAAATGTTGTTTATATACATACCCAGGAAAGGTATTCAGTGTTATTGGAGTCACTGGGTGTGGTGGTGCATTTCCCCCCTTCCCCTAGGCCTCTCTACGATCAGAAACTCCTGTTAGGCCTTAGCCATTGTGTAACGAGTTGGGCAGTTAAGCGTCCCTTGACTGTACCAGGCACTCCTGCACGGCTGAGGTAAGGAACGGCTCTGATCGTACCAGGAGCACTGGTTACCCGATCAAAGTAGGGGATGAAAGCAGGAGACAGTTCATCATTCCTGACAGCCCTGAAATACTCCCCACTTGGATCGCAGATCGAGTAGAACGAAACACCTGAATCCACAGAATGATACCATTGTAACCACAAAACAATACCATAATCAATATTTCTGACCACCTTGGATAGTAGCCAGAATGGAAAGTTCCTGATGACTAAAGCCAATCATCTTGCAAACCTATAAACAGCGGTCCCCAACCGAGACCCTTTGAGGTCTCCTGGACCGCAGCGGGCTGCGCCCAGAGTCTCCCTCTGAGTGGGACGCCTCTCAGAGTTCACAAACCCTCGAGTTTGTGAAATTCAGAGCACTGTCAAGACTTGGCCTGAAACACTCTTTGGCCGAGATACCACTTGAGGGTCAACTCTTCACCCGTTGAGAAATGCCGAGACATTGAGCGTGAGTATTTCACGACACTCGAGGGGAATTTTTAACAGGTACCTTTATTCAGCTTAAGGCCTTTATAACTCAGCTTATACAGATCTACCTAGCTTTGGGATCCCATGTGTGAATTGATTTAGACTTGATGTGTGATGTGTGTGTGTGTTTATATATACATATATTGATTTAAACAATAAGTAGTAAGCATAACCTGTAATCTAGTCGCTTTAACATTGTAGTAATTTTGATTATTTTGCTTTGTAGTTGCTAAAATTTTATAATCTACCTCAATGATTTAATGCTGCTAAAACTTATAATTTACTCCAAACTGTGATTAAGCTTTAAATTGCTGCTAAACATTCACAATCCCTTAGGCATAGACCGTTGACCAAGTCTGAGACTAGGGATAGATTCAGCCGCACCTAGACTCCTCTCTGAGAAGGAGTTTAGAAAGCAAGGGGGTCTACCCTGAACCTCGTGACTCAATGGGAGGATCTCCTTATTCCTTTCTGTATTAGACACAAACTGTTGTCCAAATATGAGACTAAGATTGGATCCAGCCAGGTCTTCTCTGAACCTCGTGACTCAATGGGAGGGTGTCCCATACACCTTTTCCCTCAAATCTCTATAAAAATCATTCCAGTCCAAATTCTGACACGATTTTCCCTGTGTACGCTTAATCCATGTAATAAGTAATAGAGTGGACGTTGCCATCAAATTCTGTTGAGTTGCACTTTTACAAATCCCTATTAAAATCACCTTTCGCTAATACCTTTGCCAGTGTTTCTTTAAGCGACCTCAAAACCACTCATTCGCGACACTGGGTAAAGATCAATCTGTTGATACTAGACTCATGAAGGTCCTTAGTTATGTAACTTAATCTCTTGAATTAACCCAACATCTGGTAGATCTGTTAAAGTTACAATTTCAGATTGAGAGAATTATATTTGCAAATCAGCATATGAAATGGGTTGGAGGTCTAGTAGGGACAGTGATACACTTGGAGAGAAGTGATTAGCCATTAGTGATTAGAAGTGATTATGTCATTGTGCACTGTACACAGGCATTGTGGTTACCTCGGGCATTTTAAGGTCAGAAGAATCATACTGGTCTTCTTACTGAGCTGTTATATTAACTCTGCTGTATAGTTTTATTTGTAACTTCAACAATGAGCTGGAGTGTGGATTACACTAGGAGGCTTACTTTTGTTTTTAGCTATGCATGATTAACACAATGTTAAAAATCTGAAGCTTATTTCAAGTCAGAATTTTCTAATTCCTATAATTGGATCTTGTTATGCTTTTGTCTGCTAAATTAAATGACTCAATTATAGAACAGGATCTCATGGGATTGTGATCAAGTTGCTTCTTAATCTTCTTTGCAACAAACTATATAGTGATTTCCTTACATTTCTTATTAGGAAATGTGTGAATCAGACCACAAAATACTCTAGAGACAGCTTTCTGAGACTTTTTAAAGGTTTTCTTATCCCTTTTGTAACGTCGCCTTTGATCTCTCCTGCTCCCTCTCTCCAGCGCTTTACAGTATTTGTGTCTCAAGTAGAAAAGGTCTTTGTGTTGTGATAGAGGGCTGGGGAACATTTTATGTTTTATATTGTGTGAATGTATGCAGACTATGATATTCTCTCTTCAGGACTAAATTTCAGTTACACATCACGTTCAATTGCAAAATTCTGGACTCAGTGACCGTGGTAGTCTCTTATGTTTTTGAATGCCTAACTGCATCAACCTTTCAAGTATTGCTCTTGTCAATGCCATGTAGGTAGATGACATTACCTTTTTCCGTCGGTTAATATTGTCCCATTTTTTGCATTTTTTTTAAATCTCATCTTCATATAGAAAGATGTAGTTCTAGAGCCAAGTGCACAATGATGCCTTTTACCACAAAAAGGTTCAGCCTATAATTGTTGCTGTAGGATCATGGCAACTTATCACTTCTTTCCCAGTTATATTCAGGATGGTAGCTGGACAGCCAGCAGAAATGAAAGCAAAGGATTGTGGAAAGTGTCCTTTGATTTCTGATCCTCTGTAATTTCCTTCTAAGCACTATTCTCATGTGTTTTGGCCAACTAACAGAGATTCTGGAACAAGATTTTTCTCAGCTAGATTCAAAGGGAAGGCTGAATTCAAAGGATTTCAATCAATGAAATAAAAATATTGTAGTGTAACTCAGATCATCTGTCAAAAAATGTTTCTGATAGAAATAAACCCTTTTCCAGGATTTAAGATCTCCCAATCAAGCTTTAATCTGGGAATATCCTTGGATGGGAGGAAACTGAAAGAATATTTAATACTCCCTTCACAGATCCTCTAAACTCTCTTGTTTCCTTGCCAGATTAGCCCAGCTAACCAACTTTGTTTTTCCTTTTTTTCCTTGCCAGATTAGCCCAGCTAACCAACTTTGTTTTTCCTTTCTTCAGTATAAATCAGTGATGAGAAAAAAGCCATCAAATTCTTGTAAGTCATTTACTCCCTCACTCATCAATGAAGAATTGCCAGATGCTTTATATTCTCAAGTATTTTGACCAATCCAATTTTAAATGATTCAGTGATTGGCTATCCAGCATTCTGTTTGCTAGATATATTTAGATGGATTATAGTTAAGTASTATTTCCAGGCATGGCTATATTTCTTTCTTCTGTCTTTCTGACATTATTCCTTGCTATACCGCTGTGAAACACTGATCAGGCTCTTATGCTCTGTTTCAACCTACTTTATATTTGTTTGATTTTTGCATGAGTTTCTCATCCTTTTGCCTTTCACTCATCAGGTAAGCAGAATAAAACAATGGCAAGCAGTCATTTCAGCCCAGCAAGAATAAAGAGAAATCTGAATTTAATACCTCTCAATGTAATGAAAAACATAGACTAGTCTGTGTATATGGCCTTTTAAAAATCGGATACTTCAGATCTTTTTTGGTGTTAATAGTTAACTTCTACACCCAGATCACCTTCATGGTGTTCACATTTCTGGCTAGCCAGACTACCACAGCTTAATTCCAGTACTACATCAGTGTATACTAATGGAGTGACGCTGGCATAAAACTAGAGTTACATAGTGGTGACACAGCCCACACAGTTATCGGTAAATTCTGAAGTTCCAACATATGTAAAATTGAAGCAAGGAAAGAGAAAAAAAAAAGAGAAAAAAAGAGAGAAGAGGTAAAGAGGTAATCTGTTTTCCAAAACATATTTGCTTGTTTACTTATTACTAGATACTAGATTTAAGGAAATTAACATATGCAGGATTTGAATTTTAAGTCATTACTTAGACAAATGTAGCTCATAGTTTTCTGTGTGCACATCTCCTTTAGTCCTCTGTCTGATCTAGGGAGGATTTGAGACTGTTACCATAGAATCATAGAATCATAGAATATCTCGAGTTGGAAGGGACCCATAAGGATCATCAAGTCCAACTCGCTGCTCCTCGCAGGACTACCTGAAACTAAACCTAAGACTAAGAGCGTCATCCAGATGCTCCTTGAACTCTGACAGGCTTGGTGCTGTGACCACTTCCCTGGGGAGCCTGTTCCAGGGACCGATCACCCTCCCCATGAAGAACCTTTTCCTAATGTCCAGTCTAAACTTCCCCTGATGCAGCTATGAAGCATGTCCTATCGCTGGTCACCAGAGAGAGGAGATCAGCACCTCCCCCTCCGCTGCTCCTCTTGAGGAAGCTGTAGACTGCGATGAGGTCACCCCTCAGCCTTCTCCTATGACTCATTGACAAAAGTATTCAGTTCATGTTATAATTCTGGAAGCAAATAAGTGATTTCAGGAACATTTGAATCCAAGCTGAGAATCATGACACTAACTTTCACTGGGAATTCTGCCTGAGTAAGAATTGCAGGCACCTGGTAAAGAAYGTATGATAGAAGAAAGTGTTAACATTCATCAATAGAAGGCAACAGGTGAAAAGACACATTAAGTTAAGGTGCCAGAGGTGCAGAGAATGTACTAGGACAAGGCTGACATTGGGAAGGGAACATAAAAAGGAAAACACGCAAAGGAGAAGAAKAAATTATAGTGGGTTTGCAAGGGACACAAATCTTTATGAAAATATCATTATGCAGAACATCAAATTTGCCACACATTGCTTGTTAAAATAATAAACAAAAAAGAAGGAAAAGACAAAAAGGAAATATCAAACAGTACTAATGAAAATGGTTCAGGGGAAATACACAGGAAACATTTAATATCAAAGGTGGGGGGAAATATATGTAATAATTTACTTTGAAAATTATTATTATCCTGGGAGGAGCGGGAAGTTGGACTCAATGATCCTTATGGGTGCCTTCCAACTTGAGTTGCCCTATGATTCTATGATACTTTTATATAATTATACTATTATTTCTATACTTAACTGAATTTTCCAAAATGCTATTTTTAATATCTCTTAATAAAATTGAAAATGAAAAAGAAACAGAAATAGGAATGACAATTTATCTGTAAATGCTATAAAGAACACTAGAATAAAAGTTGTGAAAGAGAGTTCAGTTTACATGGATAACATGTCTAGCTAGAAATAGCAAATTAAGCACCAAACCATGCTCATAAGAAAGCACTGAAAATCTTGAGAAAACTCTTGGCATGAGATAAGCAAATATGCTACTTATCTTTCAATACAATGAAAAAACAAACCTGAGGTGTCAGGAACTCATGAAGGGCTCAGTGGTCTGCACATTACTGTGTACATTCTAGCTCTAGTAAAATGAAGTATTAAGAGGGGAAAGAATGCTTGAATGTTAAAGACAGCAGGTATATGCAGCATAATTTTACAGAAAATATTTTTTAAAAAATCCAACTCTTTTTTCCACAGCTTTTAAAAGAAACAACATAAGAGATAGCATACAGGTAATATATTTAAATTTTAATATTTGTGACAACACTGGAAGTTATTGGAGAAAAAAAAAAAAACAAACTGAATACTGCAAACAAATGATTATTTGGTATGGTAAAGTATCAAACACTAAGGAATGGAAGGGATATAACAAGCAAGAATTCTATGGTCAATAATAGCTWCTGTTGTACTTTACAAAATAATGATCTGGAAGGAGGGAGTAAACAGCCTGTTACCGAAAATCACTGATTATCTCACAGAAGAAAAGAGCTAATAGAAAGAGCATCAGCAAGGTTAAAAACTGGGATAGAAAAAAAGTAGTATGTCACTTGGTGTGTGTGGGTGTGGGTGTACGGTGACAAAAAACAAAGCAAAACCAAAACTAACCAAACAAAAGAAAAATCAACAACCTCCCCAAACCCAAAAATAACCCAACTAAAAAACTGTTTCACCTTGGAAACAGTAAGCCAAGATACTCAGTGACAATGAGGAGTCAGGAATTGGGTTCACACAGTGGTGGAAAAATTAAGAAGATAAGATTCAAGCAGTTGTAAGAGACTTAAAGAGTTAATGTATGTCTCAAAATTGTGGCGAAGTAGGCTCTGCATAGCAACCATGAACCACTGGCAGGAGGACGCGGGGGGCGTGCCGGCGGGTGCGCAGTCCCGTGTTCTGATTGGCCCGGCATAACAACTCACTATATATGGCCAAAGGTCATACAGAGTTTATCTTGAGGAGRGGGCTCATGACCGCCCAAAAGACACTTCGCGACCACCCCCGCAATGGCGCCTGCGCAGAGGATCAGGAGTTACATAAGGCCTCAAGGGGCATGACTGGTGTGACCTAGAGGCGGGAACTAGACTATAAAAGGACACACCTCCAAGAAGCTGGTGCATGCCCACCACCGAAGGATCGCCACGTGCGTCATCATCGCGCCATCCAAGGGTGGTGATCTCTCTCTCTCTCTCCTTTCTCTCTCTCTCTCCTTTTTCTTTTCCTCTCTTTCCTCTGCTTCTCCTAAATGTTTCAACAGAACTCACATTGCCTACCGTTATGCCTTCCAAGTTCAGGTTGCTTCTACAATAAATGAAGTGTTTAATCAATCGTTTAGTGTCGTTTCACCTTAATTTAGCCCAAGGGAATCACGAAACCACTACAACCCCTTGAGTTTAGTCTGGGTCATAACAGCAGTTTCTCTCATCATTTCAGAGCTTCTGAAGCTCTTCAGAAGGGACAGGCRAAGAAGGAGGGGCGGTGGGGTGGCTCTGTATGTCAGGGAGTGTTTTGACTGTCTAGAGCTTAACGACTGTGGTGATGACAAAGTCGAGTGCTTATGGGTGAGGATGAGGGGGAAGGCCAACAAGGCAGATATCCTGCTGGGAGTCTGTTATAGGCCACCCAACCAGGATGAAGAG
>JAYKAV010003172.1:294243-327275 GCA_035582835.1 Phoebastria nigripes
GGAGTCACCATCCCTGGAAGTATTTAAAAGACGTGTAGATGAGGCGCTTAGGGACATGGTTTAGTGGGCATGGTGGTGTTGGGTTGACGGTTGGACTTGATGATCTTAGAGGTCTTTTTCAACCTTTATGATTCTATGATTCTATGATTCACTGGCTTTGATTTTCCATTGTGTAAAGTGGAATCTTGAATTTCCAGTCTCCACTTAGAATAGACAGAAGAAAGAAATGATGCTGGAAAATATAAGTTCTCCTGACATTGGACTTGCTGACAAACCCACTTGCTCTCTCCACCTCCATTTTCCATTCCATCATTAACTTCTCTAATGAACTCCAGTCACTCATGAACAGGAAGGCATTGTCAGAACTTCAAGACTTGAAGGAAATGAGAAATTAGAGTACCATGGAGATGACCATGGAGGGACCCAATATTTGTACATATAGTGGAGCTGTTTCATGCCTGGTAAATTCCTTTGAAATCAGGTCACAAGGTACGATTTGACTCTTGCTTTTGGGGAGATGTAATGCTCTTGTGGTTTAACCCGGCAGGCAGCCAAACACCACACAGCCGCTCGCTCACTCCCCCCTCCCCTCAGTGGGACGGGGGAGAGAATCGGGGAAAAAAAAAAGTAAAATTCGTGGGTTGATATAAAGACAGTTTAATAAAACAGAAAAGGAAGGGAAAATAATGATGATGATAATAATAATAATAATCATGATAGAATATAGAAAACGAGCAATGCACAATGCAATTGCTCACCACCCACTGAGCGATACCCAAGCAGCGATCGCTACTTCCTGGACCACGCCTCCYMTTTATATATTGAGCATGRYGTCACAWGGTATGGAATACCCTGTTGGCCAGTTGGGCTAGCTGTCCTGGCTATACTCCCTCCTAGCTTCTTGTGCACCTGGCCGAGCATGGGAGGCTGAAAAGTCCTTGACTAGCAGACTACTTAGCAACAACTAAAAACATCAGTGTCTTATCAACATTCTTTTCATACTAAATCCAAAACACAGCACTAGGAAGAAAATGAACTCTATCCCAGCCGAAACCAGGACAAATGCCAAGAGATTAAAGTAATCAAAGTGAGCATCACTTTGGGAACTGGCAACATGAAATCAAACAAAACTCTGCTAAACAGTGTTCGGATAAAGCAGGTCCAAGTGATTTTGGAGCACTAGCACAGATACTAGTCTGAAGCTCCTTTAAGAGTACTGTATTGACCAATGGGGTAAGACAGAAAACGTAAGATGACTTCAACAGAAGTTTTGCTTTCTATCAGTGCCATGTGCTTTCATTCTCCGTAAAAAAGATACAACTGCTCTATATCATCAAGAACAGAACTTTTCTTATCATAATAAGGAAAAGGCTGTTGCCCTGAGCACTTTACTTTCTCCACCCTATTGGAAAGGTGTCACACAGCATCTTCCATGGTGGATTCTGCTTGCCTTCCTTTCCATTTCTTCTTTTTGTTTTGCTTCTCACTGACAGAGCTCATTGGTTAATTGAGATACTTTCCTGATGTGTTTTTCCCTGAAACAGTATAAGCATAACGCTCAATTATAACATAATGAGTCTTGGTTTGAAAATAATGGAAGAAGAAATCTGAATTMACCACGGACAAGAACTGTCCTTCACCATGGCTGATTAGGATATAACTATGATTTACTATATTTGGCAGTAGGATTTATATGCCAAGCTGCCATTAAAATCTTATGATGTGAGATCTCAGAAGCCAGCACGTTAGTCTTACTACTATTATAACTTCAATAAGCGTAAAATGAAGACAAGGTCTTGAAGTTCAAGTGAAAGTTTTTTCCCAGGTAATTAAAACTTAAACTTTAAGAAGAAAGACAAGAAAAAAAAGAAGATGCAGACTAATCTTTTTTGAAAATTCTGTTTACCACTTTTCTGGATAAAGTCTGATTATCTTAGATAGCTTTTGGCTTTGATCATGTTTTATGGAGTACAGATTAAACTACAAATTAATCTAGAATGTACTTCTGAGCTTTTATTCCTGGAGGTCCAAATTTCAATGTTAAAATTAATTCTCCCCTCATTTATTTGAGGATTTTTCTACATTTCTAGAATGATTATCCTTTGGTTCTCGCTGCGATCTCTGGAAGACAGTCAAATTTACTGAGCAAGTAGAAGAGCAGTCATTAAAGAGAAACATGAGAATGAGCAATGCATTCTTTAATGTGTTTTGTAGATGCATGAAATATACTTGAGGGGAAGAGAAACCAAGACAGAAAAAGAAGAGTAAGATCATGGTTGTTCAGTTCTGTATGCAAAAATAAAATCAAACCAAAAAAACCCTACATTGACACTGTGAATGGACTCCAGAAATCAAATGTTTGTGTACCTTCCTTCTGACCWAAAAAAGAAGACATTTCTTGCTGCTAAAGACAAAGCCAATTGACAAAGCTGAAAACATTTTGAAAGAGTAAAGCTCAAAATCCAGTCACCTCAGTGTGACTCGGAGAGAACAGCAGCAGCACAGAATCAAAAGCTAATTGTGACATGTCTCCTTCACTTGGCCTGAAGGATTTTTGTGCCTGGAATAAATTTGTACTTGTTTAAAAACACCCCCATAGTTTTTAAAAGTCTAGGCACTCCTCTGAAAAGAAGTCTCATGTATAAATTTTCAATGCAAATTTTCATTCAGCTAGTCAAATATATAGCATGTGGTGGAGAATGTGAAGCTCAAGCGCAGCCTGGGCTGCAGTGACCATGAAATGGTGGAGTTCAAGATCCTTAGGGCACCGAGGAGGGTGCGCAGCAAGCTCACGACCCTGCACTTCAGGAGAGCAGACTTGGGCCTCTTCAAGGATCTGCTTGGCAGAGTGCCATGGGACAAAGCCCTGGAGGGAAGAGGGGCCCAAGAAAGCTGGTTAATATTCAAGGATCACTTCCTCCAAGCTCAGGAGCRATGCATCCCAACAAAGAGRAARTYRGGCAAAAAYASCAGGAGGCCWGCRTGGATGAACAAGGAGCTCCTGGACACACTCAAACACAAGAAGGAAGCCTACAGAGGGTGGAAGCAAGGACAGGTAGCCTGGGAGGAATACAGAGAAATTGTCCGAGCAGCCAGGGATCAGGTTAGGAAAGCTAAAGCCCTGATAGAATTAAATCTGGCCAGGGACGTCAAGGGCAACAAGAAAAGATTCTATAGGTATGTCAGGGATAAAAGGAAGATGAGGGAAAATGTGGGCCGTCTCCAGAACAAAATGGGAGACCTGGTTACCTGGGATACGGAGAATGTTGAGGTACTCAGTGACTTTTTTGCCTCGGTCTTCACCGGCAAGTGCACAAGCCTCACCACCCAAGCCRCAGAAGGCAAAGGCGGGGACTGGGAGAATGAAGAGCTGCCCACTGTAGGAGAAGATCAGGTTCGAGACCATCTAAGGAGCCTGAAGGTGCACAAGTCCATGGGACCCGATGAGATCCATCTGAGGGTCCTGAAGGAACTGGCGGATGAAGTTGCTAAGCCACTATCCATCRYATTTGAGAAGTCCTGGCACTGCAGTCAAGTTCCCACTGACTGGAAAAGAGGAAACATAACYCCCATTTTTAAAAAGGGGAAAAAGGAAGACCCAGGGAACTACAGGCCAGTCAGTCTCACCTCTGTGCCTGGGAAGATCATGGAACAGATCCTCCTGGAAGCTATGCCAAGGCACATGGAGGACAGGGAGGTGATTTGAGACAGCCAGCAAGGCTTCACCAAGGGCAAGTCCTGCCTGACCAASCTAGTGGCCTTCTATGATGGAGTGACTACATCAGTGGACATGGGAAGGGCTACAGATGTYRTCTATCTGGACCTCTRKAAGGCCTTTGACATGGTCCCCCACAACATCCTTCTCTCTAAACCGGAGAGCTATGGATTTGATGGGTGGACTGTTCGGTGGGTGAGGAACTGGTTGGATGGTCGCATCCAGAGGGTAGCGGTCAGCGGCTCAATGTCCAGATGGAGATTGGTAAGAAGTGGTGTCCCGCAGGAGTCTGTATTGGGACCAGTACTGTTTAATATCTTCATCAATGACACAGGCAGTGGGATCGAGTGCACCCTCAGCAAGTTTGCAGATGACACCAAGCTGAGTGGTGCGGTCAACACGCCTGAGGGACGGGATGCCATCCAGAGGGACCTGGACAAGCTCAAGAAGTAGGCCCATGTGAACCTCATGAGGTTCAACAAGGCCAAGGGCAAGGTCCTGCACCTGGGCCGGGTAAACTCCCGGTATCAATACAGGCTGGGGGATGGAGGGGTTGAGAGCAGCCCTGTCGAGAAGGCTTTGGGGGTACTGGTGGATGAAAAGCTGGACAAGAGCTGACAATGTGCACTCGCAGCCCAGAAGGCCAACCGTATCCTGGGCTGCATCAGAAGAAGTGTGGCCAGCAGGTCGAGGGAGGTGATTCTGCCCCTCTCCTCTGCTCTGGTGAGACCCCACCTGGAGTACTGCRTCCAGCTCTGGAACCCTCAGCACAAGAAAGACATGGACCTGTTGGAGAGGGTCCAGAGGAGGGCCACAAAAATGATCAGGGGGATGGAATGCCTCTCCTGTGAAGAAAGGCTGAGAGAGTTGGGGTTGTTCAGCCTGGAGAAGAGAAGGCTTTGGGGAGACCTTATTGTAGCCTTTCAATACTTATAAGGGGGCTTATAAGAAAGATGGGGACAGACTTTTTAGCAGGGCCTGTTGCGACAGGACAAGGGAGAACGGCTTTAAACTAAAAGAGGGTAGATTCAGACTAGATATAAGGAAGACATTTTTTACGCTGAGGGTGGTGAAACACTGGCACAGGTTGCCCAGAGAGGTGGTGATGCCCCATCCCTGGAAACATTCAAGGTCAGGTTGGACAGGGCTCTGAGCAACCTGGCCTAGTTGAAGATGTCCCTGCCCATGGCAGGGGGTTTGGACTAGATGACCTTTAAAGGTCCCTTCCAACCCAAATTATTCTACGATTCTATGATTCTATGTAGGTAGTTTCAAGTATTTGCTCATATTTGCTTGTATTTTGTTCGCACCAAAGAATAGAAAGGCAGAGAGAAAGAAATATTTTTGAAAAGGTCATGAGATCTCAAACAAAAGCAATGTTAGGCTCTCTCCTGAAAAATGTTGAGCTATTAAAAGATCACAAGTGATCTGTGAAGCTTCCAAGGAAGTTTCAGGTTTTGGTAAATGTATGCCCAGTAACTGAACAGTGAGAATGAAGCTGTAGGAGGCGAAGGAGGTTCAGAAATCCAAAATCTGTAGTTAAAATATAGTTCAAAAGCAGACTGCACTGAATTATTGAATGAAAAATGTAACCTCATGGACATATTTAACACCAATTCAAAGCAAGAACTGTGCTCCTGCATTTAAACAGTGCAATGTCATCAATAGTGAATATCACCATAAACAATCTTACAGTGCTTTATCAATTCAGTCCCAAATTGTGAATGCCCTTTATGCCATAATCAATAATGAGCATCAGGCTATTTAACCATAACACAGTTGGCACAACTAAAATATCAAGAGGCAGAGGTAGGGTTGAGCACAGGCTGGTTCTTGGGTCTTCAAAAAGCTCAGTAAATCAGCTCTAATGAAGTTGAGACTTTGACTGACTAGGCAAACATTACAAATAATACTGTTTTTCAGTTATGTGTGAGTAACATTCCTTGGTAAGCCTTAAATACTACAAAATGTTTCATTGGTTATGTTACTTGAGATTTTCATTATTTTTTTTCTGAATAATTTTTGTTTTCTCATATTTTATGGATTCTAACAGTTATTCACTGCCACAGTGCAAGCAGCCTTTCCCCTGATGATTATTTATAATTATTTCTGTACTGCCTGGGCTACATTCTCAAATCAAAAGAGTTCCTGCTCATTTTTAACACTGTAAGTTGCCATTCTTTTTTACTATTTTAATGCATTCTCTACCCTGTCACCCTTTTGTATATGTTATATTTAACCTAAGAATTATGCATATTCTTAGCATTCTTATTTAAATATTAGTAATTTAAATTAGTTTCTCAAGTGCTGATTTGCCAGATTTATGTCAAACCTTTTTCATTTGCTGCTTTCCAAAGGAGTATAACAGATTTCAAAGAATTTGGTAGAACATCATCTCTCTTTGGCCTCCAGAACAAGAGACTCGGTCAGGCACACTGAAAATTTTGGTTCATGCTTCTGCACTGTAATAGGCAAGGTAGAACCCTTTTCTCGATCAGTGTCTGCTGCAGTAATTTCACTGTGACTAAGAGAGGAATCATCCAACTACAGATATATAGCACAGGATTAAATGGGGCATAAAAACATATCCAAAAGAGCTCTTGATTTCTTCCTACTCAGGAAATAATCAGGCCTGTAAGGCACCTCCAAAAATGTGTGTGTGTGCTTCAATGAGAAATGAGTGTATGGGCACCTTTGGCAAAATGTAAAGATGTCACATGTTATTTAAATTATAAGATGAGCAAAGACACATTACCACCCAGGAGGTGCTCAGATGTAACCATAGGATTCATAGGCCTTAGCCATGTAACTTCATAATCATTTTGCATCATTTAGAAGTTTACCTATTCTGTTTTGAGGTTTTTGTTTGTTTGTTTGTGGGGTCTGGGTTTGGGTTTTCTTGTTTAGTTTTGTTTGTTTGGTTGGTTTTGTTTGTTTTTTTGGTGGGGCTTTTTAGATACTCTTTTGGGGGGCAGGAAACTCTCCTGATTACATATGTTGAAGAGTCCAAAATTAAGCAGTGATTATGTCTGAGGAGATTGGAGCCCCCTCAACCCCTTAAAAAAATCATTTCTATAAAATAAAGAATTGTATAAAAGAACTTACTTCATGTGTATGATAATTCTGTATTTCTATGCATTACTGTATGTCTTATGCCTCAGTATTACATGATGTGGTGTTTTGTTTGCTCTCTCATACTCCTTCTAAAAAACAGATATAACACACAATTGTAACATAATGCTGTCTCTTGGCACAAGATATATACAGTTTGGGCTGTGTTTCAGATCCATGTTTCTCACTGCATTATGGAAAATGCTACTCTTGCTTTTTTAATTTAAAATTACCTATGTACCAGGATGGCCTATACGACAGATATTAGCGAAAAAAACCAAAACAAAACCAACTTTTACTAAGTGATCAGCAAAAATGTAAAACATATTCCTCCAGGCTGTTATTTTTTTGGAAATGTATAGAACATTAAAAAAAAGTTTTGACAGAAACAAAAACACTGTAGAATCACTGCTTTCTGAAAGCTGACTTCTCACACAGCTGTAACCTAGCACCTGTTAGCCTGGTGCTTACAGAGAGTCTTGCCCTTCATTATTAAATGCCTTTCTATTTCCATCATTGTGTTTAATTCTAAGTGTCTGTCTTTAAACAGTGCTATATTTTGTGTCTTGGCTGTCCTGAAAAATAAAGGAAAACATTAAGTACTAAATTTTGATTTTGTTTTTAGCTTTTCCCAGGCATAAATAATAAAATCAGAATATTAAGGAAGTTTTGTCTGGAATTTGCTCGTATTTTATGTTTGTGTAATTCCACATAATCCTTCATACCATATTTATTCACACAAAAACTTAGCATATTATAACAAACTAGATTTTCAAAAGTAGATCAGGGGAATTTTTACATCCTTATTTTGAGAAACATGTTCTTCATTTCTGATACAACAGATATACATAAATTGATATGTTGGAAACAGGACTAATTTGGCCAGAACAGTTTGTAGCATGAGAGAGGTGCACTTTTTTAAAGGAAACAAGGATAAGCTCTTGTTTTTCTGATAACCAGATTTCGTTTTGCCTATGATCCACCATCTGTAGATTTTGCCAAGCTCTGTGGTGAAGCATAATCTCAGTAGGCATCATGAGAGTCTGCAGCGCCTTTGGATAGGTGAAGTTTTGCATCAGCCTGGACTCAGCTTGGCTGTGTCTTCCTCTTTTATTTGCTTCCTGATCCATAAATGGTTGTCGTCTTCTTCTTGGTTCTCCATACATTAAGTGACTTGTGACAAAAATATATGTTCTTTGTTAATGTGAAGTAGCAAAATGCTTTTGAACTGTTTCATGTGAGAAACACGCTTGCTACATACAACTTTGCTTTAATTAAATTGTGTACAGCCACTGGCCATGAGAGAGGTCAAATGGATGCCAAATGCCATAGTTATACATCCATCCATGTAAGTCTGAGAAGTACCCGAAATAGATTGTAGGGCTAAACTAAACAGTCAAATTCAAGTGAGAAATAAGGAATACATTTTCAATACAAGAAGCTATTAGTCATTAGAACAAACTAGATTAGTCATTAGAACAAACTAGCAGACAGACAAATGCGTTCTTAAACATTCTTTCATCAGGAAAACATTTTCATTAATCTTTTACTGCGGGATTCAGTACAGAGGTAACAGGATTATACCTTATGGCCTGGTCAAGTCAGAAAGCAGAACTACAGTCCTTAATCTGTGTTACCAGCAAGGGTGAGTTGATAAATAGTTTGTACCTTTCAAAGATTGCTGGTCAGCCGGTACAAAGATAGATCCATGGAATGGAAAAAAAAAAAAAAAAAATAGACTGAGCAGTATGACTGCTCAGGGGTCCCCGTGGGTATCAGCAGAACAGGGCATTACAGCCAGTCCCACCACTCCAGCCAGGGAGCAGGGCAGGCTAGGGGGCAGCCAGAGGCAGCTCCAGCCCTGGGCATCAGGCACCTCCCTAGGGACAGGCCAGGCGGAGGCCAGTCCAGGACATTGGCCTGCTGGGGTCCTGATCAGGCCTGGTGAGAGGAATGGGGGTCAAACATGGCCCTGGGGTCACCAGGGAGAGCTGTGGGGATGGGCTGAAACCAGGCCAGGATGTCAGCATGTGGGTGGGGATCAGGATCAGATGGTCCCATGCCTGGGCAGGGCCGGGCTGCAACGTGGCAGGAGCTGTAGCTCAGGGGCAACCAATGGTAGAGCCTCAGCTTAAAAGCAGCTCCCCTGGGAAGGAGGAACAAGCCCTCACTGAGGCCTCTTCTGGCTCTTTCTTCACAGCAGCTCTTACCAGCTGCCCCTGAACCCAGCTGGCCAAATGGTTCACCCTGAGCCCAACAGCCAAAGCCCCAGGCAGAGGGGCTATGCCCAGGACCCTGAGAGGATATATACTGTGGAAAGCAAAACCTTCCACCTACTGCAAACAAACTACTGACAAGTGTCTTCCATTTTCACAAGGCTTTGCTAAACAAGTAATAAATGTTTCTTTTAATGCCTGAGGCATGGCCCACACCTGGTCATGCTGTGACCTGGATTAGTGACCTAACAGAAAAAGCTGAGGAAAACAGATGCCAAAATCAGGACACATAATTATCTTCCTACCAAGTTAGCTATAGCAGCATGGGGTGATACTACATGAATCCTTTGAATGACTGCATTTGCCATCTGCTATTCACTTGCAAAACATTGTGCTTCTGCTTAGCACTCCTCAACGCATGCAAGCAGTATCCAGCTACCTTCATCCGTAAACAGGAATGGTGTGAGCCATTCATCTATAAGAGCAACTCTATTTAGTAATATGGCACCAGCATGTGATTGTAATGAACATTCTACCAATGTTAACATTGGTAAAAAAGATCTGTTCTGACTCTAGTTTCCCAGTGTACAGAAATCTCTGAAGTTCTGTTGTCAACAAGAGGTCCTTGTTTGTACATTTAAGCTGGTGAGAGAAATTACATTCATCAATGGTCATCATTTTAGCTATTCTTTGGAATATTATTTATGGTATTCTTCAAATAGGTATTAGTCTGCTTAAGGTTTCTGTGCAGTCATCCTTTATGAATGAAGACAGCTAAAGTTTGCAGACTCTTTGGTGATCTGAAGACTGAATACAGCAAAAGAAGCCTCTCTGTTTCCTTGACAAGACATACACTTGGATGGGATCGGTTTACTGAAGCACAGATCAGCGTTCTGACTTTTCAGAATGTATTAAAAAGGAATCAAACCTCAGGGCAATTATAAGCATGCAACAGTAGTTCCCTGCTGCCTTTCAAAGTATAATTTCCCAGTCAAGAAAAAAAAAAAAAAGAAATAACCTACATAGAAAATATTTTTAGTACTTTTTAAGATGTTTTGTATTATACAGAATAATGTGGATAACTTTTAAAATAAAAATTATTTGATAGTAAGTCTGCTAGCATTCCTCTTATACACTACCCAGCCTTCTTCTGATGCATATTGTAATGTAGGATTTCAGTATAAAGTTTATATTTGAAAACATATAAAACATGCTGCTTATGTTTTTTCCCCAGCGCTGATTACTTAATCTATTATTTCTCAATCTATTATTTCTCCTCCCAGAAATGTTGCTTGCATTTTCAATTGTTAAAAATAACTTCATAGCAACTGACTTCTCTTCACATCCTGTGCAAGACCACTCTGGAAACCATTACTGTCAGCACTGCAGCCCTCTTGTCAACAACCAACTGCTCTCAGTTGCTGATGAAACCATCTAGAGCAGTTCAGTTACTAGAGTCTGCATGTAATACTGTTAATACCCTGGGGTTTTATAAATAGAAATAGAAAGCTACCATGTAGAAGCAAAATAATATTTTGAAGATATGAGCACATTTGATGTAGAAGAAAAAAAATCAAACTCTAAAATGCTAACTTGAAAAATATGTTTTCCAGAGTAGAAGGATACTGTAAGTGATCATTTAATTTTGAAACATAAGAAAAAAAAATTTGGCACTAGATGAAACAAAATTTTCCTGACAGTTTTCTAGTCAGACAGCAAAAATCTATAAGCCTCCAAATGTTTTGTAATAAAGGTATTCTGTGAACATAAATASATTGGCACTAGTTTTCTTTGCAGTTAATAATAATAACAGTAACAACAAGAGTAAATATATCTCAGTATATGAGTAGAGATAATTTTGCATTAAGTTCTTTGTTTTTTTTAATGGAAGATGACATTTGAGATATGACTTTAGTAATTTCTCACTTCGGTTTAGAATCCTCACTTTGTGAAATTCAAATATACAAAACTCTTTTTAAGATGAATTGCCTTCATACCTCTGTCCTGTGGCAGCATTCTTCACTTCATCTGATTTACTGCTAGATATTAATAGGAGATTCCAGATGTAAATGAAGAATTTAATAGCATTAAATGCTATAATTAAATAAATAAAACAAATATACTATTAATTACAACAAAATCAAATTAACAATGTTGTTCTCAACTGTTGATGATGTCATTTTGACAACGTTTCGTTTGGCTTTGCATATTCATGTTATTAAACCAAAAGGTCATCTTCTATCACATAGGCTGTAAATCTATTGTAAATCTAAACTTGAGTCAAGTTCTTGTTTTACTTGTTTTTCTGAGGACTGCACTGGCAATACTAGGAGAAATAAGAAGATTTGCATGTGTARTGTATTGGCTACAAACTATATTTGCCTTCAAAACTAGATGCCCAGTTAGATAGGAAATGTGCATCCATAACAAGGAATGATGATCTTTCAAATTCTGGTAGTTTGGCTGGATCAAAATTTAGTAATTACCTTTTAAGATTCTAGGAATGAATTGTAAACTCATTCTGTCCCTACCATTGCAAAATGGTTGTACTACTTATAAATTTTTTCTTATTAAAAAAATCCAACACAACATTCTTTTTCCCTGCTAATTATTTTTTAAGATGATGTAGATGTGCATACCTTCTTATTTTTTCACCTCCACCCTTAAATAGATAGAATTCCCTAGGAATTAGGGAAAGCTAAGTTCTGAGTCTACTGAATAACTGAGCACATAATCAGCAAAAAGTGAGTCCTGTGACTTTGATTATGCAGACTACGCAGTTTTCAATGGAAGATGAAATGTGATTCAGAAAAACCTTTGTACCTTGCACCTCTTCACTTTAAATAGTAGCTGCTGGAAATTTCTACTTGCATAATAGAATGGAAAATTTAGTCTTCCTCCTAATTCTTAGATACTGAAGTTATCACTTAACAGAGTTTTTCCTGACTGACCAGTTTAGCAACTAAAGGAGGACAGGCTTTGTTATAAGAAAGTATACCTTTACAATTAAACACATGATTCTGAGTATTTTAGTATCATCAGCTTAGTTTCTTATAGAGTTATTATTTGAATCTGAGCTAGGCTCAGGTCCATTTTGAATATACCTGCAGGTCATATATAGTTGAAAATGAAACTAATAGATGATCTAATAATGCCTGTGGTTAATCTGTTAYGGATAAACTGGCAGAGTTGCATAGCTATTATATAAACAGCAAAAGAAAATGTGCTTAGAATAGGATGTGATCAGTCCACAGTAATGTTGAATTAACAAAATGGGATCTGAAAATCATTCTGCATTGAGCTAATTGACTATATTGTTTCCAGAGAGAGATAATTAACCAAAGCATAATTATAATAAAGCTTTAGAATGAAGCTTCATATCAGCCTGACTTGAAATTAATGTATGTTTGAAGGGTAGGTGTATATTAATAATTCCATTTGGTAAACTGGAATTAATAAATCAAGTTTCTCAGTCAGGGGAGAATTTTGTGCAAGAAGCCAAATCTAGCAACTGATCTACTGGCCTCTATAAGCTGTGGCAATTGGATCAATTTCTAGGAGAAATACAAGGAGTCTATAATTAGAATCAGTTACTTCAGTATTTTGCCTTGCTGTTATACTAAGCTTTTCAACATGTTATCGGGTATATTCCTAACTGAACATTTTGGAGTATTTTCCTACAAACAACTCATTTATGGGGATGCAGTCCTTGTACTATGAAAACCCAGGTTATCATGTCTATTTAGAGTCCATAACAAAGGTGGGAAACTTTCTGTACATTATTTGACCAAACTATGGTAAGGCATAATCAAAGTGTCAAACTTGTTCTGGATAAGTGGGGGCACAGTTTATATATGGAAATAATAATATATTATTAGTCTACTTAAAGTGTTAAGAACCTAATCAAAATAAAAAAGTTAATAATACTAAAAATGCTGGTGATTTCCAGTTACAACACTCTTAGTTCAAATGAATTCAGGAAAAACCTCTTCAATAACACAGTTAAAACTGTAAAAAAAATTTTAAAAACCCAAACAAATGAAAAAAAAAAAAAATCTTATTAGTTTAATCCCTTTTATTCTGGCATTACTTTCACCTATCCAATGTCCTTCTGAATCCTTATGTCAACAGTATATTTTAAGCAGAAAGATGAGGGGTTAAAACCAGGTTAAAATAGCTCAGAGCAAGACAGATCCAGAGAGTGCATGCAACCTAGTACAGGCAGGCCAGTACAATGCCTGGGGCCTTTTCTTAGGGGTGAGACAAAAATCCCATTTAGTTGGCTATGCTGGGAAAGGTCTGTGGAGTCTGATCTTCCCAATGTAACAAACTAAACTGATGATAAAGAGAGATTTCAGGTGAGATTCAAAGAAGGATCAGGGAAGTGTAATAGTATGTGGGTAGGGATATGGAATACCATTAATTGTTTCACAATTTAGTTCAAATTTAAATATAACTTAACTAGTCTGGATGGAGGATTCAGTTGATCCTTTTACACAATCTTATTCAGGAGTGGCCAACTGTACATCCTTATTCCAAACCCCAGACCATTCATTCATGCAAATTATCTCCTAGAGTCTGAAGATCTACATCTTTCACAAAAACTAAAAGTTGCTTTCGGAAATTATAATCTATTTTTATGTGTTTAAACCCACATCACATGTGTCAAGTAAATGTGTGTGTGTGTTGTGTGTATATGTGTGTTCTGGTTCCCGATATGGCAATTTCTGCTGATATCACTGTTTGCCAGTTGCAAACCTAAGATGAAATGTCTGACTGCACTCCTGAGCTGCATGTATTTTGACAACACAACTGTTCTTAATGGGTTTCCCATGTGCCCAGTGGAATACATTCTGCCTTGCTGGCAGCCACATGCATATGTAAAATCCATCTTTTTGCCTCTGTTCTATTCAGGTAATTTTTTTTGGCTCATGCAAATCAAATATTGTCCAGAAGAGATGCACTTGAAATAATGAGGCAATGAAGTCTCAGAGGAGGGAGCTTCTGCAGAATGGGGGGGAAGGTTTTGAACTAATTTGCACACTAACCATCTAAATGCACATTGTCTTGGCAGTTATCTTGCACTGAAATGAAAAAAATCTGTTACAGGCACAACGCCGCTGGAAAGATGGACACGAGTGTAGATGGACAAAAGATGAACTATGAGCGTGCTATGGGTTTACTAAAGGTGGGAGAATCTTGCCAGACCTTCACTGTTCACCCTGAGGATATTGTCTTTATGAAGGACAATATGCTATCTCTAATCAAGTTCCTGAATACATTGTATTTGTTACCTCCAAATAAAAAATTTCCACCAGCGTTACATACAGTATTTCTGACTCTGTCAAGATGTGTTTATTTCTGAGTCATGGTTGCATGCTGTGGTGTAAAGTTGTCATTTAATAGACTTTACCTTGTTATGCATGGCTCAAGTATTCATTCAGTTGCCTGACCACATTTTCGTTATCTTTCTGACAAATGCTCTCTATTGACAAAGTTGATAAGGAAGGATTGTATGCAGAGGTTTTTATCAGATCCTTGGAAAGAGCTGCAGCATTCAGTCAAGCCATGTTCTGTGGATATTTAATTTAGATGAAGTTAGCATAGGCTGCCTTCAGATATAGTCAATGGAAAGGTTCATCCGAAGGGTAACTCAGAACAGAAGTCTAACTTAGGTGCCTCTAAAGCCTGCCTCCCTCTGCTAACTGTAAAAGGAACATAAAGACCTGACAATTTCCTATTCAGGTAACAAAATTGCAGTAGAGTTACTCCTAATTTACACCACTTTAAGAAAAATAGATTTATTCACGGGGTTTTCTTAAATAACTGGTATTTCTCGAGATGTATAATTTCTGACACAAAGAAGCGGGACTCATCTGGAAAAGAAGACCATGATAAGCTGCTGCCAGACAGTACAAAAATGTGATATATATAGCTATGGAGTTCACTGAGGAGTAACAACTCCTTCTCAGATATATTACAGTGAGGATTATAAAAGTTGAGAAACTTTTTATATCTGTGATTGCCTTATTCACATTGAGGACTTAAACACTAAATAAATGACAAAAGTCAGCTAAACACAATGCCTGTCCCAAAACAGCTTATTGTCAAAGCATAGTTAATGGAAAAGAGTTAAGTAGTTTGAAAGAACAACATAAGAATATCAGAATGAGGAGAGGAAGATCATGTGGTAAATGGCATACCCACAGCCTAGCTTTGGAAGAGCAGAAGAGTTTCCCTGGGATTTGCCATGTGATTTAAAAAAGACATTGAAAGCTGATGAAGACAGGGTGACGGAAAAGACATCTCTGACTAAGAGACAAAATGGTTGTATTAAATTCATCTTACCCATCTGTTTCAGTGCGTGCAGGTGTCTATGTTTAATGAGTTGCTGTGCTCCATTTTATTATTTTTGCATTATATTAAACATGGTGCTAAACAGATGACTGGAAACTTTTTCTTATGCTTATTTTCATCAAAAGTGTGTGTGTGCATATACGTGTGTTTGTGTGTGATGTGTAAAGGATGGGAGAGGGGGAAATTTCCATGTCAAGAGCTAAAGTTCATGTTACAAGGGCTTCAGCATTTAGGATTGTAGAGAGACATAAGGCAAGATACTAAGTTTATGGAAAATTTCATTTTGATCAAAATTAGACCAAATTAATTAAAAACAATTCTGTGAACAAGAAGCTTCCCAGTAGCTGCTTAGTGAAATTGGCCTTCTTGTCAGTGTTGTTGCTGCTAAAAGCATTAGTGGATCTGATGAGAATGTTGTTTTCATTTAGCTTTATAGCAGGTCCCCACATTTATGGATGATTCTGTGAACTTAAAGGAAGCCACAGAGTTTCATCTGCAGTGAGAGGCTTAGTAATTTTGGCAGTGATAGCTCCAGATGGGTTTTCCTCAGGGATTTAGGGATGAGCCAAACTCCAAACAGAACACGAATGCTCAGAGCTTTCAGATGCCAAACATCAAAGGAAACAGCTTAGGTTACAGACACTAGGCTCTCCAGGCTTAGAAGTAGCCAGTGATGTAGCAGGTTAAGAAAGTTCTTGCAAACATTCTGAAATCTGAAAAAAAGAATGGATTGGACCAAGTAAGAGCCAGGGGAGGATAGCCTTTATATATTAAAAAATGCTTTTCACAAGATAATAGAGCACATTATTGCATGTAAGAACATTCTGACTTCATATAGACTGTTCCTTGGCTAAAGATCCGAAGTAGCTAAAATCTCTGATGGTAAAGCAGATCTGTTGAACTCTGTAGGATATATTTTTATTACAAACCTGGCCTAAGGATCATCATTCTAGTACACTTCAGGATTTGAAAAAAGATTCTGGGTCTTGCTGTAGGACAGATCCAAAAAGTGACCTAAAGAAATTAATTGATGTTACATGTACTTAGGTTTCAAAGTAGTTATTTTTTCATCCAAATGTCTGATTTAGATCTGATCCAATGTGTTCTCTAAGAAGCTTAATCAGAAAGAACAGAAAGTGAAATTTTCACCTGCTTCAGAAGTAAAATACCCACTGATGGCTTTCTTATTTAACCTGAGTTTTCTAAGCACTTGAAAATAAGCATGTCTGCAGAAATATCTAAAAATATACATAGTTCTTGACATGTTTCATTATGACCTGAACTAAGTTTTAGATATGTCTACTCTTTTTTTTTTTTTTTCTTATTTCTGAGATGTGTCTAATTCACTAGGCATATTCAAAGCACACTTGAAAAGAGTTAGACCTCTTTCAATTTGTCTCCAAATATTTATTTCATGCAATTACTGTCTAATAAAGATGTTGAAACAACCCTGCAACCAATGACCACCAAAAACTACTCCACTTTATTCTTCAGTGGCACACACCCTACTTGTAAGGTACCTACTTGCAGAAGATGTGTAAGGACAGTGTAAGGACTCAGGGGGGCAGCACCGTACATGAAGTCTGGAGTCAAGTGTCTTAACTGTACAAAGTGGTGGAGGCTGCACTTGCCCTTCTTGTGTAGTCTTCTTGGCTAGTGCTTGGTAGCTCCACTCATCATGTACAATTTCTCAATCAGTTTTCATGGATTCTTTAGATCTTTCACTGTCTGAATAGAAAATTTGAGCATTAAGTTCATAATGCTCTAAACTTCGTACTGAAGTCAGGATCCTAATTTTTTTTGAGCATTCCAATATCTTCAGTCAGAGGTACCTCTGTAAATAGTGAGATCCATCCCCACCAGAACTTTATAAYGCTCAGTAAAATCTTCTGAGTTTTAGTTCCCTTTTGCACAAAGCATGAAGGTAACACATGCTAGCAAGACACCTAACAAGAAAACACACAGGAACAGGAAGTACAGAGTGGAAGAGAATAGGAAGCACACTACTCTGCCACATTAGCTCTCACTGGAGATTTCCATGGCTATACCCAGAGTCACAAAGATGGGCATGTGACAGCTCAGGATGAGCGCTCATTCTGTTCATGAGATGAGTAATGAGAATTATTGTATAGCTGTGTCCTTCAACACTCCCTTTTACAATGAAGCTGAATAAAGTAGATTATCTTTAAAAAAAAAAAAAAAAACAAAGTTAGTAAGTGCACTACAGAGTTTTTGTATGTTCATATGCCTGTGCAATAGCCCTTCATGAGGATTTTTCTGGTTATCCATCCCCAAGTTCAGACAGAAACATAGGGCAACTCAGGCTGCGTGGGATGTGATGTATAGATGACGGTTACAAGATAATGGTCTTTATTTCTCTTTCTAACAAATAATAACTGAATATTGATGTCTTGTTAGTATTATCTTGATAATGGATAACCTATACTATTCTTGTTTCATACCATATTCCTCTCATAAACTGGTGGTGTGTTATACATAACATCATTGAATCACAGGATTGCTGAGGTTGGAAGGGACCTCTGGAGGTCATCTGGTCCAAACCCCTGCTCAAGCAGGGCCACCTAGAGCTAGGTACTCAGGACCATGTCCAGACAGCTTTTGGATCTCTCCAAGGAGGGAGACTCCACAACCTCCCTGGGCAAGCTGTGCCAGTGCTCAGTCACCCTCACAGTAAAAAAGTGTTTCCTGATATTCAGGGGGAACCTCCTGTGTTTCAGTTTGTGACCAATGCCTCTTGTCCTGACACCACAAAGGAACCTAGCTCTGTCTTCTTCACGCCCTTCCCTCAGGTATTTATATACTTTGATAAGATCCCTCTGAGCCATCTCTTCTCCAGCCTGAACAGTCCCAACTCTCTCAGTCTTTTCTCCTATGAAACACGTTCCAGTCCCTTAATCATCTTCATGGCCCTTCGTTGGACTCTTTCCAGTACTTTCATGTCTCTTTTGTACTGGAGAGCCCAGAASTGGGCACACTACTTCAAATGTGGCCTCACCAGTGCTGAGTAGAGGGGAAGGATCACTTCCCTCGACCTGCTGGCAACACTCCTTCTAATGCAGCCCAGGATACCTGCACACATGCACACACAAACACACTCGTACATATACACAAATCTACTACAAAACTTTCATGTTGAGGTATCTCCTCATGTCAAAGTATTAGTCTCAGCTGCTTTCCTTGGACTTTGATGTCCAATTCCAGAATACTTCAGAGATCTTTATAGTTCTCATAAGTAGACTTGGCAGTTGCAATCATCAGTATGTAATTTGTGTTTCTATCAAAAGCCCATACTTTGCCAGGTAAAGAATGGTCTCTTCTAACACTGAAATCCTGCAGTAGAGACATAAATTTGTGTTTCCTAAGCTGTATGAGGGTTTAAATCTTCTCTCTAAGCAGATTTCTCTTTTTACTGTTACAAGTACAGACATCCTTTTTTAATCTGTTAGAAAGAAATGTGAAATAGATGAATCCTTTTTTTTCCCTATATAGGACATTTTTCTACTTTATTCTTATGTAGAAGTCATGTGCTATTGCAATATAAAATATAAATATTATACTGTGTTCTTTTCAAGTTTCCAAATCCTGCTTCCTGTTAGTACTATGCAAGTCCTTCTCTTCTGAAATTGTACTTGGAGAAGAGCATTGAAACCTTGTCCTTTTACATTAAATGGCTTGGTCTGATCAAAGAGGGCAGAAGGTGTTACCATAATTCTTCTTTGACTAAAGAAAATAAACCATTTGGTTTTGAATGGAGAATATCGTGAACTTTTTCTATAGAAAATTAGCTTTCTTTCCACTTGTTGTCTTCTTAGCAATTTGATTTTACAGTGTAAGTACCTAATGTACTGAATGACTTGAATAATCATATGTTTGTCGGAATGTTTCAGCTAAATACATGCGATGACCATCTGGGCTTAGAAGGAGTATCTCTCAAGCTTCAAATTTACTCTCCAGCTAGTGTGATTTTACATCATCATACGTGGTTCATAGGTTTTCCTGGGGCCAAAGTCAGGAAAGAGGCTATTTTTCCAGTGGGTACTTTACGTATGTACTTTGAACAATTACTTATCTAGCCTTAGGACAACAGAAAGCCTTGATACATTARTGCGTATTAGCTAGCAAGGGTTATTCCAGATGAGAATTTCTGAGGAGGAGTGCATTACCTAGAGAATGGTAGTAATAATTCAAACTGATTCAAAAGAGAAATCCTTATTATTGTCAGGGTTGGTTTGGGTTTTTTTTTGCATTCTGCCTCATCTTAAACCTCTTCTTGGAAGTTTTCTAAAATTTCAAATCTCATAGAATCTTCTAGCAGACCTCCATTTTAAATACTGCAAAAAACTGTTTCCTTTTTCTGTCACATGAAAATTCACTACTTTAAATTACACATTGTTTTTATTCATATAATAATAATTCATTTAGGAAAGCAAATAAACAAAAAAGAACCCTATAACTGAGAAAATATCATTATGCTTTTTGCCCTATAGGTGAAAGATGCTAAATGACACACAACAAAGGAATCCGAACAGAATCTAGCAGTTCCCAGCTGAATTCAAATTTAATTTACAGTGACACACAAGCAACGTCCTTTGGAGGGAGGAGGAGAGGAAAAATTATTTACACCTAATTAACCCACCTAAAAGTAAGGTGTCAAAATGAATCCCTTTCAAAGTAGTTTCAACTTTTATGGAGGCATTTAATGTTAAAGTGCATCAACAGACATAATGAATTAAAAAGCCAGGACCACAGACAAAGAATATACTGCTGTCTTTATCAGCTTGCCCATAAATAATAGAATCTAGGTAAATCAACGCAAGTCTTCGTGGATTCCATCATGTACCATTTCATTTAAACTTGCTATACTTCAGTAATCCTTTTATAGTCTGCAGTTCCCCCTTCATTTATCAAATATGGCATACATTCAGCACTCTAACTAAAGAATTTAGGTAAATGGCTCTATCTAAAGTGACTCTTCTTTGTCAAGACCTTAAATTAGGTGTGCGGAATAAAATATGTTTGGGAAATGACAAACTATATTTGGAAATTCTTAAACTTTTATTAATGACATTATTGTGGATGATCAATAAAAACATTATATTATAGAAGCCTATAATTTTTATCAGCTAACTGTGTGTCTGAGTGATTCAGAGAAAGTAAGGAGAAAAACAAAGTTAAACCACCTTTGTGCACCTCTTTTTTTCTGGGATCATGCAGTAAATTACTTAAACTATAGTGAAATTTTAAACAGTTTCTGGATTGTTCTAACAATTGCTTTTCAGGAAAGAGTGCATTAGGATGATTCCTGAAGCCATAGGTCTTGTTCTACCTCCATCTCCAGAGTTTGAATGTGGAGCAGGATGTGGCTGTGCCTTGGATCCTGTTTTTGCCTGAAAATTCATTACAAAAGTCTATTCTCAACAGATGTTTGTTTGTTTGTTTGTTTCTTTTTATAAGATATCTTCATTTTCAAAGAATGTGAAAGGATCTTGTTGAAAATAGAAATACATATTTTTAATGCTAAAGACAGGTAAGAATCTTTTAGAATTGATTTTAAATTTTTTCATAGTGGCAAAATACCAAATGTGGAAATTTTATTGTGTACAGAGGCAACGATAAAAGTCCTACTGTACAAAACTTCACAATCAAGGTGTGGATAGAAATGTTCTTTGACATATCTGCCAATGGCGTTTGAGTTGGTCATCTTCAGAGACAGCTCCATACATTCCATGTTTAACACTGCTACTCTATTTCATTGACATTTAAGCAGAATGGTGCAGGGCTCTTCTACTCTTCTCTTCTTAAACCTGAAATAAGGACATACTTCATACACTGAAGTTCACCTTGAGAAAAGGTCTAGTTTTATTTCTCCTGTCACATGTTCTAGTAAATAATTAGTGGAAACAGAAGTACTAGTCTTGCTTCCTTGAGTTTTATGATTAAAAGTAAAGCTTCTCAACCTCAAAAATAACTGTTTTTTAAAAAAAGTTTCTCCCATCCCCCCCTCCCAAAAATGAAGCTGAATTGGAGATAGATTTTGCTAACACACGTGCTGAACACTGTAACAGGAAAAAATAGATTAAGCAATGCTACATTTATATTTGCATGTGTTGTTAAATTTTCCATGTGTGATTGATGATAGTGGTAGACAAAAAAGAGATGGTGCAACAAATTCTTAGGTAACTGGAGAGCATGGGCAGTATGTGATAACTGCAAGTCTAGTGGTCTGAAAATTTTTAATGAAATCTTCTTGTGTTGTTTTTCTTGCAAAAATTGCAAGGAAATGTTGTGAAACACTTACACTATGATTTTTTTTTATCTATGAGTTCTGTCCATTTCATTAATTATGGTATCACATCTTGCAAGAATAGCTAACTCCCTCTGTTGCATAGTATATTAAAAATGAACAAAAACCCCAGAATCTTATTCTGAGCCCTGCTCAGTAATTTCAGCCAAGACACAAACTTCATAGTTATTCATGTTATCAAATCTTTTCAATAATTTAATGTAATCAAAAATTTAAAATACCTCCAAACACATTACACCAGCATTAGATATTTCCAAGTTACTTAAGTTATCTACTTAACAAAGATGAACAACTTACTTACAACACCCTACATATCCATATATTTATACAGGATGTTATAATTTATACAGTACACTGAATATAACAGTATCTTATCCCTTTGTTAAAATAAATCCCTAAAAAGATTAGTTTCATAATATGACTATTGAGTGTTTGCCCCTTCTTTTTTTTGTGAGTAAAACAGACCATAAACAAATAAAAAAAAAAAAAAAATTGTATTAGTATTTCATTTGGTGATACAGCAGTCCCACTGGGAATTTCTATGATCAGCTCAGTGCTTATACAGCTGTCTTTCACAAAGCATGACTTATTTTTCAGTCCCTGAGTGAAAGTGCCCGAGTGGCAGACTTGGAGACTGAGTTATTTATTTATTTATTTTAATCCATGAAATAAAACAGTAAGGGAAAATGCAGCGCAAGATCATTATTGTAACTATGTTTCAAACCTGTACTGCAGCTATCTGCTACTAGGATAAAAGAGTCTTCCTAGCTGCATGATATCGAGTCAGTTAACTCTTTCTATAGCTTGCCAGTAAAGGAGGAAAAGTGTGATTGTGTTGATGGTTTTATTTTTGAATCTGGAGAACAAATCTCCCCTGGGAACTGGATTATGATGAAACAGCTCACTTTGTGTAGGTCAGGAGATAGCTATCAGTATTAACTTCAGGGTTTTAGTTGGAAGGAAAATACTGGCAATTTTTGGAAGTCCAACCCCACTCACAAAACAAATGTGTCCAATTTGAGACAGAGAACATCTATGTTCTGCTAGTCTCCTGTGGAATTTCTGGTCTTGTGTAGCAGATGTGAATGCTGGCAAGAGGGATGACCAATTCCCTTTCTTGCTATGTTAGTCAGATTTGATGCTGGTTTTCACAATTCTGTGCTTCATTTCTTACTTCTTTTTATTTTCTTAGAAGCAACCTTGAGTTTATCCACTGACAGTTTATATTATTTTGTTGTCTTCATTTTCCTTTAGCTTAAATAATTCCCTCTTCTTTCTATTTACATCCCTAGTTTAATTATAAAACAAACAAACAAACAAACTATATTCCTTTCTAACTTTACCTTTCACAGAAGAAATATGTCCCAGGCTTCTTTTCTCTCCTTCTAAGAAAACCTTTCTTTATCCTGCTCTTTTTAACAGACGACTTCTGCATTTATTCCAATGCAAATGCATGGAATAAACGACGACTTCTGCATTTATTCCATGCAAATGCATGTTTCTTGAATATTGGTTAAACAACAGTCCATACTACACGGATGAGTTGTAATCAATGCTTTGTACATTGACAGTAATATTAGCTTGTGTCTATATTGTGTTTGCTGTATCCTAACATTACATTTGTTTATTTTCATATCTTCATCAGGTTGGTATTTACGACGACTGCTTCTATGCAATGAGTCCCCAGTTTCTTAGCATCAAGTAAATGACTAGACATTATTCCACTGAATTTCATCTAATTCTTCCTTTTCCAACCCTAAAGATTATCCATCCCTTCATGAATAATATTCCAGTCCTTTCATGTCTTGCTCATGCCTTCTAGTTTCATGTTATAAATTAAGTACATTATCATACTTCTTGCATCAAGAAGGCTAACAAAAATTTTAATATTAATATGATCAGTCCCAAGACAGATTCTTTAGGAGTTCACCACATTGTTAATTCTCCAGTGTGATAATACTATACCTAAATCAATAGATTTATTATGATCTCCTGCTAAAAGTCTCAGTAGTTTTGCAATACATTTATTTTAATGTTATGGGAAGGAGATTAAGCTACACTCTCTGAACTACAGTCAAATGTAGTACAGTTCCATAAGTATACTTCCATTTCCATTTCCATTAGCCATTCTATTTTTGCCCTGTGTTCAAAATTACCATCTTTGTTGATATCTGAAATAAAGAATTTATGTAGTTTTTAAGCAATACCTAGATTATCTGCAATCTCGGTGCTGTCTCCACGGCATAATGGCATACACCTCTCATTATTTTTAAGGTTTGAAAAATCTTACTTCTCTTGCTTTAATTAATCTTTGTAAGATGTATTTTGAAAGAGTTTATGAATCTCTTAAATGGTAGTATAATTTCTTACATGGTTTGATAAAATGTGAAATCATTCATTTTGACAAGTAAAGAAACTGGCCCAGATTTACACCTCTCAGAGAAATTTTTTGTCAAGCTCAAGCTGACACTGTTATGTCCATTTCCTTGGTTCTTCTTTGTTGCATACATATCAAAGGACTCCTGTATGCCTTCTATGGACATGAATATGAAAAAGACTTCCTTTTCATTAGGCTGTAGAACACAGAAATGTTATGTCCTATGTGTGGTACTCTGACATTTGAAGTGGAAGATGTTAAATTCTATTATGAACACATTACTTAACTCCATTCAAGGAACAAAAAGATGTTTAAAGACGTTAACAGTTCATAAATAGCTTTTGTACTCATCCTAACATAGGAACAACAGGAATACAGTGATCAATACCCATTTAAGCACAACTCTTAATCTCCATCAGTCAGACTGTCTCTGGCTATATATCTCAAAAATAAGTCTAAACCCATAAGAAATAAGTAAAATGAAATAAAACTTTTTGAGAAAAAAACAAGCAAACAAACAAAGTCTCAAACTGCCAACATTTCATTAGTTATACAAAGAATAAAAACATGTTCATACATGTGTTATTATTACACATTAGCCAATATATTAGGTGTCATGGTAACACATGTAATGATCAGATCATGCTATTTTTTCCACTCTGTATTCTAATATTTCATTTTAAGGTTATCTAGGTCAGAAAACTGTCAGTGAAGTGCTTGTTATTGTCTCCATGTGTGATTGATGGCTCATTTTAAATATGCCAGCAGCATGATTCTATCAGCAGTGGCATAAGATACATCAGAATATTTTAATATTATAAGCTCTGGTATTTTTGCTGCTTTGAAAAAAAGCTGATGTTCATTTGATTTTTAACACAGAGCAGAGCAGAATAAGGATTTCTAAATTATGCCATGTCATTGGTATCTTTAACTTACCTAAAATATCAGTAAATAGCAACCTATGTAAACAAACAGCTGAACCCCATACATCAAGTATGTGATTTAAACTTGAAATGAGAGAAATCTCTTCCTGCAGGCTAAATAAATACAGATGACTGACCAAAATTAAKTTCCTCAGGAAAAAGAGAACACCCAGGAATATTTATTTAATCTTGTTTATTTTCTTATAGATTATATTGTAATGGAAATTTGAAGAACTGAAAAGATTATGTTTTTTTTTCTTTTAAAGAGCCTTAAACATTTAAAAAATGTGAAACTCACAGACATCAGAACTATAAAAAATTGAATTTTTCAGTCCATCTTACTGAAATTTCTATATCATTTATATTACTAATTATCCTGCAGTAACACTTTGCAGTCTAGCTTCTGTATTCCTAAACCCTTTCAAATGCTTGATGTGTAAGTGCTTTCTTATGTATGTTGGGGTTTTATGCTTAACTATAGTATAATTTTGAAATGTTGGTTTAGGAGCCTTACRCAGCATTCAGCTAGGAATTCCAAGCAAGGTATTTCATCCAGTTCTTTTAGTTCTTCGGGAAGTTAATCACAGAAACACGGAACCTGAAGCCTGGTTGTCTACTGAAGCCTTTTTAAGCAGCTTTCATGTTTCAAGAGGTGACAAACCCCCTTCCATCAAGATTTAGACTTCCTTGTCCCCTTTCACTAGCTTAAATATGAGACTATTTTTTTTTTGCTTGTAATTCCCTCCTTCCTACTTCACTACATATTTCACTACAAAAAAGTAATAGTTTTCTTCAGTACACAGCTGTAACATGTTCAAAGTTCAAAGTCATCTAAGTCATGAGTCGTGAATCAGGAAGAGTATGATGTTCATGGTGGGGCTTTCTTCCTCATCAGTCTTGGGCCACTTGGGTCTATTTTTATGCTTTCTTAATGCAGTCTGTTTATGTTGTCTTTCTTTTCTTTGCTTCCTAAATACTGAGTTTTTCTGTTCTGTTTGTTATCAATAAAATTTGTTTTACCTGATTCACAAAATTGCACTGCTGCAGTGACCAGAAATTGACCACACTGATATGTGGGACCATCTAAGATCTGTGGTATCATCTCATTTCTCTGCTCATCCATGCTGCATTTTTGTTCAAGTGTCACAGATAGTTCATTCCACAGCGATTAACTGCTGTTTCTATAAACTAAACCAAAATGAAAACAATTAAGGCAGAAGATTCCTGACTGCCACACTGTACTGGGTTTGCATGGCCAGGTTTTGGTAGCGGGTGGCTACAGGGGTGGCTTCTGTGAGAAGCTGCTAGAAGCTTCCYCTATGTCCGATAGAGCCAATGCCAGCTGGCTCCAAGATGGACCCACCGCTGGCCAAGGCCGAGCCATCAGCGATGGTGGTAAGGCCTCTGGGATAACATATTTAAGAAGGGGAAAAAAAGTTGCTGTGCAAAAGCAATTGCAGCTGGGGAGAGAGAAGTGAGAATATGTGAGAGAAACAACTCTGCAGACACGAAGGTCAGTGAAGAAGGCGGGGGAGGAGGTGCTCCAGGTGCTGGAGCAGAGATTCCCCTGCAGCCCGTGGGGAAGACCATGGTGAGGCAGGCTGTCCCCCTGCAGCCCATGGAGGTTAATGGTGGAGCAGATATACACCTGCAGCCTGTGAAGGACCCCACGCTGGAGCAGGTGGATGCCCAAAGGAGGCTGTGACCYYGTGGGAAGCCCATGCTGGAGCAGGCTACTGGCAGGACCTCTGAACCTGTGGGGAGAGAGGAACCCACATTGGAGCAGGTTTGCTGGCAGGACTTGTGACCCCGTGGGAGACCCATGCTGGAGCAGTCTGTTCCTGAAGGACTGCACCCCGTGGAAAGGACCCGCGCTGGTGCAGTTAGTGAAGAACTGTAGCCCGTGGGAAGGACTCACATTGGAGAAGTTCATGGAGGACTGTCTCCCGTGGGAGGGACCCCACGCTGGAGCAGGGGAAGAGTGTTGAGGAGTCCTCCCCCTGAGGAGGAAGGAGTGGCAGRGACGTGTGATGAACTGACTGCAACCCCCCATTCCCGGTCCCCCTGCACCACTGGAGGGGAGGAGGTAGAGAAATCGGGAGTGAAGCTGAGACCAGGAAGAAGGGAGGGGTGGGGGGAAGGTGTTTCAAGAGTTAGTTTTTATTTCTCATTACCCTACTCTGATTGGTAATAAATTAAAATAATTTCCCCAGGTCAAGTCTGTTTTACCCATGACAGTAATTGCTGACTGATCTCTCCCTGTCCTTATCTCAACCCACGAGCCTTTCTTTATATTTTCTCTCCCCTGTCCACTTGAGGAGGGGGAGTGATAGAGCAGCTTTGGTGGACACCTGGCCTCCAGCCAGGGTCAACTCACCACACACACAATTTCTATCACAGCTTAAACAAGTCCAGATCAGCTCAGGCCACAACAATCTCAGACAAGACCTCATGCCCTGTGCTGTCAGGTCAATATAAAATCTGTGGCCGCCTTCTAGCAAATTACACTGGGCTACAACTGGTGGGGTTTTGAGTCAATTTGAAAAGTAGAAGATCGTATTGGTTATATTATATTCATGTCTGTCCTGGTTTCAGCTGGGATAGAGTTAATTTTCTTCCTAGTAGCTGGTATAGTGCTGTGTTTTGAATTTAGTATGAGAAGAATGTTGATAACACACTGATGTTTTAGTTGTTGCTAAGTTGTGCTTACACTAGTCAAGGACTTTTCAGCTTCCCATGCTCTGCCAGGTGCACAAGAAGCCGGGAGGGGTCATAGCCAGGACAGCTGACCCAAACTGGCCAACGGGGTATTCCATACCATATGATGTCATGCTCAGTATATAAGCTGGGGGGAATTGGCCAGGGAGCAGTGACTGCTGCTTGGGGACTGGCTGGGCATTGGCTGGCAGGTGGTGAGCAATTGCATTGTGCATCACTTGCTTTGTATATTCTTTTATTTTTATTATTATTATTATTATTATTATTATTATTATTATTACTACTACTACTACTACTACTACTACTACTATTTTACTTTATTTCAATTATTAAACTGTTCTTATCTCAACCCACGGGTTTTCACACTTTACTCTTCCAATTTTCTCCCCCATCCCACTGGAGGCAGGGGAGTGAGCGAACGGCTGTGTGGTGTTTAATTGCTGGCTAGAGTTAAACTGTGACTATATCTCAATGAGTTTCTCAGGAGAAATTTTGAAACTTTTTGGTACACCAGACATCTGCCACTTGGTTTAATGAAGTAAATGATACCAGATTTTCCTCTTTAAATGGAACTATATCAAAAGGTTAATTTTGCCTGTTTGTTTCACAAATGCTTGCTGAAAACAGAAGAGTACTGAGAGCCAAGGATTTTGGATGTCACTTCAAATTTTAGAGTCTCTGAATATTATAGGTTCATCATTCTTTTCATCAATGGCATACCCAAGTATGCATACCCCTCCTCATGACCTCTGTTCAACACTCTTTACCGATACCTGTTCTGATCATCTTTCATTTCTTTGCTTGTGATTTAATCCTATGACCTAGTCATGTGCAATGGCAAACTTGCTAGGACAGAAGGAAGAACCATAAACATTACCACAGTGACTGTTACTATCTGACTTCTGCCCAAGGGCCTATGTTCTTTGGCCTCGGGTAGTTCTTTTTCTGTGTCTCTGGAGATTCATCTTTTCTCATTTGATGGTCAGGGTACCTATACGCTTCTGTTATACTTTACTATAGTCTAAAGATTCACTGCCTAGCATTTGATTTGACTGATTACTTATTTTATGTGTGAGTTGCATCCTGTAATATGTCCATATTTGCCAGCAGTGTGCAAACTATTGCATTAAGAAAGGGCTGACAGGATCAAAGACTTCAGACATAACTAGAAAATATTGGAATATCAATCTGTACTGTTCTGGGTCATCTGTTTCTTATGAAAGTTGCAGAAAGTCTTCAAAACTTCTTGTCAGTTGGCTGGAAATTTCAACTAATTAAAAACTTACTGGGGGGATGTGGCAGGAGAACACGTGGACTCAGAGACGGACTGAGCTGTATAAGCTGCCTTTTCATAGGAACCTTGGCTAAATACACATAAACTGAGTATAAAACACCCCTCAATAAAGACCCAAATGTCTGAATCTTCAACTAGATGAAAGCATGAAAAACTTCATTGGAACTTCATCCTTTCTGAGTCATTAATTTTCTGATCTTATAGCAGTATTAATTTAGGAAATTCCTGTTCTTCTCCTGCCCCTGTTGCTCTTTCTCACCTCTGTAACACAGATTGACGCTGTCCTGCTTTGCCAATACTGTTTTTACATTAAAAAACAAAACAAAACAAAACAAAACAAAAACCCACCACTTTTTTTCCCCTAGGTTTTATTTATATATATATATGTACATAGACGTGCATATATACTGATGTCATTCATTAATCTAGCTCACGAAAAATTGTTCCCAGGGTTTGAAAAAGCAGCTAAGTATAGTAAGTGGTTTCTTAAGCAGATATTGTCAGAGTCCCCATACCAAAAATTGCCTCTCATTTACATATATTTTGTATCGCTGCTATCATTAGTTATTTATATTATAGTAATTCACAGCAGCTGTACACATGAAATAKATATATATAAATTCTAATTCATATGATATGATGAAAGACAAAAAACGTGTAAAGAAGTATGCCAGCAAGAGAACCAGTAATGTAAAGCATTAATAATTGTCTTCATGTTTTCTTATTTGAATTTGTGATTGCTTCTTGAACAAGTTAAGAAGATAGTGTATCCTTTATCTGGAATTTTAGGAGATATAACTTTTTCTTTCTTTACATGATTGAAGTAAAGCAAGATGGTTTATACTGACTTCGGGTGAACAGAGGCTAGGATCCCTAATAAAGCTATTTTAGATATTAAGAGCTAAACCTTAGCCATAGGCCATTAATGACATACCTCAATATTGGTCTCTTCACTTACAGAAAACATAGCTGTCTGAATGTTCAACGGGTGCTAAGATTTTTCAGACCTTTGTAAAAAATATTCTTACCTAGTAGTTAAATGGGGATATTGAGAAAAACAAATGACATGGGCAGCAAATTAACTACAGCAGAATTAACAAYGTGAGAAGAAAAGCTGGATTTGGCCCTCTGTTCTTTTTTTTTATCAAGGCCAGATATGTTTGCCTGGACACTGTTCCTTGAATATYGATTTGGTTATTTTCTTTCTGCTGTGCAGATGATTAAGAATTCATCTTTAGTTCTGTCAGGCAGTATTCATGATTTGGACTTCTCATCAAAATTTCACTTGCTACCTTTACTCAATTCTAAATTTTGATGTGCTGTCACTTCTCTGAGCTTGAAATAATTACGTAGATAATAGTATTTTCCTGTGATAGATTTGCAATATAAAATGACTAGAAGTATTTAGAATGAACCATGTATAACAATGAACATTTTTCCTTTGGCTCGTCATATCCTAAACACCATTTTTGGCTTTTAAAGAATCTTGCAGAATATCACGACCTTGGTAATAACTTCCAACTTGCACTAGATAACAATACGTACAAAAAAAAACGGTTCCACTTCTCTCTAGCTCTTTGTCTTTGATTTTACTCGAACCTTGTCCAGTGCTTTATTAGCCAAGTTCCAAAATTTTTAGTAGCGCTTAATGGAAAACTCAGAATTAATAATTTATTCATAGCACCCCTACCTTTTATGTTGGTTAAGCGTAAGTAAAGGTTTGGGGATTTGCTTGTTTAATCATCTTTACCAGTTTTCCAGTGACTCTTTAGCCTATACAAATTTTAGCAAATGGAACGCTGAATAAGTGTTTTTGATGGCTCTAATTGGAGAACTGAGGTTTCACATAATTTTATTGTGACTGCATTATTAGTCACTTTACTGCATGATATTGTTTCTGTTGCCTTACATAATCCTTATGGAAATGACTCTCTGAAAACACCACTTGTAATCAGAGACAAAGTAAGGAACTCGAGAGACCTATAATGTGAGATAAGACAATCAGAGTATTTAAGATGGGCATTTTGCAGCAGGAGTGCAGTGTTTTGTTTTAATTCTGTTTTATTCAATCATGATATAAAATTTTCATTCTGGGAATTACAGCTACTGGAAGAAAAGAAAATCCTCATTGGAGACTGAAGAAGAAGTAGGTGTTCTGACTCTATACACTTCTGTTAATATACAGTCTTAAAATTTTTATTGTCCTAGCATAAATAACATGTCTTTCATTTCTTCTATTTTTTCAGTAGTCATGAGTAATGCTGAGATCTGCATTTCTGGTACTTTGAAGTGTAGCAGGCAGATCCTGCCTATGCAGAGGTGATTTAAATGTGCAAGATAGAAAAAAAGAAAACATGGAAAGTAATGTAAAAATGTAAAAGAAAGAGACAGAAAGATGACATTTCAAACAGTGGTGAGGAATCAAGGGACTGGACTAGGTGATACTGTACCTTCTTTTACAAAAAAAAACCTCCAAACAAACTAACATGAAATTAACAGTGACTTCAATGGGGTATGAGATGAATTCACTGAGGTGAATATCGACAATTTACTTTATTTTGTGAAGTACTACACACTTTACTGTGATTCCTGATGTCCCATCTGGGAAATATGGAAAATAGGGATGGTTTCTTCTGCCTTCCACCCATCTGCTGCTGACAGTGGAGACCACTGGACAAGCAGCTTCTGCAGTCAACCTGCAAGACTCTTGAAGCAGCCCTTACTAGAGAAGCAATTAAATGAGGCTGTTTGGGGAACAGTTAATCTAGTCCACAGACTTCAGTGGGAGCTTTCCATCATTTCTAACATTCCAACATTTCATGTAGAAAACAAACAAACAAACAAATAAATAAATAGAAACCTCTCCAAAGATAGAAACTGTGAGTAAAGAAATCACCTGGAGAAATCAAATCAGCATCCAAAAGGATCACAAGGAATGATTTAAACTATCAAAATTTCTAGGTGTTGTAAAAAAAAAAACAGCAGAAATTTAAGAGAAGAAAAATAAAACATAAACCAGACACAAATGTACCCAAGATTGCCTCAGGAGCATCACATCTTGTTGCATAACATACTGGAAAGGGGAAAAAGGCTCCTATACTTCTTCAGTGTTAATTTCGCCTCAGGCTATAGATACATGCTGAGATCTCTTTGGGCATTCTTGCTCAAAAACACCAACAACAACTCTTCAAATGACACCATAAGGAGTAGAATCACTGAAATGTCAGGATACATAAAGGAACAAATAATTGAATGTATGAAATTCTATGAAATAAGCAAAATATATCTCAATATATTTGCTATATATATTGAGATGAAACTACTACAGAAAATCAGTTGTGATGGTTCAGGAAGGATACTTTTTCAATGGTTATTTCTGAAAAATAGAAACAAAGAAACAGGTCAGTTCTAAGAAGATGTTAATTCATTCTTATAAATGAGAGTAGAGATCAGATCTGCCTGTTGTGACTGTTCATCACAAATTCTTGAGAATATTTCTCTCACTTACCATTCTTGTCTAATATTTCAGCACTTTGACCTCATCTCATTAACATTGTCCTTTTTTCATGCAGTTGATCCCTTGCTATTTCATAACACTTCAAATAGAGTAATTTAAAGTATTAAAATGTGATGCTGCGTATCCTTGGTAAAACCTCAAATCTCCTACACAATTTGACCAGATTATAAAAATGTGAACTATAGGCTTAACCTTCTAGAGATAGTGACATAGAATCATAGAATCATAGAATCATTAAGGTTGGAAAAGACCTCTAAGATCATCAAGTCCAACCATCAACCCAACACCACCATGCCCACTAAACCATGTCCCTAAGTGCCTCATCTACACGTCTTTTAAATACTTCCAGGGATGGTGACTCCACCACTTCCCTGGGCAGCCTCTTCCAATGTTTAACCACTCTTTCAGTAAAGAAATTTTTCCTAATGTCCAATCTAAACCTCCCCTGGTGCAACTTGAGGCCATTTCCTCTCGTCCTA